>JALXJV020000023.1:24840143-24868994 GCA_024633595.2 Lepomis macrochirus | reverse complement strand
AATGAGCTCTTAATGTGATTTCTGTCTGTGAGTCTGTGAGACCGCGGTGAAGTTAGTTTTAAGTTGGATATTCGACAGACATTCACCCAGGATCCGCTGACGGCTTCTTACTCAGTTCACCCAGTGTCGGCAGTATAAGTGCGGTTAGCTCATCTCCGTCAGCTCGCTTTTAACCACCGGGGGTAAGCTTAGGGACCATCAATAAATTACAATCGCTAAAACCGTGTTATGGGAAAATCATCATTTATTTCAATAGCTTCCATGTCATGTGACCTACAGACTCCAAACCAATGCCGAATTGTAGTACTAGACTAAGGGAATCAGACACACCTCTTTATATTAGATTTGAGTACATATTTTATTTTATATGAATATTAATTAATAATTCATGCAAAATGGTGAATTTTTTTTTCAATAGCTTCCAAGTCATGTGACACAGGGACTCCAAACCAATGCCGAATTGTAGTACTAGACTAGAGGAATCAGACACACCTCTTTATATTAGATTTGAGTTCATATTTTATTTTATATGAATATTAATTAATAATTCATGCAAAATAATGCCTTTTTTTCAATAGCTTCCATGTCATGTGACCTACAGACTTCAATCCAATGCCGAATTGTAGTACTAGACTAAGGGAATCAGACACACCTCTTTATATTAGATTTGAGTACATATTTTATTTTATATGAATATTAATTAATAATTCATGCAAAATGGTGAATTTTTTTTCCAATAGCTTCCAAGTCATGTGACACAGGGACTCCAAACCAATGCCGAATTGTAGTACTAGACTAGAGGAATCAGACACACCTCTTTATATTAGATTTGAGTTCATATTTTATTTTATATGAATATTAATTAATAATTCATGCAAAATAATGCCTTTTTCAATAGCTTCCATGTCATGTGACCTACAGACTTCAATCCAATGCCGAATTGTAGTACTAGACTAAGGGAATCAGACACACCTCTTTATATTAGATTTGAGTACATATTTTATTTTATATGAATATTAATTAATAATTCATGCAAAATGGTGAATTTTTTTTCAATAGCTTCCAAGTCATGTGACACAGGGACTCCAAACCAATGCTGAATTGTAGTACTAGACTAGAGGAATCAGACACACCTCTTTATATTAGATTTGAGTTCATATTTTTATTTTATATGAATATTAATTAATAATTCATGCAAAATAATGCCTTTTTTTCAATAGCTTCCATGTCATGTGACCTACAGACTTCAATCCAATGCCGAATTATAGTACTAGACTAGGGGAATCAGACACACCTTTTTATATTAGATTTGAGTTCATATTTTATTTTATATGAATATGAATTAATAATTCATGCAAAATAATGATTTTTTTTCAATAGCTTCCATGTCATGTGACCTACAGACTTCAATCCAATGCCGGATTATAGTACTAGACTAGGGGAATCAGACACACCTCTTTATATTAGATTTGAGGTCATATTTTATTTTATATGAATATTAATTAATAATTCATGCAAATGAATGCATTTTTTTTCAATAGCTTCCAAGTCATGTGACCTACAGATTCCAAATCAATGCCGAATTGTAGTACTAGACTAGGGGAATCAGACACACCTCTTTATATTAGATTTGAGTTAATATTTTATTTTTTATTAATATTAATTAATAATTCATGCAAAATAATGATTTGTTTTCAATAGCTTCCAAGTCATGTGACCTACAGATTCCAAATCAATGCCGAATTGTAGTACTAGACTAGAGGAATCAGACACACCTCTTTATATAAGATTTGAGGTCATATTTTATTTTATATGAATATTAATTAATAATTCATGCAAAATAATGGCTTTTTTTTTAATAGCTTCCAAGTCATGTGACCTACGGATTCCAAATCAATGCCGAATTGTAGTACTAGACTAGGGGAATCAGACACACCTCTTTATATTAGATTTGAGGTCATATTTTATTTTATATGAATATTAATTAATAATTCATGCAAAATAATGCCTTTTTTTTTCAATAGCTTCCAAGTCATGTGACCTAGAGATTCCAAATCAATGCCGAATTGTAGTACTAGACTAGGGGAATCAGACACACCTCTTTATATTAGATTTGAGTTAATATTTTATTTTTTATTAATATTTATTAATAATTCATGCAAAATAATGAATTTTTTTCAATAGCTTCCAAGTCATGTGACCTACAGATTCCAAATCAATGCCGAATTGTAGTACTAGACTAGAGGAATCAGACACACCTCTTTATATTAGATTTGAGGTCATATTTTATTTTATATGAATATTAATTAATAATTCATGCAAAATAATGCCGTTTTTTCAATAGCTTCCAAGTCATGTGACCTACGGATTCCAAATCAATCCCGAATTGTAGTACTAGACTAGAGGAATCAGACACACCTCTTTATATTAGATTTGAGTTCATATTTTATTTTTATTAATATTTATTAATAATTCATGCAAAATAATGATTTTTTTTCAATAGCTTCCAAGTCATGTGACCTACAGATTCCAAATCAATGCCGAATTGTAGTACTAGACTAGGGGAATCAGACACACCTCTTTATATTAGATTTGAGGTCATATTTTATTTTATATGAATATTAATTAATAATTCATGCAAAATAATGTCTTTTTTTTCAATAGCTTCCAAGTCATGTGACCTACGGATTCCAAATCAATGCCGAATTGTAGTACTAGACTAGGGGAATCAGACACACCTCTTTATATTAGATTTGAGGTCATATTTTATTTTATATGAATATTAATTAATAATTCATGCAAAATAATGTCTTTTTTTTCAATAGCTTCCAAGTCATGTGACCTACGGATTCCAAATCAATGCCGAATTGTAGTACTAGACTAGGGGAATCAGACACACCTCTTTATATTAGATTTGAGGTCATATTTTATTTTATATGAATATTAATTAATAATTCATGCAAAATGGTGAATTTTTTTTTCAATAGCTTCCAAGTCATGTGACACAGGGACTCCAAACCAATGCCGAATTGTAGTACTAGACTAGAGAAATCAGACACACCTTTTTATATTAGATTTGAGTTCATATTTTATTTTATATGAATATTAATTAATAATTCATGCAAAATAATGATTTTTTTTCAATAGCTTCCAAGTCATGTGACCTACAGATTCCAAATCAATGCCGAATTGTAGTACTAGACTAGAGGAATCAGATACACCTCTTTATATTAGATTTGAGTTCATATTTTATTTTATATGAATATTAGTTTATACTTCATGCAAAATAATGCCTTTTTTTTTAATAGCTTCCATGTCATGTGACACAGGGACTCCAAACGAATGCCGAATTGTAGTACTAGACTAGAGAAATCAGACACACCTTTTTATATTAGATTTGAGTTAATATTTTATTTTTTATTAATATTTATTAATAATTCATGCAAAATAATGAATTTTTTTTCAATAGCTTCCAAGTCATGTGACCTACAGATTCCAAATCAATGCCGAATTGTGAGTACTAGACTAGAGGAATCAGACACACCTCTTTATATTAGATTTGAGGTCATATTTTATTTTATATGAATATTAATTAATAATTCATGCAAAATAATGCCGTTTTTTCAATAGCTTCCAAGTCATGTGACCTACGGATTCCAAATCAATCCCGAATTGTAGTACTAGACTAGAGGAATCAGACACACCTCTTTATATTAGATTTGAGTTCATATTTTATTTTTTATTAATATTTATTAATAATTCATGCAAAATAATGATTTTTTTTCAATAGCTTCCAAGTCATGTGACCTACGGATTCCAAATCAATGCCGAATTGTAGTACTAGACTAGGGGAATCAGACACACCTCTTTATATTAGATTTGAGGTCATATTTTATTTTATATGAATATTAATTAATAATTCATGCAAAATAATGTCTTTTTTTCAATAGCTTCAAGTCATGTGACCTACAGGATTCCAAATCAATGCCGAATTGTAGTACTAGACTAGGGGAATCAGACACACCTCTTTATATTAGATTTGAGGTCATATTTTATTTTATATGAATATTAATTAATAATTCATGCAAAATAATGTCTTTTTTTTCAATAGCTTCCAAGTCATGTGACCTACGGATTCCAAATCAATGCCGAATTGTAGTACTAGACTAGGGAATCAGACACACCTCTTTATATTAGATTTGAGGTCATATTTTATTTTATATGAATATTAATTAATAATTCATGCAAAATGGTGAATTTTTTTTCAATAGCTTCCAAGTCATGTGACACAGGGACTCCAAACCAATGCCGAATTGTAGTACTAGACTAGAGAAATCAGACACACCTTTTTATATTAGATTTGAGTTCATATTTTATTTTATATGAATATTAATTAATAATTCATGCAAAATAATGATTTTTTTTCAATAGCTTCCAAGTCATGTGACCTACAGATTCCAAATCAATGCCGAATTGTAGTACTAGACTAGAGGAATCAGATACACCTCTTTATATTAGATTTGAGTTCATATTTTATTTTATATGAATATTAGTTTATACTTCATGCAAAATAATGCCTTTTTTTTTAATAGCTTCCATGTCATGTGACACAGGGACTCCAAACCAATGCCGAATTGTAGTACTAGACTAGAGAAATCAGACACACCTTTTTATATTAGATTTGAGTTAATATTTTATTTTTTATTAATATTTATTAATAATTCATGCAAAATAATGAATTTTTTTCAATAGCTTCCAAGTCATGTGACCTACAGATTCCAAATCAATGCCGAATTGTAGTACTAGACTAGAGGAATCAGACACACCTCTTTATATTAGATTTGAGGTCATATTTTATTTTATATGAATATTAATTAATAATTCATGCAAAATAATGCCGTTTTTTCAATAGCTTCCAAGTCATGTGACCTACGGATTCCAAATCAATCCCGAATTGTAGTACTAGACTAGAGGAATCAGACACACCTCTTTATATTAGATTTGAGTTCATATTTTATTTTTTATTAATATTTATTAATAATTCATGCAAAATAATGATTTTTTTTCAATAGCTTCAAGTCATGTGACCTACGGATTCCAAATCAATGCCGAATTGTAGTACTAGACTAGGGGAATCAGACACACCTCTTTATATTAGATTTGAGGTCATATTTTATTTTATATGAATATTAATTAATAATTCATGCAAAATAATGTCTTTTTTTCAATAGCTTCCAAGTCATGTGACCTACGGATTCCAAATCAATGCCGAATTGTAGTACTAGACTAGGGGAATCAGACACACCTCTTTATATTAGATTTGAGGTCATATTTTATTTTATATGAATATTAATTAATAATTCATGCAAAATAATGTCTTTTTTTTCAATAGCTTCCAAGTCATGTGACCTACGGATTCCAAATCAATGCCGAATTGTAGTACTAGACTAGGGGAATCAGACACACCTCTTTATATTAGATTTGAGGTCATATTTTATTTTATATGAATATTAATTAATAATTCATGCAAAATGGTGAATTTTTTTTCAATAGCTTCAAGTCATGTGACACAGGGACTCCAAACCAATGCCGAATTGTAGTACTAGACTAGAGAAATCAGACACACCTTTTATATTAGATTTGAGTTCATATTTTATTTTATATGAATATTAATTAATAATTCATGCAAAATAATGATTTTTTTCAATAGCTTCCAAGTCATGTGACCTACAGATTCCAAATCAATGCCGAATTGTAGTACTAGACTAGAGGAATCAGATACACCTCTTTATATTAGATTTGAGTTCATATTTTATTTTATATGAATATTAGTTTATACTTCATGCAAAATAATGCCTTTTTTTTTAATAGCTTCCATGTCATGTGACCTACCGACTCCAATGAATTCCGAATTGTAGTACTAGTCTAGGGAAATCAGACACACCTCTTCATTTTAGATTTGAGTTCATATGTTATTTTTTATTTATATGAATTAATAATTCATGCAAAATAATGCCATTTTTTCAATAGCTTCCAAGTCATGTGACACAGGGACTTCAAATCAAAATGTAGTACTACACTGGGCAAATGAGACACACCCCTTTATATTTGATTTAGGTGCATTTTTTATTTTATATTAACATTTTTTTATAATTTATGGAAAAAAGTGCTGTTTCTTTCAATAGCTTCCAAGTCATGCAACGTAGAGACTTCAAACCAATGCCAAATTGTAGTACTAGACTGGGAAAATGAGACACACCTTTTTATGTTTGATTTGAGTTCATATTTTATTTTATATTAATATTTATTCATAATGTAGGGAAAATAATGACTTTTTTTCAATAGCTTCCAAGTCATGTGACACAGGGACTTCAAACCAGAGTTGAATTGTAATACTACACTGGGCATAAGAGACACACCTCTTCATTTTTGATTTGAGTGCATATTGAAATTTGTATTAATATCATAAATTATGAATAAATATTAATATGAAATACAACAAGTAGTCAAATCTAAAATAAAGAGGTGTGTCTGATTCTCCTAGTCTAGTAATTCGGCATTGGTTTGGAGTCTCTGTGTCACATGACTTGGAAGCTATTGAGAAAAAAACATTATTTTCCATAAATTACGAATAAATATTAATATGAAATAAAAAAGCACCTAAATCAAATATGAAGAGGTGTGTCTCATTTGCCCAGTGTAGTACTACAATTCGGCATTGGTTTGGAGTCCCTGTGTCACATGACTTGGAAGCTATTGAAAAAAAAATTCACCATTTTGCATGAATTATTAATTAATATTCATATAAAATAAAATATGTACTCAAATCTAATATAAAGAGGTGTGTCTGATTCCCCTAGTCTAGTACTACAATTCGGCATTGATTTGGAATCTGTAGGTCACATGACTTGGAAGCTATTGAAAAAAAATGCATTCATTTGCATGAATTATTAATTAATATTCATATAAAATAAAATATGACCTCAAATCTAATATAAAGAGGTGTGTCTGATTCCCCTAGTCTAGTACTATAATCCGGCATTGGATTGAAGTCTGTAGGTCACATGACATGGAAGCTATTGAAAAAAAGGCATTATTTTGCATGAATTATTAAGTAATATTCATATAAAAAAAATATGACCTCAAATCTAATATAAAGAGGTGTGTCTGATTTCTCTAGTCTAGTACTACAATTCGGCATTGGTTTGGAGTCCCTGTGTCACATGACTTGGAAGCTATTGAAAAAAAAATTCACCATTTTGCATGAATTATTAATTAATATTCATATAAAATAAAATATGTACTCAAATCTAATATAAAGAGGTGTGTCTGATTCCCCTAGTCTAGTACTACAATTCGGCATTGGTTTGGAGTCTGTAGGTCACAGGACATGGAAGCTATTGAAAAAAAAAGGCATTATTTTGCATGAATTATTAATTAATATTCATATAAAATAAAATATGAACTCAAATCTAATATAAAGAGGTGTGTCTGATTCCCTTAGTCTAGTACTACAATTCGGCATTGGTTTGGAGTCCCTGTGTCACATGACTTGGAAGCTATTGAAAAAAAAATGCATTCATTTGCATGAATTATTAATTAATATTCATATAAAATAAAATATGACCTCAAATCTAATATAAAGAGGTGTGTCTGATTCCCCTAGTCTAGTACTATAATCCGGCATTGGATTGAAGTCTGTAGGTCACATGACATGGAAGCTATTGAAAAAAAAAGGCATTATTTTGCATGAATTATTAAGTAATATTCATATAAAAAAAAAATGACCTCAAATCTAATATAAAGAGGTGTGTCTGATTTCTCTAGTCTAGTACTACAATTCGGCATTGGTTTGGAGTCCCTGTGTCACATGACATGGAAGCTATTGAAAAAAAAGGCATTATTTTGCATGAATTATTAAGTAATATTCATATAAAAAAAAATATGACCTCAAATCTAATATAAAGAGGTGTGTCTGATTCTCTAGTCTAGTACTACAATTCGGCATTGGTTTGGAGTCCCTGTGTCACATGACTTGGAAGCTATTGAAAAAAAATTCACCATTTTGCATGAATTATTAATTAATATTCATATAAAATAAAATATGTACTCAAATCTAATATAAAGAGGTGTGTCTGATTCCCTTAGTCTAGTACTACAATTCGGCATTGGTTTGGAGTCTGTAGGTCACAGGACATGGAAGCTATTGAAAAAAAAAGGCATTATTTTGCATGAATTATTAATTAATATTCATATAAAATAAAATATGAACTCAAATCTAATATAAAGAGGTGTGTCTGATTCCCTAGTCTAGTACTACAATTCGGCATTGGTTTGGAGTCCCTGTGTCACATGACTTGGAAGCTATTGAAAAAAAATGCATTCATTTGCATGAATTATTAATTAATATTCATATAAAATAAAATATGACCTCAAATCTAATATAAAGAGGTGTGTCTGATTCCCCTAGTCTAGTACTATAATCCGGCATTGGATTGAAGTCTGTAGGTCACATGACATGGAAGCTATTGAAAAAAAAGGCATTATTTTGCATGAATTATTAGTAATATTCATATAAAAAAAAATGACCTCAAATCTAATATAAAGAGGTGTGTCTGATTTCTCTAGTCTAGTACTACAATTCGGCATTGGTTTGGAGTCCCTGTGTCACATGACTTGGAAGCTATTGAAAAAAAAAATCACCATTTTGCATGAATTATTAATTAATATTCATATAAAATAAAATATGTACTCAAATCTAATATAAAGAGGTGTGTCTGATTCCCCTAGTCTAGTACTACAATTCGGCATTGATTTGGAATCTGTAGGTCACATGACTTGGAAGCTATTGAAAAAAAATGCATTCATTTGCATGAATTATTAATTAATATTCATATAAAATAAAATATGACCTCAAATCTAATATAAAGAGGTGTGTCTGATTCCCCTAGTCTAGTACTATAATCCGGCATTGGATTGAAGTCTGTAGGTCACATGACATGGAAGCTATTGAAAAAAAAAGGCATTATTTTGCATGAATTATTAAGTAATATTCATATAAAAAAAAATATGACCTCAAATCTAATATAAAGAGGTGTGTCTGATTTCTCTAGTCTAGTACTACAATTCGGCATTGGTTTGGAGTCCCTGTGTCACATGACTTGGAAGCTATTGAAAAAAAAATTCACCATTTTGCATGAATTATTAATTAATATTCATATAAAATAAAATATGTACTCAAATCTAATATAAAGAGGTGTGTCTGATTCCCCTAGCCTAGTACTACAATTCGGCATTGGTTTGGAGTCCCTGTGTCACATGACTTGGAAGCTATTGAAAAAAAAAGGCATTATTTTGCATGAATTATTAATTAATATTCATATAAAATAAAATATGACCTCAAATCTAATATAAAGAGGTGTGTCTTATTCCTCTAGTCTAGTACTACAATTCGGCATTGGTTTGGAGTCTGTAGGTCACATGACTTGGAAGCTATTGAAAAAAAAGGCATTATTTTGCATGAATTATTAATTAATATTCATATAAAATAAAATATGAACTCAAATCTAAAATGAAGGGGTGTGTCTGATTCCCCTAGTCTAGTACTACAATTCGGCATTGATTTGGAGTCTGTAGGTCACATGACATGGAAGCTATTGAAATAAATGATGATTTTCCCATAACACGGTTTTAGCGATTGTAATTTATTGATGGTCCCTAAACTTACCCCCGGTGGTTAAAAGCGAGCTGACGGAGATGAGCTAACCGCACTTATACTGCCGACACTGGGTGAACTGAGTAAGAAGCCGTCAGCGGATCCTGGGTGAATGTCTGTCGAATATCCAACTTAAAACTAACTTCACCGCGGTGTCTGTGAGTTTGATCTGCGCCAAAGTTCCGTTCATCAGAATTTAAAGATTACTGAAACTATCAAGGCAAACTTTTTGGAATATCTTGGGATTTAAATATGTGTATTCTGGACTGGAATGTTTGGAACATTCTCTGAATGAGAAAGGGACTTTTACAACAAGTAAGTATCCATGCATCAATCTCCCATCCGGGAAGAGAGAAGCAGTACAAATACAGTACCTCAAATATCCCTACAAAGTGTGAATAACGGTTCAATGACATCATTTGCATATGCATACACATATTTAAAGACGTTATTAAAATTGCAGCCTTTTTCACGATTATTTGCTGAGCAATGTATTGTGCACTGTAACTATATTACCCAGCTTTCAGGTGCACATCAGTATAATTTACAATGTAGAACAATACAATAATAAAACTCTTCAGCAGTAGTTGCAATTTTGTGCACAGCTACAGGTCACATTCACATCTCTGGCATCTCATGCTGGTAGATACACGTGTCCTATCTGAAATAAAGGAAAGCTAAATTGAGTTTTATTTGATACTTGAGACACACTTGAAGTTATGAACCCCTGTTGACAATATGATGACAATGAGGTGATAAGATTTGCGCTAATTATCACAAAAAATGACAATGTTAAACAGTTGGAAGAGATTGTATGGGGGAATAAAAAAAGTAGTAGACAAAACAATATGCATTCAGGGTCCCCTTGCTTTTACTTTCAACAGCGTGTCACAGATTTTATCAACATATGGACATGTGATATGTAGCTATATATGGTATTCTCTCTAAGGCCAAGAACTTTCAAGCTAAACACTAACTGATTAGCTTTGACATGATCCAACAATTACAAGAATGCAGCTGTGGACAATCTGCCATGACAAGAGCAATAATGTACTATTTAATTGTGTCCACTGTTTTGTTGAATCACACAAGATGAAAACGAGTTCATGCGGTATGTACAACGTAGGACGCGGAGTATTATGTACAGAGCGTGCTCGTTTGCATAAGTCACAGAAATATGTCAAATATGTCGCTGTCAAGTCGTGATTGGCTATTTACGACAGGCCGTGAAGGCAGCAGCGGCACGGACGTGGCCGTGGCGCAGCTGCAGCGTTTTGTTTTAAGTGGCGCTGTACACAGTCTATATCAGTGTCCCTTCAGGAGGCAGAGAGGGCGAAGTTTCACTCTGCATTGCAGCCTGAGCGCTGCTGCCGGAATCCAACACAACAATGGCGACTCCCAGTCCTGACAGCAACTCCACAAGCTCCAGCAACAGCAGCAGCAGCAGCAGCATTGCAGGAACCACGTCGCACCATTTCCACCAGCAGACGCACAGCAGCAGCATGCAAGGTAGGCGACAGTGGCTTTTATTCCATCATTTTTCCATTTCAACTGAAGACACTGGAGTTAGTGGGGGAAAGGTAGCATGTAGCTTCCCAGAAGCAGAAAAACTGGTAAAGCGAGCCAGAATAATTCATACTTTCCGGTCAGAACTTTCAAAACGAAACCCACGTTGTTCATTTAATACCAGGTGGCATTTTGTTGTATAAGTTCATATACATGAACAAGCTCATTTAAATTTTTATTTTGTTTTGCTAATGTAAATGTTAAATGGACTGGTTATGTCAAGTGCTATAAATTGACCTGGTAATTTAAAATGTTTATAGATTTAATAACGTTAGCCAGGATGGCGGAGTACTAACAGTTACCAATCCTACATTCATTACAGACATTATTTCTCTAAAATGAATTTGTCATTTTGTTGCCAGATACTGGGTGTATAAAGTCAGTATTCAGGCCTAAAAGAGGCCTATTACAAGTTGTAATGTTGACATGATACACAGATTGCATATAATTAATAAAATATTATCAACCTACAAGTACTTATTAGTATTAAATCAATCAAATCTACACTGTGAATAAATTCAACCCGGTGATAGTATTGTTAGCGGTTTGTCGCGCTGTATAACTTTTATTTTGAACGCTTGTGTCGTTTCCGCTAACGCTGTAGCTTTCTTTGCCTAGCTTGAAGTAGCTGCCCGAAACTACATGGCTACCAGGTTAGCACCGATGCAGTAGCCCCCTTTTTAGCTGCTGAACCGACAGACCTGTAGAGGCAAAGTGAAGTGTTTCCATTCATTGAGTCTGACATAACCCTCATTAGAAACAAATCCAAAATATATGACATTGCATTCAGTGAATCTTCAGTGCAGGCACCGATTTTATTAGCTGCCAGGCTGCTAACGTTAAGTTACAAGGAACGTTAACGTTACTATCAAGGCCTGCAAGTGAAGTGTTTCAGTCTTGTAAGCCAGGCCACCGTTTGAACGCGCTGTCTGTGGCAAATAAATTATACAAACAATACAATTAAATATAGCTATATTAATTATATTAACCATGTCAACATTCATAAAACGTGGTTGATTTTAATATGCTTTGCTTGAGTCGTTTGACGACTGTGGTACGTTGCGTTAGCTAATTTGGGATCAAATTGAATGTATACCTTACTTTGTTACTCATAAACGTTTGTACGCAATCACACAGGGCGGTAACCTGGTATACATGCAGTAGGCTGTGTCATCGTGTGATGTGCTGTCTAAATCTTACAAGTCCAAAAAAGTCGCACAGCAAGTCACACAGAGTCTTGTCCGATAATGGACGTGTTGATGGTAGCTGCTGGACAATGGATGGATGGATTCCATTAATTGATTTATCGCCTGATTGACTTTTAGCAACCCTAACCTAATCAGAGCAGTGCAGCCGTGTGTCCAGTGGTCAACAGATCTGAGTTGCATGTTCTTACTTTGTGGCAGATGTCTAGTATCAAATGTTTTATCTGAACCTTACAGAAACCAACACCTGCTGGAGATGTCAAAATGAAACAGGTATTCACTCTTACTTCACTAGGTTTCAGTTTGCTGTTGGGGGTTATTTGTTTACACTGTGTTTGGTTAGGACACACCTTGGCAAATGAATTCCTTAAAATGCCCACTGTCTACTTTTATTTATTTTATTTTTTTCTGTTGATCATTATATTCTGTTTGTTTCCAAATTTGATGTCTATTTTTTTGTTAAACCTTTTTTTTCCTGCCTTTTTTAAATCCACTTAGCTGCATGTTTTTAATTCAAGTTTCCATATTACAGTCATCTTATGTAGACACAGTAGACAGACCCCCGTTTGAGACACTACAAGCAAACCCGTCCAGGAGTGTTTTTCTTAGCGGCACAGATATCAAAATGTGGTTTTAGTGGCAAATGCTGTGGAAAGATGACAACTGAAGTGAACACTTTTTATTTATTTATTTATTTATTTATTTTTTACACCACATCTCCGCAGTTCAAATCAACTGCCAGTTGTCCACCCAGAAGTGACGTTAGTGTGACGCCCGGGTGATTCTTTCCACGCTGCTGCTGCTGCTGTTCTGCTGGCTTGGCAGAATGTCAGTGATGTTCTACTGGCAAATACGACTTCCCATTATCATATACCAGTTCTTACTGCCACATGCCACACTGCTGATTATGGTTATGTCACTGCTGTGTGCCACTTCTAAACAGGTTGTTCCTGGTGTTGCACAGATGGCTGCCCCCCCCCTCCATCGGCACATACTGGTGATGTGCAACTCTTGTTTTAGTGCCTTATGCCCGCTCTTAGTGGTATGCCACTTTAGCTATTGGCATGTCGCCGCTATAACGCTAGCAAATGACATATAGAAATGGTATGTTAGTTGTGTTTATTGGCATAAGATAAGTCTTACTTACACATTCCACTGCTGTGGGCATGGTATTTGTTATACATGTCAATACTGTTCCATTGACATCTACCACTTTTTACCCGGCTGTTGGCATACAGCTCGCATCAATGGTCAAATTTTGTCGAGGTATACGCTCTAAGTATAAGCTGGATGGCGTTCATAACTTCAGTAACGTGCAGCTGGCTATCACGAAGAGCCAACCTGTGCTGCAACTCACTGTAAAACAGATCGTATCTGACTCTTTGGACTCGGCACTACTAATCTCCAATCCTCTGATGTTATAACTCACCAGTTGGACACGGTGTCCGCTAGTGAAACGCGTGCTACCTGTCACTGGAGGGGCATGCCATTGTCATGTGGCGCACAGCCACAGGATGCCAACAGTCAGCAGTGGCATGCAAGTATTGAATCACCCAATGCTGGTGAGGAGCGGCATCTGCCGGCGGAACGTGACTGACATACTGTGCTAAGTTCAGGATGAAGAGCAGCAGCTTTACAACGTTGGCATCGTTCATTTTTGGATAATTCACTAAAAGCATTAATTTGAAACTGCAGGAACCAAAAGAAGACTTTAGCCAAAGCATCAAAGTCATTTTAATACATTCTGCTATTGGGCTAGTTTTGACTAAACATGTTAAAACTGTACTGCTCCTCAGTCCACTGGGAATGCAGTGGAACCTCATCAAGTCACACGTACAGTTGCATGGCAGTGCACTGAACCAATTTCACCAAAACACGGTGACTCTTTTTGCCAGCTAAAGCCCGTTCAGAGTAACCTGACCTGTCTTTCACTTTCAGCACCGGCTCTTGCTGGGATGGCACTTCTGAATAATGACCCACTCGCACTAAAACAAGCCCGAAGAAAATGTAGTAAAATGTTTTTTTCTTTACTTCAGGGTTTCAGATAAGCCTGACTGGAGTGTCCCAAAGTAAGCAATAGACACGCACACGAAGCACACCGACCTCTACTCTTTGTGGGTACGCTTCAGTAGTCTAAAGTGGTTTCCTGACTCGCTTACATTGTTTCTGTTCAGTCATTTGATGACAACTGATTAGTCTTACTGAGCTCTTAAAGTGTCTGTCGTGCTCATGTTCAATTGGGTATCATAGGTGAAAGGATGCCACTGTATACTATTGAATCCACCTGTGTGGTGCTCTGGTAGTTGGGGAGTCTGTCCACTGTTCACTGCTGTTCACCAATTCAGCTGTGACCCAAGAGCGATCCATTTGCACCGGGGCCTAAAGGTTAAAAAGGGATCTGTCGCACGCAAGATCAGGGCACAGCGAAGGCAACTCAACGCTTACACTCGGCACTTTGCACAGAAGCTAGCCTAATGGCTAAGTATATTCTGGAGTTACATCCTAATATACTCTTAATGTTACTGACACTGTTGACTTGATTCAGTCTTAAATTGGAATGAAGTGCTGTTTAAGTGTTGGGTCACTTTGCTATCTCAAGGGAATTTTCAGGTTTGACTTGTACTTTCTTTTTTTTTGACAGGGATTCCCAATATCAGTATCCTGCAGTAAGGCTCCCTTTTGGCTCTGTTGCAGGAACAACAATTCAAATAACTTAGTGTACATATATTATTTGGGCAGAAATGTATCCTATACAGCTGAAAGAACTGGTGTAGTATCAGAGTATTGGGAACCCCTGTACATCTGGGCACTGTGCTTGTGTTCAAAATGATTTTTGTGCCTCCTCTGATCTTGAGATAACCCTGAGGTCAGTGTGTATGTATGAAAACAGCTCACAGTGGACTGGATCTTTAAATCACGTTTCTCCTCACTGTTCCCTACAGGATTATTAGTCTGATTTTAATTGTACAAAGCACAATTATCTGCTTGTGCTTATGTCACTGAACATTTTGTGGCTCAAATTTCTTAATGTTTCTTATTGCACGAACGCAAAGGCTTATCTCAAGCGTGTAGAGGCGGAGGTTGCAGAGGTAAGACGCACTTGCGTGTCCTCTGTTGGCACCGGCTGGCTGAACCCACGGTGTGGTGTGCATGTTGTGGGATTCTGGATCTGTCTCTCTCTTCGTCCTGCCAGGTAAACGTAAAGCTCTGAAACTGAATTTCGCCAACCCTCCAGTGAAACCGGCCTCCCGACTCCCGCTCAATCCAACGCCTCTGTCTTTCCAGAACCCTCACATGTGAGTAGAGACAGCCGATGGGGTCTTAAACATTCTGAAAAAAGTGATGCAAAAAGGAAAAATGCTTTGTTCTGATCTCAATTCCTTGGAACCAAATGTTATGAAATGTATGCACGCACACTCGCCACCCCTGATAGTTGTGATGAGTGATCAGAAATGCCCTGTTGAACTGTGTGATTACACCACTAGAGGGCAGCAAAAAACTTTAAGGGGGTGTTTTTAAAAATGTCCAATGGAGCATCATAACTGTGTGTATTTTAAAATAAAAAAATTGCTAGGGAGACCAGGACAAATCTAAAGAATGTGACAACACAATAATACTAATAATAAGGAATGAATTGAGCTGCTAGCATGTCGCTAAAAAATAGTAGCACGAACAAAAAGATTATTCGTCTGTGAAAAGAAAAGATTATATTTCTGAAAAATGGTCCTGCTTCAATGAATGAAAAACAATCCATCTTATAATTAAAGCTGCAAGCAGCGATGGGCGGGCCCTCGCACCTGTAGCACGTCGGAGTGTGATGCGGCCGCGTTGCATATTGTGGAGGTCGGCCGGTGCGTCTGTGCATTTGCTATGCGCCGGACGCTGCATGAAGGTTTTGTACCACACTTCCTGTTGCCAGCAGGTGGCGCTATGACTGTGGCTAAATGTCGGCATGTATATGTGTTCAGGGTGGTACTGTTATCCTACATGTAAAGTTTTGTGCAGATGTGATCATCTACAGTGAAGTTACAACCACTTCCTGTATCATGGCTGATGACTTGATCTTTGACGCCATCGCCACGGACACGCTCCATTGACGAAAACGCGCAGATAGCACAACTTTACATCGTCAATGCCTTTAGAAGGCACAGCAGAAATTTGAAGTCGATCCGACTCTATCTCTAGGAGGAGTTAGTTAAAATACGGAGTGTGTAAATCACCAAAACTTTGCCATAAAATTCAAAATGGCCGACTTCCTGTTGAGTTTAGGGCAACGCCCAAGAGGCTTTTTTGTGCGTCTGGACATGATAGATGTACCACAGAAATTTCGTACATGTAGGTCAAACCTGTGTCGGGGCTGCTTCGTTGAAGGTCACTTCCTGTTGCCAGCAGGTGGCGCTATGACTATGGTTGAATGTTGGCATGTACATTTGTTCAGGGCGGGACTGTTGTCAAATGTACAAAATTTGGTGCAGATCTGAGCATGTATAGCGAAGTTACTACAACTTCCTGTTTCATGGCGTAATCATCGACGCCACGGACACGCCCATTGACGAAAACGCACAGATAGCACTAACTTTTAATCGTCAATGCCTTTAGAAGGCACAGCCGAAATTTGAAGTCGATCTGATTACATCCCTAGGAGGAGTTAGTTAAAGTAACGGAGTGTGTAAATCGTCCCAAAATGGTCGCACAATTGAAAATGGCGGACTTCCTGTTGGGTTTAGGGCATGGCTCCAAGAGGCTTTTTTGTACCTCTGGACATGATACATGTGCCACAGAAATTTCGTACATGTAAGTCAAACGTCGCGGCGAGGGCTGCTTCATTAAAGGTCACTTCCTGTCGCCAGCAGGTGGCGCTATGACTGCGGGTGAATGTCGGCATGTAGATTTGTTCAGGGCGGGACTCTTGTCAAATGGGCAAAATTTGGTGCAGATCTGAGCATGTACAGCCAAGTTACTACAACTTCCTGTTTCATGGTGAATCGCCAATGCCACGGACACGCCATCGCATCGAAAACGCCCAGATAGCACAACTTTAGATCGTCAATGCCTTTACAAGGCACAGCAGAAATTTGAAGTCGATCCGACTAAATCCCTAGGAGGAGTTAGTTAAAGTACAGAGTGTGTAAATCGTCCAAAAATGGCGCACAATTCAAAATGGCGGACTTCCTGTCGAGTTTAGGGTATGGATTCTTGAGGCTTTTTTGTGCATCTTGATAGGATACACCTCCCCAAAATTTTGTGCGTGTAGATCAAACGCGCGTGCGGGGCTGCTTCGTTAAAGGTCACTTCCTGTTGCCAGCAGGTGGCGCTATGACTGTGGGTGAATGTCGGCATGTAGATTGGTTCAGGGCGGGACTCTTGTCAATAGTGTCAAATTTCGTGCAGATCTGAGCATGTACAGCCAAGTTACAACAACTTCCTGTTTCATGGCTGAATCATCGAAGCCACGGACACGTCCATTGACGAAAACGCGCAGATAGCACAACTTTGAATCGTCAATGCCTTGAGAAGGCACAGCAGAAATTTGAAGTTGATCCGACTAAATCCCTAGGAGGAGTTCGTTAAAGCTACGGCGTGCAAATCGTCCCAAAATGGCCACCAAATTCAAAATGGCGGACTTCCTGTCGAGTTTAGGGTATGGGTTCTTGAGGCTTTTTTGTGCCTTGATATGATACACGCCCCCACCAAATTTCGTGCATGTAGGTCGAACGCGGATCGAGGGGCTAATTTTTCTAATTTTCTAGGTGGCGCTAGCGAGCCATTTTGCCACGCTCATCCGCGAAACCCACAAAATACGAAATTTTTCACCAGTCCTGACATGCGTGCCAAATTTGGTGAGTTTTCGCGCATGTTGAGGCCGCGAAAATTGAGGCTACTTTGCAGAAAAAAGAAAGAAAAAAAAAAAAAAAAAAAATAATCCTTACAATTTCAATAGGGTCCTCGCACGGTTCGTGCTCGGGCCCTAAAAAGCGGTTTGAAATGTGAAAATATGGCACCCATATTTATCTTTATCCTGAAGGCCTTCTAAGCTGACCAGCCACTAGCAAATTTGGTGTGTATTTAGGATTAAGTTTGTAACTACTGAACATTTCTGTTTGGCGCTGACATCCACTGCCCAAAACTCAAACATATATGGCGTAATGATGGGATAAAATTCTTTCTGTTACCCTCATCACCGTTTATGCACAACAGTTTCTGTCCCTGACCAGTGACATATTCATATTTCACTCCCATCAAGCAGTGTAATGACGAAGGAAAGATCAGATTAGGAAGTTACCTCATGGGACCTTTTTTTTTAAATGGTTCAATTTCAGAGAAGCTTGGGGTCTGATGATAAAATATTTATCATATCCACATTAATCTAACATGCATGTTCCTCTCATGGCTCTACGCTGTCTCTTCCTCCTCCTTCCCCTTCCTGTGGCCTCTTCCTGCCGCGTCCGATCCCATCCGTTCCCGTCCTCCGTGCTCCTCCAGAGAGCGTCTGCGGACGCACAGCATCGAGTCGTCGGGGAAGCTGAAGATCTCTCCGGAGCAGCATTGCGACTTCACGGCCGAGGATCTGAGAGACCTCGGGGAGATCGGTCGCGGGGCGTACGGCTCCGTCAACAAGATGGTCCACAAACCCACGGGCCAGATCATGGCTGTCAAGGTGACCTGCAAATACACACAATCACCTGAGTTTAAGTCTTCTAGGACAACAATTAAGTTACCTTTGCCTTTAAGGCCATGCCGCTTAGCAGAATTGTTGTTGCTTTGCCCAAGTTCTAGAATTATTCTGCAGTTCTTTTGTTCATGGGAAGCAGCTGCGAGGAAAATAAAGGGTGGCAGCTCTGGAAAAATCTATGCAACCTGTAGTTTGTAGAAACGTCACGTTTTTGTGTCTGTGTGACTAATTGTGCTGCAGTCTGCTGCAGCGAAAGAGGGCTGCACCGTAATCCTGGCAGGAAATTTCCCCCTGTCAAAGTACGCCCGCTGAAGTGCTTGTTTTTGCCACGGACAGGCTCAGATTGATGTGTACACGGTAATATTATTAAGGAAAGGATTCCTTCAGAAAGGGTTTTTTTTTTTTTTTTTTTTTGAAATAGTAAGATCATTTTTGTTTAACAAAAAACACTACAGTCGCTAAAATGCTCTTGCAAAGTCTCAAAAAATGGAATTTTACCTCTCTGGTCTAAAGCTGCCTCGATCGGTTAGTTTGTTTGAGTAACTGTGAGACTTGGGTGTTTTTTAACCCCCTTTTAAAACACCAAATTCACACAACACAAGCACACTAACCGACCCAGGCAGCGGTAGACAAGCTATACTTTTTCTGAAGGGATCCTGGTGGCTTTGAGAGCGATATAGTGACTGTTTGTGGTTTCAAAAAAAGAGAACTTACTCTTAAAAAAACCAAAAAAAAAACAAAGCTCTATCTCTGTAGAGATCCTTTCCATCGCCTGCTACAGTCTCACCCACATCTACAAACCAGTAGCAAGTGGTGGCATGTTTGTGGTGGCAGGGGCCAAACAGACAAACCCTCCTGTTGAAATGTGGGGCAAAAACTCTCTGCTGCAGAGCAGGTCAAATACCAGGAGGAAGTTATTTTGATAATCACCTGTGGCAAAACGGCATTTTACTAAACATGTGAATCTCTATCTGGATACTTGATCTGGGCGTCTGTTCCACAAGCTTTGACATTTACACCTGACAGTCTCCTTAGTCTTGAAAGGTATTTTTGACCAGTCAGACCCTTATCATTGGCTGTGATAACGAGCAAAACTTCATTATTTATTCTTTTATAGTCTTGCACAGTGACATGCACTGAAGCTGCAAGATGTCACAGTGTGTTGGCTGCTTAATTTCCATTCCTTTCACAAATAAGCTTCCCATACCTCTATAGCATAAAGTGAAATAAACCGGCGGTGCGTAAGCGTGTCTGGAAAGTAGGAATTAGTCAGAATTGTGAACGTGTCCTTGTTTTGCCGTGTCTCTCAGAGGATTCGCTCCACAGTGGACGAGAAGGAGCAGAAGCAGCTGCTGATGGATCTTGACGTGGTGATGAGGAGTAGCGACTGTCCCTACATTGTTCAGTTCTACGGCGCTCTCTTCAGAGAGGTCTGACTAGAACTCACTGACCTCAAACGCACCACATCGTGCTCACGTTTTTGTGGACATGTGAGGGGAAACTGACCTTTTTGACTCTTTGTTTCAGGGGGACTGTTGGATTTGCATGGAACTTATGTCTACCTCATTAGACAAATTCTACAAATATGTATATTGTTCATTAGATGATGTCATTCCAGAGGAAATATTAGGCAAAATAACATTAGCCGTGAGTAGACGAGTCCCTTTGTCTCTATGCATGCTGATTTCATACCATGCGTGTCGTCGAAACATAAGTGATGTCTTTTATTTTGCCTTCAACAGACCGTTAAAGCACTGAACCACTTAAAAGAAAACTTGAAAATAATTCACAGAGGTGAGACTTTAATATTGTGTGTAAAATATAATTAACATTCATGTCATAATTAAGGAATAATGACTACAAGCCATCTTGTTGCATTTAACAATCGCACAGTCCCTTTGCATACAAATAAAAATGATGGTGAATTTCTTTCTTACTATTTTTTCAATGTCAGTAAAACAATATTTGCTGTTGGCAATATCAAGACATTTATCAGCATTTGCATTCTGAAAAATGTGAATCAATTCTATTATACTTACTCTGTATTCCTTTTTTTTTTTTTTTTTTTTTTATCATTTTAGACATCAAACCTTCCAACATTCTAATGGACCGAAGGGGAAATATCAAGCTGTGTGATTTCGGCATCAGCGGTCAGCTGGTGGACTCCATAGCCAAGACCAGAGATGCAGGCTGCAGGCCTTACATGGCGGTAAGCGATCAAAAGGAGTGACGTAACAATTGACGGCTACATCTGTCAAGAGACAGACAGACAGACACGGCATCTGGCTCAGTTGGCGTGCAGGTGCGGCCGTTCGAAACTGACGAGCTCCTGACTCGCGTTTGACTGAACACTAAATGAATAAAAAAGGCTGTTGACAGTATTGTCTGATGCCATTTTGCGGCTGTGGCTCAGGAGGTAGAGCGGGTTGCCCACTGATCTGGAAGATCTGCAGTTTAATCCCCCGGCTCTTCCAGGCTCCATGTCAAAGTGTCCTTGGGTAAGACACTGAACCCCAAATTGCCCCCGAGGGCTTTTCCATATGTGTAATGAATGGGCGAATGTGATGCGCTATACAAACAGAGCATTTAATTCAACACACACTGCAATGGACTAGGCTCAAACTCCAAAGTTAATCTGGTTTAAGGCTCAGGTCAGTTTTTGACCCTGACCTTTGACCTCCTTGGAAGGAGAGTTCACTTGGATGGAGGATCACATTCAGTCTTTTCCTGTGTGTGTGTTTCAGCCTGAAAGGATAGACCCCAGTGCTTCCAGACAAGGCTATGATGTCCGATCTGATGTGTGGAGCTTAGGAATCACCCTGGTAAGAGAAATATTGTCGTTAGCTTAATGTGAACTCTGACCTTTTTTGTTATGTCTGCACACATTTGAATTGGCTGTAGGGCCAATAAGGAGAATCCAGTCTGCCGGTCCATCAAAGTCCCTTGTTTTGTGTTTGCTTTCAGTATGAGCTGGCCACAGGAAGATTTCCTTACCCAAAGTGGAATAGTGTTTTTGATCAGCTGACACAAGTGGTGAAAGGTGAGCCTCCCCAGCTCAGCAACTCAGAGGAGAGGCAGTTCTCCCCCAAGTTCATCAACTTTGTTAACCTATGGTAAGCACCATAACATTAAGGCGTACACACAGTCAGTAGTAGTATTACAGTGTGTGAAATACACCATTTAATTTAACATCCTGTTTTATTGAAAACATTTTGGAACAGCTGAGCGTGAAAGTTCTTTTATTAGAAGGTTGACAAAAAAGGAAACCCAACTAACTGAAGTCCCCTTACTAGCTTTTTGTAGATCTCAGGGTCTCTGTTAGTGGATGGAGCTGCTCAGTTGTCCTCACGTGACCAGAGTATGGAGTAGAGTAATCTCCATTACAATTGAGCAAATACAGTTTGCTGATATAGACCTTGAAAAGTGGTTTAAAGCTGAAAAAAAAAAACGCAGTAAGCAGCCCTTTAGTGAAGTTAATTGTTTTCATATTTGAAAAGATTAAAGTGAGAACCTTTTCTGAAATGATCTACTGACTAAAAGTGTAGTACCATTTCACAATGTCAACGCACATTTCCTGTAAATTTAACAGAAAATAATAGAACATATTTATCTTAATTCTTGAGACCACACAAAAATGGAGGTGTTTAGTTGGTCATAGCTGTTCAGTAATTGGTTCTAAGTGTGTCTAATCATGGCAGTCTAAAATGGTGGGCAGTCTGCCACTGAATACTTGTCGCCCTATGCTGATGGAGTTACATTTTTTGTTTGTTTTGTTTTTTTTTCTTTCTTTTTCCAGCCTTACAAAGGATGAATCAAAAAGGCCAAAGTACAAGGAGCTTCTGGTAAGTTCTTGGACCGCTTTAGTTTTTACACACACTCCACAAATCAGTTCATCAAGCACATAAACATGACATTCTGAGTGTCTTAATGGTGCTGTCCATGGTTCTGAAAAATATTTTTAAGTAACCTGCTCTACTTACAGAGGATATTAAGGAGATGTAACACAGTTTGTGTAAGACGCATAACGCTACTAGTTACATTTGCTCCTGATCGTGGTGCTGAAAACCTTTTTAGCTGTTCCCTGTGGAACAAAGCCTCTGCTGGTCAGACTCACTGACACACTGTAACAAGAGGAGTGGGACATAGTATAATTTAGGAATATTTTGCTTTCATGACACATTATGTTTTCTTCAGTGTGTCGGTAGCAAAATTGCATTTGGCAAGGAAACTATTTCCTAAACTCCCTTAATTCCTAATGAATTTGACTTAACTTTTGTACCTTTTTTAAAGGTACATAAATATGTTTATGCCAACAATGGGTCAAATGACTCTAAAATGTGAAAGGTGTCGCCCATAGTGACGAAGCTACTTGCTATTATCACCTACCTTTTACAGCTCCCCTGAGCTCTATGGAGCTCTTTTGCCTCTTTTCACCCAATGTGTTTGTTTTTGTTCTTCCCACCTCTTTCCAGAAGTCATGGGAAGCTGTTTTGCATGGAGAATCTATGAAAAATCCATTGAACACATGAACTTAGCGGAGCATCTTGCAAGCTCAATTTGCAAGCAAGCTAAATACTTTATGTAGAAGTTGGTAGTGACCTAAACGAAGAATAAATAGAGAGGGAATATTGGACCAACATTTGTCAGGTGACCAGAAATAGGACTTCAAATGAATGCTCATGTTGCTCTGTCTGCTGGATGTGTAAATTCACCATAACAGTTTTACTGTAAATATGATGTCAGTGTTGTTTCCAGCTTCTTCCGCTGCCTCCAAGTGGTTATTTAAAACATTGGGTAAATAGAGTCGGCCAAATAAGTTTTTGTTTTGGGTGTTTTTTTGCTGCTAAAATGTTTGTGTCAAATACTGTATCTCACAGAAGTGAGCAAACCCCTCACATCTTTGTAAATATTTGATTATAGAGAGCCTAAGTCCCTCCCCTTCTGGTGGACCGCCATGGGAACTTATTTTGGAAAAATATTCTACAGAAGTCAATGGCAACTTTATTGACTTGCAAAAGAGTGTGTGTGTGTGCTCAACATCATATATGTAATTCAGGGCTTAATTCTAAGAGGATAAAAAGATATGTTGTCTCTCGCCATTGACTACCATACATAATTTTCCCGAAATAATGTCCCATGAGCAGGAAGCAGAAGCGAGTGACTTGAGCACTCTATATCTTTTCATGTGACAACGCTGAAGAAATGACACTTTGCTACATTGTAAAGTAGTTGTAGTAGTGTAAATTTACTGTCCCTTCAAAAAAAAAAAAAAACACACAGCCGTTAATGTCTAAACCTCTGGCAGCAAAAGTGAGTACACACCTAAATGAAAACATAAAATCAAAGATTTACAAAAATGTGAGGGGTGTACTCACTTTAGTGAGATACTATGCATGTATTTGTTGTTCTCCTAGCAACCAGTTCCACACATTTGAATATTTAGGACATTAGCTTCAAATTAGCTGGCTATTTTAGGAACCACAACTATGAGTGTTTGAAGGATTTTTCATTAAACCTAATAAACGCTCACAGTATTTTTTTTCCTGCAGAAACATCCCTTCATTCTGATGTACGAAGAGCGTTTCGTGGATGTCGCCAGTTACGTATGTCGCATCCTGGATCAGATCCCTGCCTCTCCCATCTCCCCTATGTATGTGGACTGATGGAGTGGGGGTGGGGGGGTGTCACCCAATATCTAGTGGATGGGACAGTCAGCTTTGTGATGCCACGCTTGACATCTCGTTACGTAGGGATCAACTGTTTATTCACACGCTCCAAAGAACAAAGGAACTTGAGTTCAGATTGCCCGGTGCAAAGAGATGAGCACCGGTAAACAAACCCTTCCACCTCCCATCACCTCATTTTAAAGTTGGTGACATCTAAACTGTTCTCATCTTCAGCCAGAAAAACTTGAAGACATAACGTTGTCTTAGTAAAATGCAGTGTGTCTTTTTATGTGAAGAAAACAGAACAGTGTATGCATATTGAACTTGAGCTTGTTGTACACAAATACAGAATCTACCAAATAAAATGTTGAACAGCGACACTCGTGACGTATGAACAAAAATAGCCACCTTTTGAATTGTACATTGTGGACTATGTATGCATCATGTGTGTTCACCTCTGCATTGCTGACATGTACAGATGTATGCCAATAGACCTACTGACCACACACACTTCTCAAGCAGTTTGTTGTGGGCACCTTCCCTCACGGTAAATGAATGAATATGCAAAAGTGCTTGTCTCTGGACGGCTCATTGATTCGGTAGAGTGGCTTTACTTATCCCCCCCAATGCAATATTCCCCCCCATATTGCATTGCAATATGCAATCTTTTTTTTTTCATATTATCAATACATGAGTCACAGAGCTGAGCATCTCGTTTTCTAAAATATAATCTATACATAAATTTGTATTTTAAAAATATAAGGAGAAACTTGTTCCCTAAATGTTTCTATATTGTCTTTAAAATAACAAGGAGAGATGCATAATTTTGATAAAAGAATTGCCATTACTTGAAATGTTATATCAAATTACATTAATATATACAAATAGGCCTAATATTTTCATTTTGGTTTACGTTGCAAAAGGGAAGCATTTGCAATATGTAATGGCGGCTATCATCAGCATCTTTGTTTGGATTAGGAAATGAAGTTGCAGCTTAGGTAGTGGGCTAAAAATATTTTTTACAGCACAGCCAGAATCTTTTTTTTTTTAATCCAGTTGGGAAGACTGTCTTGTGAATATTATAGAAATACCATGCATGCACCTGCGGCAGGTGTTAAACAACCATGTGGGGTTTTTCCAAGATCAGCGATTTATCTTTCAGAAAAATGGATGTTTATCTCTGTGACTCAAACAAGGTACAAACTGGGACTATTACAATGTTACATTGCCTGATGTAAAGTTACTTTGGGACATTATGTCCACTAATGTAAATGTGTGTGTGTATATAGTACATCTAATCTGCTGTTCCTGACAGGTTCTGGTTGACAGTTTAGGCTCATTTCTACACAGAGATGATCAAATCAGGCTGTGAGGAGATTTGGGTCCTGGGTGCAGAATGAAAGTTAGTGTATGTTTCAGTTTGAGGACTAGCCCTACAGCTCCTCAGCCTCCTGTCATAGCACTGTACAGCTAAACCGCTCATCCACAGTGATCACAGATCAGCCATGCTGCCATACAAAGGCAAAAAGTAATAACTACATTTCAGAAAGGTCCTGGCGAAGGTTTCTTAAATTGCACCCATGAATGCTGCTAAATGACCCAATGTCCACTTCAACCACACAACTTTCAGGGGAGGAGGAAGATCACTCCTCACATAGTTACTGCTCTTGGACTCATAAGGTCACCATAGACTCAGCATGTTCCTCCGTGACTCGGCATGTCTCTCTGGCTTGCACTGATGATAGAATGTTTCCCACGCCAAACTGTATACAACACTCGGGATGTGTCTCCGTTTTCCTAAAACGCGTTCCCTCACCTGTCTTCCTCCACCGGTGCTGACATTATGCAGGTTACCGTACCGGGGCAGGTGAAGGGGAGGCCGCAACTTGAGACTATTGAGATCCACCTGCTGACGTTCGCTCTCAGAAAGGAATGTGTGCCAGGCGGCAGTAGGTGGACAAACAGCACACAACTTGGAGTTAGCTACTTAACCAAACTGTCTGTATGGATGGTGGCCCTCAAGACTGGGACTCTGTAGAGACTTGTAATGTAATAAATTACTTTAAAGAATTAGGATGGCATTGTGTATATTTTCTTTTTTGTCAACAAATCCCATTAAAGCTAGTGTGCTGGACTTTTGTATGTAAATGAACGTCCGTTACATTCAAGCTCTTGCCAGTCAAGGTGACACGATGCTGATTAAGCCTATCATTGCCAGGTAAATCTCTGTGTACTTCGCGAGTATACCAGAGTTTTTAAATCTGTGGTGATGTTCCCACACCGCAAAGTGGTAGTGATTAGTTTTATGCCAACCAGCAATGATTGGTCTGCCAGAGCTGAAGGGGGAGCAATCATAGCGACAGCAGAGCCTATGCCTTTTGTCGACAGCGTTGTGTAATTGCTCTTACTGTCAGAAAGAGGTGACAAAAGTTCCGCACTGCATGTTGAATATAATGTTGAATATTTACAGCCTTATCCTTTAACATAGCAAATACTAATAATGTAATTTTATTACAAAAGTGTAACTTAAAGTCAGCTTTGTCATACGATACAAGATCAGTTGGATGATATTTTATCTGCTTGGGTATTACAGTTACTGTTAATGTTTTCAATTCATGTGGAAAATATACATTTAAAGACTGTTTTCAACACTGATTGACATTGTCACACATTCTAGTTTTTATTAATTGTTTTTCCACTGTATGCTTTATTAAAATTAGTTGACATTAAAGGATTGCTGTAATTAAAGGGCCATTCCAGTGATTTTAGTATTGTACTGTCTTAATGTTGGGAGTCTTGGAAGAGACAGATTAAAACAATGGTCAAAACTGGTGCAGCAGAAGCAGAGATATCCTAACTTTTAATACTTCATATAGAGAGCTTAAGTCCCTCCTCTTCCTGTTGACCACCATGTGACCTTATTTTGGAAAAATATTGTACGGTAGTCAAAATGGCAAATGCGGAAGAGGATTAGGGCCACGTGAAAAATTTTTTTAATTCTGAGATTAAAGTCAGAATTCTGAGTTTGAAGTCAGAATTCTGAGATTAAAGTCAGAATTCTGAGTTTAAAGTCAGAATTCTGAGAAAAAAGTCAGAATCCTGAGTTAAAGTCAGAATTCTGAGAAAAAAAGTCTTTTTTCTTTAATCTCAGAATTTAAAAAAATTTTCACATGTGGCCCTAAACCTCTTCCGCAGTGCGAAAACTGTTGAGGTATCAGACTGAAAATACCTATTACAAAGAGCACAAACCCAAACTTTTTCTCTCAATGACAAGCTAACATCAAAAAACTTAAATGAGAGGATGATGGGATAAAAGGACCAGGAGTCGTTGGATTAAACACATCAGGTGAGATATATTTCTGTGTGGAGCATAGTTAAGTTACCTAGCTAGCAGCAACTAAGCAATGAACTTTAGCTAGCATACCATGCTAACATGTTGCCTTCATTGAACGGGTTTAACACAAAACTAAATGTAACTTTACTGTTTGACGACAAACTGCGACTTTCTTGACTTGCAAAATTATATTTTAATTTGACCAACATATGTGTAAGGTACGGTGGCCCGTAGGTGTCAGAACAAATATAAAAGCCACAACACGAACACAAATTTCACAACACAAATACAACCACCACAACACAAATACAAAAGCCACAACATGAATACAAAAACCACAACGGAAATACAAACGCCATAACACGAATACAAAAGCTACAACACAAATACAATGGAAGTGAACCACAACAGAAACACGGAAACGAAAGAGACTCTTCATAACAGTTGATTACTTTCTGCAAAACTTGTCTACACAATAGTACAGTGGCAGTGTAGTCATCCTGCAATCTGGGGGTCCCGGTTTGAATCTTTGAAAGAGCATACTTCTTCAGGTGACTTTTTCTGCATAATATAGTCTGCCAAATTAGTAAATGTAGGCCGACATGGAAGAAGATCTTCTTACCTGTTTGATAAATAAGTAATAGGTCAAAAAATTTACAGTGTGCACTGAGCAATCACATGTGATTGACTTC
>JALXJV020000023.1:24813519-24839643 GCA_024633595.2 Lepomis macrochirus | reverse complement strand
GATTTGATCTGAGTTTGATCTGAAGGCTGAGGACCGGTGCAGGAGGACCAGAGACCGAGTGTTGGTGTTTCCAGTGCGCCAAAGTTCCGTTCATCAGAATTTAAAGATTACTGAAACTATCAAGGCAAACTTTTTGGAATATCTTGGGATTTAAATATGTGTATTCTGGACTGGAATGTTTGGAACATTCTCTGAATGAGAAAGGGACTTTTACAACAAGTAAGTATCCATGCATCAATCTCCCATCCGGGAAGAGAGAAGCAGTACAAATACAGTACCTCAAATATCCCTACAAAGTGTGAATAACGGTTCAATGACATCATTTGCATATGCATACACATATTTAAAGACGTTATTAAAATTGCAGCCCTTTTCACGATTATTTGCTGAGCAATGTATTGTGCACTGTAACTATATTACCCGGCTTTCAGGTGCACATCAGTATAATTTACAATGTAGAACAATACGATAATAAAACTCTTCAGCAGTAGTTGCAATTCTGTGCCCAGCTACATGTCACATTCACATCTCTGGCATCTCATGCTGGTAGATACACGTGTCCTATCTGAAATAAAGGAAAGCTAAATTGAGTTTTATTTGATATTTGAGACACACTTGAAGTTATGAACCCCTGTTGACAATATGATGACAATGAGGTGATAAGATTTGCGCTAATTATCACAAAAAATGACAATGTTAAACAGTTGGAAGAGATTGTATGGGGGAATAAAAAAGTAGTAGACAAAACAATATGCATTCAGGGTCCCCTTGCTTTTACTTTCAACAGCGTATCACAGATTTTATCAACATATGGACATGTGATATGTAGCTATATATGGTATTCTCTCTAAGGCCAAGAACTTTCAAGCTAAACACTAAGTGATTAGCTTTGACATGATCCAACAATTACAAGAATGCAGCTGTGGACAATCTGCCATGACAAGAGCAATAATGTACTATTTCATTGTGTCCACTGTTTTGTTGAATCACACAAGATGAAAACGAGTTCATGCGGTATGTACAACGTAGGACGCGGAGTATTATGTACAGAGCGTGCTCATTTGCATAAGTCACAGAAATATGTCAAATATGTCGCTGTCAAGTCGTGATTGGCTATTTACGACAGGCCGTGAAGGCAGCAGCGGCACGGACGTGGCCGTGGCGCAGCTGCAGCGTTTTGTTTTAAGTGGCGCTGTACACAGTCTATATCAGTGTCCCTTCAGGAGGCAGAGAGGGCGAAGTTTCACTCTGCATTGCAGCCTGAGCGCTGCTGCCGGAATCCAACACAACAATGGCGACTCCCAGTCCTGACAGCAACTCCACAAGCTCCAGCAACAGCAGCAGCAGCAGCAGCATTGCAGGAACCACGTCGCACCATTTCCACCAGCAGACGCACAGCAGCAGCATGCAAGGTAGGCGACAGTGGCTTTTATTCCATCATTTTTCCATTTCAACTGAAGACACTGGAGTTAGTGGGGGAAAGGTAGCATGTAGCTTCCCAGAAGCAGAAAAACTCGTAAAGCGAGACAGAAATAATTCATACTTTCCGGTCAGAACTTTCAAAACGAAACCCACGTTGTTCATTTAATACCAGGTGGCATTTTGTTGTTTAAGTTCATATACATGAACAAGCTCATTTAAGTTTTTATTTTGTTCTGCTAATGTAAATGTAAAATGGACTGGTTATGTCCAGTGCTATAAATTGACCTGGTATTTTAAAATGATGTATTGTTATAAAATGTTTAGTTATTCATAGATTTAATAACGTTAGCCAGGATGGCGGAGTACTAACAGTTACCAATCCTACATAAATTACAGACATTTAGAGATATTTCTCTAAAATGAATTTATCATTTTGTTGCCAGATACTGGGTGTATCAAGTCAGTATTCAGGCCCTGGTATTACAAGTTGTAATGTTGACATGATACACAGATTGCATATAATTAATAAAATATTATCAACCTACAAGTACTTATTAGTATTAAATCAATCAAATCTACACTGTGAATAAATTCAACCCGGTGATAGTATTGTTAGCGGTTTGTCGCGCTGTATAACTTTTATTTTGAACGCTTGTGTCGTTTCCGCTAACGCTGTAGCTTTCTTTGCCTAGCTTGAAGTAGCTGCCCGAAACTACATGGCTACCAGGTTAGCACCGATGCAATAGCCCCCTTTTTAGCTGCTGAACCGACAGACCTGTAGAGGCAAAGTGAAGTGTTTCCATTCATTGAGTCTGACATAACCCTCATTAGAAACAAATCCCAAATATATAACATTGCATTCAGTGAATGTTCAGTGCAGTCACCGATTTTATTAGCTGCCAGGCTGCTAACGTTAAGTTACAAGGAACGTTAACGTTACTATCAAGGCCTGCAAGTGAAGTGTTTCAGTCTTGTAAGCCAGGCCACCGTTTGAACGCGCTGTCTGTGGCAAATAAATTATACAAACAATACAATTAAATATAGCTATATTAACCATGTCAACATTCATAAAACGTGGTTGATTTTAATATGCTTTGCTTGAGTCGTTTGACGACACGCCACGGAGAATTGAGCCCTTTAAATAACGTGATAACATGAATTAAACAACAACCTAACGTTAGCCTCAGAGTCCACACTCTAAACCCATTATCGGACGGAAAGCCGAGCCTGGCCGCGTCCTAAACCTACAGCAAGCTAACAGCAGTTCTTGAACCTTTGACTATTTCTGTCACAACTGTTTGATAAGATGCCATGAGCTACGGCAGTGTCCGCTGTTAAAGTCACCGTAGAGGACCGCCCGGTGCCAGCTGAGGCTCATGAGGCTGTGGTATGTTGAGTTAGCTAATTTGGGATCAAATTGAATGTATACCTTACTTTGCGTACAAACGTTTATGAGTAACAATCACACAGGGCGGTAACCTGGTTTACATGCAGTAATAATTGTCCGATAATGGACGTGTTGATGGTAGCTGCTGGACAATGGATGGATGGATTCCATTAATTGATTTATCGCCTGATTGACTTTTAGCAACCCTAACCTAATCAGAGCAGTGCAGCCGTGTGTCCAGTGGTCAACAGATCTGAGTTGCATGTTCTTACTTTGTGGCAGATGTCTAGTATCAAATGTTTTATCTGAACCTTACAGAAACCAACACCTGCTGGAGATGTCAAAATGAAACAGGTATTCACTCTTACTTCACTAGGTTTCAGTTTGCTGTTGGGGGTTATTTGTTTACACTGTGTTTGGTTAGGACACACCTTCGCAAATGAATTCCTTGAAATGCCCACTGTCTACTTTTATTTATTTTTATTTTTTTCTGTTGATCATTATATTCGGTTTGTTTCCAAATTTGATGTCTATTTTTTTTGTTAGACCTTTTTTTTCCTGCCTTTTTAAATCCACTTAGCTGCATGTTTTTAATTCAAGTTTCCATATTACAGTCATCTTATGTAGACACAGTAGACAGACCCCCGTTTGAGACACTACAAGGAACTCCGTCCAGGAGTGTTTTTCTTAGCGGCACAGATATCAAAATGTGGTTTTAGTGGCAAATGCCGTGGAAAGATGACAACTGAAGTGAACACTTTTTAAAATTTTTTTTTTTTTTTTACACCACATCTCCGCAGTTCAAATCAACTGCCAGTTGTCCACCCAGAAGTGACGTTAGTGTGACGCCCGGGTGATTCTTTCCACGCTGCTGCTGCTGTTCTGCTGGCTTGGCAGAATGTCAGTGATGTTCTACTGGCAAATACGACTTCCCATTATCATATACCAGTTCTTACTGCCACATGCCACACTGCTGATTATGGTTATGTCACTGCTGTGTGCCACTTCTAAACAGGTTGTCCCTGGTGTTCATCAGATGGCTGCCCCCCCCCTCCATCGGCACATACTGGTGATGTGCAACTCTTGTTTTAGTGCCATATGCCCGCTCTTAGTGGTATGCCACTTTAGCTATTGGCATGACGCCGCTTTAACGCTAGCAAATGACATATAGAAATGGTATGTTAGTTGTGTTTATTGGCATAAGATAAGTCTTACTTACACATTCCACTGCTGTGGGCATGGTATTTGTTACACATGTCAATACTGTTCCATTGACATCTACCACTTTTTACCCGGCTGTTGGCATACAGCTCGCATCAATGGTCAAATTTTGTCGAGGTATACGCTCTAAGTATAAGCTGGATGGCCTTCATAACTTCAGTAACGTGCAGCTGGCTATCACGAAGAGCCAACCTGTGCTGCACCTCACTGTAAAACAGATTGTATCTGACTCTTTGGACTCGGCACTACTAATCTCCAATCCTCTGATGTTATAACTCACCAGTTGGACACGGTGTCCGCTAGTGAAACGTGCTACCTGTCACTGGAGGGGCATGCCATTGTCATGTGGCGCACAGCCACAGGATGCCAACAGTCAGCAGTGGCATGCAAGTATTGAATCACCCAATGCTGGTGAGGAGCGGTATCTGCCAGCGGAACGTGACTGACATACTGTGCTAAGTTCAGGATGAAGAGCAGCAGCTTTACAACGTTGGCATCGTTCATTTTTGGATAATTCACTAAAAGCATTAATTTGAAACTGCAGGAACTAAAAGAAGACTTTAGCCAAAGCATCAAAGTCATTTTAATACATTCTGATATTGGGCTAGTTTTGACTAAACATGTTAAAACTGTACTGCTCCTCAGTCCACTGAGAATGCAGTGGAACCTCATCAAGTCACGTACAGTTGCATGGCAGTGCACTGAACCAATTTCACCAAAACACGGTGACTCTTTTTGCCAGCTAAAGCCCGTTCAGAGTAACCTGACCTGTGTTTCACTTTCAGCACCGGCTCTTGCTGGGATGGCACTTCTGAATAATGACCCACTCGCACTAAAACAAGCCCGAAGAAAATGTAGTAAAATGTTTTTTCTTTACTTCAGGGTTTCAGATAAGCCTGACTGGAGTGTCCCAAAGTAAGCAATAGACTCGCACACGAAGCACACCGACCTCTACTCTTTGTGGGTACGCTTCAGTAGTCTAAAGTGGTTTCCTGACTCGCTTACATTGTTTCTGTTCAATCATTTGATGACAACTGATTAGTCTTACTGAGCTCTTAAAGTGTCTGTCGTGCTCATATTTAATTGGGTATCATAGGTGAAAGGATGCCACTGTATACTATTGAATCCACCTGTGTGGTGCTCTGGTAGTTGGGGAGTCTGTCCACTGTTCACTGCTGTTCACCAATTCAGCTGTGACCCAAGAGCGATCCATTTGCACCGGGGCCTAAAGGTTAAAAAGGGATCTGTCGCACGCAAGATCAGGGCACAGCGAAGGCAACTCAACGCTTACACTCGGCACTTTGCACAGAAGCTAGCCTAATGGCCAAGTATATTCTGGAGTTACGTCCTAATATACTCTTAATGTTACTGACACTGTTGACTTGATTCAGTCTTAAATTGGAATGAAGTGCTGTTTAAGTGTTGGGTCACTTTGCTATCTCAAGGGAATTTTCAGGTTTGACTTGCACTTTCTTTTTTTTTGACAGGGATTCCCAATATCAGTATCCTGCAGTAAGGCTCCCTTTTGGCTCTGTTGCAGGAACAACAATTCAAATAACTTAGTGTACATATATTATTTGGGCAGAAATGTATCCTATACAGCTGAAAGAACCGGTGTAGTATCAGAGTATTGGGAACCCCTGTACATCTGGGCACTGTGCTTGTGTTCAAAATGATTTTTGTGCCTCCTCTGATCTTGAGATAACCCTGAGGTCAGTGTGTATGTATGAAAACAGCTCACAGTGGACTGGATCTTTAAATCACGTTTCTCCTCACTGTTCCCTACAGGATTATTAGTCTGATTTTAATTGTACAAAGCACAATTATCTGCTTGTGCTTAGGTCACTGAACATTTTGTGGCTCAAATTTCTTAATGTTGCTCATTGCACGAACGCAAAGGCTTATCTCAAGCGTGTAGAGACGGAGGTTGCAGAGGTAAGACGCACTTGCGTGTCCTCTGTTGGCACCGGCTGGCTGAACCCACGGTGTGGTGTGCATGTTGTGGGATTCTGGATCTGTCTCTCTCTTCGTCCTGCCAGGTAAACGTAAAGCTCTGAAACTGAATTTCGCCAACCCTCCAGTGAAACCGGCCTCCCGACTCCCGCTCAATCCAACGCCTCTGTCTTTCCAGAACCCTCACATGTGAGTAGAGACAGCCGATGGGGTCTTAAACATTCTGAAAAAAGTGATGCAAAAAGGAAAAATGCCTTGTTCTGATCTCAATTCCTTGGAACCAAATGTTATGAAATGTATGCACGCACACTCGCCAACCCTGATAGTTGTGATGAGTGATCAGAAATGCCCTGTTGAACTGTGTGATTACACCACTAGAGGGCAGCAAAAAACTTTAAGGGGGTGTTTTAAAAAATGTCCAATGGAGCATCATAACTGTGTAATTTAAAATAAAAAATAAAAAAATTGCTAGGGAGACCAGGACACATCTAAAGAATGTGACAACACAATAATACTAATAATAAGGAATGAATTGAGCTGCTAGCATGCCGCTAAAAAAATAGCACGAACAAAAAGATTATTCTTCTGTGAAAAGAAAAGATTATATTTCTGAAAAAATGGTCCTGCTTCAATGAATGAAAAACAATCCATCTTATAAAAAGCAGTTTGAAATGTGAAAATATGGCACCCAGTCTTTATCCTGCAGGCCTTCTAAGCTAACCAGCCACTAGCAAATTTGGTGTGTATTTAGGATTAAGTTTGTAACTACTGAACATTTCTGTTTGGCTCCGACATCCACTGCCCAAAACTCAAACATATATGACGTGATGATGGGTTAAAAATCTTTGTTACCCTCATCACCGTTTATGCACAACAGTTTCTGTCCCTGACCAGTGACATATTCATATTTCACTCCCATCAAGCAGTGTAATGACGTAGGAAAGATCAGATTAGGAAGTTACCCCATGGGACCTTTTTTTTTTAAATGGTTCAATTTCAGAGAAGCTTGGGGTCTGCTGATAAAATATTTATCATATCCACATTAATCTAACATGCATGTTCCTCTCATGGCTCCACGCTGTCTCTTCCTCTTTCTCCTCCTTCCCCTTCCTGTGGCCTCTTCCTGCCGCGTCCGATCCCATCCATTCCCGTCCTCCGTGCTCCTCCAGAGAGCGTCTGCGGACGCACAGCATCGAGTCGTCGGGGAAGCTGAAGATCTCTCCGGAGCAGCATTGCGACTTCACGGCCGAGGATCTGAGAGACCTCGGGGAGATCGGTCGCGGGGCGTACGGCTCCGTCAACAAGATGGTCCACAAACCCACGGGCCAGATCATGGCTGTCAAGGTGACCTGCAAATACACACCATCACCTGAGTTTAAGTCTTCTAGGACAACAATTAAGTTACCTTTGCCTTTAAGGCCATGCCGCTAAGCAGAATTGTTGTTGCTCCGCCCAAGTTATAGAATTATTCTACAGTTCTTTTGTTCATGGGAAGCAGCTGCGAGGAAAATAAAGGCTGGCAGCTTTGGAAAAATCTGTGCAACCTGTAGTTTGTAGAAACGTCACGTTTTTGTGTCTGTGTGACTAATTGTGCTGCAGTCTGCTGCAGCGAAAGAGGGCTGCACCGTAATCCTGGCAGGAAATTTCCCCCTGTCTAAGTACGCCCGCTGAAGTGCTTGTTTTTTGCCACGGACAGGCTCAGATTGATGTGTACACGGTAATATTATTAAGGAAAGGATTCCTACAAAAAGGGTTTTTTTTTTGTTTTTTTTTTGAAATAGTAAGATCATTTTTGTTTAACAAAAAACACTACAGTCGCTAAAATGCTCTTGCAAAGTCTCAAAAAACGGAATTTTACCTCTCTGGTCTGAAGCTGCCTCGATCGGTTAGTTTGTTTGAGTAACTGTGAGACTTGGGTGTTTCTAACCCTTTTTTAAAACACCAAATTCACACAACACAAGCACACTAACCGACCCAGGCAGCGGTAGACAAGCTATACTTTTTCTGAAGGGATCCTGGTGGCTATGAGAGCGATATAGTGACTGTTTGTGATTTCAAAAAAAGAGAACTTACTCTTAAAAAAAAAAAAAAAAAAAAAAGCTCTATCTCTGTAGAGATCCTTTCAATCGCCTGCTACAGTCTCACCCACATCTACAAACCAGTAGCAAGTGGTGGCATGTTTGTGGTGGCAGGGGCCAAACAGACAAACCCTCTCTGCAGAGCAGGTCAAATACCAGGAGGACGTTATTTTGATAATCACCTGTGGAAAAACGGCATTTTACTAAACATGTGAATCTCTATCTGGATACTTGATCTGGGCGTCTGTTCCACAAGCTTTAACATTTACACCTGACAGTCTCCTTAGTCTTGAAAGGTATTTTTGACCAGTCAGACCCTTATCATTGGCTGTGATAACGAGCAAAACTTCATTATTTATTCTTTTATAGTCTTGCACAGTGACATGCACTGAAGCTGCAAGATGTCACAGTGTGTTGGCTGCTTAATTTCCATTCCTTTCACAAATAAGCTTCCCATACCTCTATAGCATAAAGTGAAATAAACCAGCGGTGCGTAAGCGTGTCTGGAAAGTAGGAATTAGTCAGAATTGTGAACGTGTCCTTGTTTTGCCGTGTCTCTCAGAGGATTCGCTCCACAGTGGACGAGAAGGAGCAGAAGCAGCTGCTGATGGATCTTGACGTGGTGATGAGGAGTAGCGACTGTCCCTACATTGTTCAGTTCTACGGCGCTCTCTTCAGAGAGGTCTGACTAGAACTCACTGACCTCAAACGCACCACATCGTGCTCACGTTTTTGTGGACATGTGAGGGGAAACTGACCTTTTTGACTCTTTGTTTCAGGGGGACTGTTGGATTTGCATGGAACTTATGTCTACCTCATTAGACAAATTCTACAAATATGTATATTGTTCATTAGATGATGTCATTCCAGAGGAAATATTAGGCAAAATAACATTAGCCGTGAGTAGACGAGTCCCTTTGTCTCTATGCATGCTGATTTCATACCATGCGTGTCGTCGAAACATAAGTGATGTCTTTTATTTTGCCTTCAACAGACCGTTAAAGCACTGAACCACTTAAAAGAAAACTTGAAAATAATTCACAGAGGTGAGACTTTAATATTGTGTGTAAAATATAATTAACATTCATGTCATAATTAAGGAATAATGACTACAAGCCATCTTGTTGCATTTAACAATCGCACAGTCCCTTTGCATACAAATAAAAATGATGGTGAATTTCTTTCTTACTATTTTTTCAATGTCAGTAAAACAATATTTGCTGTTGGCAATATCAAGACATTTATCAGCATTTGCATTCTGAAAAATGTGAATCAATTCTATTATACTTACTCTGTATTCCTTTTTTTTTTTTTTTTTTTTTTTATCATTTTAGACATCAAACCTTCCAACATTCTAATGGACCGAAGGGGAAATATCAAGCTGTGTGATTTCGGCATCAGCGGTCAGCTGGTGGACTCCATAGCCAAGACCAGAGATGCAGGCTGCAGGCCTTACATGGCGGTAAGCGATCAAAAGGAGTGGCGTAACAATTGATCGGCTACATCTGTCAAGAGACAGACAGACAGACACCGGCATCTGGCTCAGTTGGCGTGCAGGTGCGACCGTTCGAAACTGGACGAGCTCCTGACTCGCGTTTGACTGAACACTAAATGAATAAAAAAGGCTGTTGACAGTATTGTCTGATGCCATTTTGCGGCTGTGGCTCAGGAGGTAGAGCGGGTTGCCCACTGATCTGGAAGATCTGTAGTTTAATCCCCCGGCTCTTCCAGGCTCCATGTCAAAGTGTCCTTGGGTAAGACACTGAACCCCAAATTGCCCCCGAGGGCTTTTCCATATGTGTAATGAATGGGCAAATGTGATGCGCTATACAAACAGAGCATTTAATTCAACACACACTGCAATGGACTAGGCTCAAACTCCAAAGTTAATCTGGTTTAAGGCTCAGGTCAGTTTTTGACCCTGACCTTTGACCTCCTTGGAAGGAGAGTTCACTTGGATGGAGGATCACATTCAGTCTTTTCCTGTGTGTGTGTTTCAGCCTGAAAGGATAGACCCCAGTGCTTCCAGACAAGGCTATGATGTCCGATCTGATGTGTGGAGCTTAGGAATCACCCTGGTAAGAGAAATATTGTCGTTAGCTTAATGTGAACTCTGACCTTTTTTGTTATGTCTGCACACATTTGAATTGGCTGTAGGGCCAATAAGGAGAATCCAGTCTGCCGGTCCATCAAAGTCCCTTGTTTTGTGTTTGCTTTCAGTATGAGCTGGCCACAGGAAGATTTCCTTACCCAAAGTGGAATAGTGTTTTTGATCAGCTGACACAAGTGGTGAAAGGTGAGCCTCCCCAGCTCAGCAACTCAGAGGAGAGGCAGTTCTCCCCCAAGTTCATCAACTTTGTTAACCTATGGTAAGCACCATAACATTAAGGCATACACACAGTCAGTAGTAGTATTACAGTGTGTGAAATACACCATTTAATTTAACATCCTGTTTTTATTGACAACATTTTGGAACAGCTGAGCGTGAAAGTTCTTTTATTAGAAGGTTGACAAAAAAGGAAACCCAACTAACTGAAGTCCCCTTACTAGCTTTTTGTAGATCTCAGGGTCTCTGTTAGTGGATGGAGCTGCTCAGTTGTCCTCACGTGACCAGAGTATGGAGTAGAGTAATCTCCATTACAATTGAGCAAATACAGTTTGCTGATATAGACCTTGAAAAGTGGTTTAAAGCTGAAAAAAAAAAAACGCAGTAAGCAGCCCTTTAGTGAAGTTAATTGTTTTCATATTTGAAAAGATTAAAGTGAGAACCTTTTCTGAAATGATCTACTGACTAAAAGTGTAGTACCATTTCACAATGTCAACGCACATTTCCTGTTACATATTTGTCTTAATTCTTGAGACCACACAAAAATGGAGGTGTTTAGTTGGTCATAGCTGTTCAGTAATTGGTTCTAAGTGTGTCTAATCATGGCAGTCTGAAATGGCGGGCAGTCTGCCACTGATGCTGATGGAGTTCCTTTTTTTTTTTTTTTTTTCCAGCCTTACAAAGGATGAATCAAAAAGGCCAAAGTACAAGGAGCTTCTGGTAAGTTCTTGGACCGCGCTTTAGTTTTTACGGTTTTTACACACACTCCCCAAATCAGTTCATCAAGCACATAAACATGACATTCTGAGTGTCTTAATGGTGCTGTCCATGGTTCTGAAAAATATTTTTAAGTAACCTGCTCTACTTACAGAGGATATTAAGGAGATGTAACACAGTTTGTGTAAGACGCATAACGCTACTAGTTACATTTGCTCCTGATCGTGGTGCTGAAAACCTTTTAGCTGTTCCCTGTGGAACAAAGCCTCTGCTGGTCAGACTCACTGACACACTGTAACAAGAGGAGTGGGACATAGTATAATTTAGGAATATTTTGCTTTCATGACACATTATGTTTTCTTCAGTGTGTCGGTAGCAAAATTGCATTTGGCAAGGAAACTATTTCCTAAACTCCCTTAATTCCTAATGAATTTGACTTAACTTTTGTACCTTTTTTAAAGGTACATAAATATGTTTATGCCAACAATGGGTCAAATGACTCTAAAATGTGAAAGGTGTCGCCCATAGTGACGAAGCTACTTGCTATTATCACCTACCTTTTACAGCTCCCCTGAGCTCTATGGAGCTCTTCTGCCTCTTTTCACCCAATGTGTGTGTTTTTGTTCTTCCCACCTCTTTTCAGAAGTCATGGGAAGCTGTTTTGCATGGAGAATCTATGAAAAATCCATTGAACACATGAACTTAGCGGAGCATCTTGCAAGCTCAATTTGCAAGCAAGCTAAATACTTTATGTAGAAGTTGGTAGTGACCTAAACGAAGAATAAATAGAGAGGGAATATTGGACCAACATTTGTCAGGTGACCAGAAATGGGACTTCAAATGAATGCTAATGTTGCTCTGTCTGCTGGATGTGTAAATTCACCAACAGTTTTACTGTAAATATGTCAGTGTTTCCAGCTTCTTCTGCTGCCTCCAAGTGGTTATTAAAACATTGGGTAAATAGAGTCGGCCAAATAAGTTTTTGTTTTGGGTGTTTTTTTGCTGCTAAAATGTTTGTGTCAAATACTGTATCTCACAGAAGTGAGCAAACCCCTCACATCTTTGTAAATATTTGATTATAGAGAGCCTAAGTCCCTCCCCTTCTGGTGGACCGCCATGGGAACTTATTTTGGAAAAATATTCTACAGAAGTCAATGGCAACTTTATTGACTTGCAAAAGAGTGTGTGTGTGTACGCAACATCATATATGTAATTCAGGGCTTAATTCTAAGAGGATAAAAAGATATGTTGTCTCTTGCCATTGACTACCACACATAATTTTCCCGAAATAATGTCCCATGAGCAGGAAGCAGAAGCGAGTGACTTGAGCGCTCTATATCTTTTCATGTGACAATGCTGAAGACATGACACTTTGCTATGTTAAGTAGTTGTAGTAGTGTAAATTTACTGTCCCCTCAAAATAAAAAAAATCACACAGCCGTTAATGTCTAAACCTCTGGCAGCAAAAGTGAGTACACACCTAAGTGAAAACATAAAATCAAAGATTTACAAAAATGTGAGGGGTGTACTCACTTTAGTGAGATACTATGCATGTATTTGTTGTTCTCCTAGCAACCAGTTCCACACATTTGAATATTTAGGACATTAGCTTCAAATTAGCTGGCTATTTTAGGAACCACAACTATGAGTGTTTGAAGGATTTTTCATTAAACCTAATAAACGCTCACTGTATTTTTTCCTGCAGAAACATCCCTTCATTCTGATGTACGAAGAGCGTTTCGTGGATGTCGCCAGTTACGTATGTCGCATCCTGGATCAGATCCCTGCCTCTCCCATCTCCCCTATGTATGTGGACTGATGGAGTGGGGGTGGGGGGATGTCACCCAATATCTAGTGGATGGGACAGTCAGCTTTGTGATGCCACGCTTGACATCTCGTTACGTAGGATCAACTGTTTATTCACACGTTCCAAAGAACAAAGGAACTTGAGTTCAGATTGCCCGGTGCAAAGAGATGAGCACCGGTAAACAAACCCTTCCACCTCCCATCACCTCATTTTAAAGTTGGTGACATCTAAACTGTTCTCATCTTCAGCCAGAAAAACTTGAAGACATAACGTTGTCTTAGTAAAATGCAGCGTGTCTTTTTATGTGAAGAAAACAGAACAGTGTATGCATATTGAACTTGAGCTTGTTGTACACAAATACAGAATCTACCAAATAAAATGTTGAACAGCGACACTCGTGACGTATGAACAAAAATAGCCACCTTTTGAATTGTACATTGTGGACTATGTATGCATTATGTGTGTTCACCTCTGCATTGCTGACATGTACAGATGTATGCCAATAGACCTAGTGACCACACACACTTCTCAAGCAGTTTGTTGTGGTCACCTTCCCTCACGGTAAATGAATGAATATGCAAAAGTGCTTGTCTCTGGACAGCTCATTGATTCGGTAGAGTGGCTTTACTTATCCCCCCCCCAATGCAATATTCCCCCCATATTGCATTGCAATATGCAATCTTTTTTTTTTTTCCATATTATCAATACATGAGTCACAGAGCTGAGCATCTCGTTTTCTAAAATATAATCTATACATAAATTTGTATTTTAAAAATATAAGGAGAAACTTGTTCCCTAAATGTTTCTATATTGTCTTTAAAAAAACAAGGAGAGATGCATGATTTCGATAAAAGAATTGCCATTACTTGAAATGGCATATCAAATTACATTAATATATAAAAATAGGCCTAATATTTTCATTTTGGTTTACGTTGCAAAAGGGAAGCATTTGCAATATGTAATGGCGGCTATCATCAGCATCTTTGTTTGGATTAGGAAATGAAGTTGCAGCTTAGGTAGTGGGCTAAAAATATATTTTTTACAGCACAGCCAGAATCTTTTTTTTTTTTTAATCCAGTTGGGAAGACTGTCTTGTGAATATTATAGAAATACCATGCATGCACCTGCGGCAGGTGTTAAACAACCATGTGGGGTTTTTCCAAGATCAGCGATTTATCTTTCAGAAAAATGGATGTTTATCTCTGTGACTCAAACAAGGTACAAACTGGGACTATTACAATGTTACATTGCCTGATGTAAAGTTACTTTGGGACATTATGTCCACTAATGTAAATGTGTGTGTGTATATAGTACATCTAATCTGCTGTTCCTGACAGGTTCTGGTTGACAGATTAGGCTCATTTCTACACAGAGATGATCAAATCAGGCTGTGAGGAGATTTGGGTCCTGGGTGCAGAATGAAAGTTAGTGTATGTTTCAGTTTGAGGACTAGCCCTACAGCTCCTCAGCCTCCTGTCATAGCACTGTACAGCTAAACCGCTCATCCACAGTGATCACAGATCAGCCATGCTGCCATACAAAGGCAAAAAGTAATAACTACATTTCAGAAAGGTCCTGGCGAAGGTTTCTTAAATTGCACCCATGAATGCTGCTAAATGACACAATGTCCACTTCAACCACACAACTTTCAGGGGAGGAGGAAGATCACTCCTCACATAGTTACTGCTCTTGGACTCATAAGGTCACCATAGACTCAGCATGTTCCTCCGTGACTCGGCATGTCTCTCTGGCTTGCACTGATGATAGAATGTTTCCCACGCCAAACTGTATACAACACTCGGGATGTGTCTCCATTTTCCTAAAACGCGTTCCCTCACCTGTCTTCCTCCACCGGTGCTGACATTATGCAGGTTACCGTGCGGGGCAGGTGAAGGGGAGGCCACAACTTGAGACTATTGAGATCCACCTGCTGGCGTTAAGCTCTCAGAAAGGAATGTGTGCCAGGCGGCAGTAGGTGGACAAACAGCACACAACTTGGAGTTAGCTACTTAACCAAACTGTCTGTATGGATGGTGGCCCTCAAGACTGGGACTCTGTAGAGACTTGTAATGTAATAAATTACTTTAAAGAATTAGGATGGCATTGTGTATATTTTCTTTTTTGTCAACAAATCCCATTAAAGCTAGTGTGCTGGACTTTTGTATGTAAATGAACGTCCGTTACATTCAAGCTCTTGCCAGTCAAGGTGACACGATGCTGATTAAGCCTATCATTGCCAGGTAAATCTCTGTGTACTCGCAGTATACCAGAGTTTTTAAATCTGTGGTGATGTTCCCACACCGGCAAAGTGGTAGTGATTAGTTTTATGCCAACCAGCAATGATTGGTCTGCCAGAGCTGAAGGGGGAGCAATCATAGCGACAGCAGAGCCTATGCCTTTTGTCGACAGCGTTGTGTAATTGCTCTTACTGTCAGAAAGAGGTGACAAAAGTTCCGCACTGCATGTTTAATATAATATTGAATATTACCAGCCTTATCCTTTAACATAGCAAATACTAATTATGTAATTTTATTATAATAAGCCAAAAGTATAAAGTAACTTAAAGTCAGCTTTGTCATACGATACAAGATCAGTTGGATGATATTTTATCTGCTGGGGTATTACAGTTACTGTTAATGTTTTCATATCATGTGGAAAATATACATTTAAAGACTGTTTTCAACACTGATTGACATTGTCACACATTCTAGTTTTTATTAATTGTTTTTCCACTGTATGCTTTATTAAAATTAGTTGACATTAAAGGATTGCTGTAGTTAAAGGGCCATTCCAGTGATTTTAGTATTGTACTGTCTTAATGTTGGGAGTCTTGGAAGAGACAGATTAAAACAATGGTCAAAACTGGTGCAGCAGAAGCAGAGATATCCTAACTTTTAATCCTTCATATAGAGAGCTTAAGTCCCTCCCCTTCCTGTTGACCACCATGTGACCTTATTTTGGAAAAATATTGTACGGTAGTCAAAATGGCAAAGGACAACAAATATTTTGATCCCATTTAAATTGTGCCCTGGATTACAAATATGATGTTTGTCAATTTAAAATAGAAATTTTAAAGTAAAGAAAGTCGGCATTTGTTGTAAAACTGTTGAGGTATCAGACTGAAAATACCTATTACAAAGAGCACAAACCAAACTTTTTCTCTCAATGACAAGCTAACATCAAAAAACTTACATGAGAGGATGATGGGATAAAAGGACCAGGAGTCGTTGGATTAAACACATCAGGTGAGATATATTTCTGTGTGGAGCATAGTTAAGTTACCTAGCTAGCAGCAACTAAGCAATGAACTTTAGCTAGCATACCATGCTAACATGTTGCCTTCATTGAACGGGTTTAACACAAAACTAAATGTAACTTTACTGTTTGACGACAAACTGCGACTTTCTTGACTTGCAAAATTATATTTTAATTTGACCAAATATGTGTAAGGTACGGTGGCCCGTAGGTGTCAGACCAAATATAAAAGCCACAACACGAACACAAATTTCACAACACAAATACAACCGCCACAACACAAATACAAAAGCCACAACATGAATACAAAAACCACAACGGAAATACAAACGCCATAACACGAATACAAAAGCTACAACACAAATACAACGGAAGTGAACCACAACGGAAACACAGAAACGAAAGAGACTCTTCATAACAGTTGATGACTTTCTGCAAAACTTGTCTACACAATAGTACAGTGGCAGTGTAGTCATCCTGCAATCTGGGGGTCCCGGTTTGAATCTTTGAAAGAGCATACTTCTTCAGGTGACTTTTTCTGCATAATATAGTCTGCCAAATTAGTAAATGTAGGCTGACATGGAAGAAGATCTTCTTACCTGTTTGATAAATAAGTAATAGGTCAAATAATTTACAGTGTGCACTGAGCAATCACATGTGATTGACTTCCGTTGTGGCTTTTTGTATTCGTGTTGTGGGATTTGTGTTGGAATCATCATGTATATGTTATCTCATATTTACTCAGTACATTGCAATACATTTATGAAATATAAAGCATTTACTAATGTGAGCTTTTGAGTTTGTTACACAGGAAATCTGCAGTGGATGGGTGTCAGACTAGAGTCATGGATGGAGCAGACACCCGAAGAAGCAACTATTTTGATATGCAGCTATGATAACATAAATAGTTCCTGGAAACTTCTGTAAAGAAACATATGTTAATCTAACTATGTCACAAGTTCATGTTGCTGCTTATTTGCTTATCCCCTTTCCCCCATATAGCAGCAATGTGTATGTAACTAGGGACCTCCCTGAACATAATAAAAAGAGAGGAAGCGGCAGAGATACTCAGAGCGGTTGGAGGATGTAACTGAGTACATCTCTGTCCGTTCTCCTCGCGAGTAAAAAGCTATTAACTCTCTTGTCTTTCTTCCTTGTTTGATATTATAGGTGTCTTAACCTGACATTTATTTGGTCCTTCGAGCCGGATACCAAGATACCCGAGGTTTCCAGTGGGCGAGTTAGAAACCGGAAAAGACCGTGGCCACGGCAATAGATCCTTTTCCAGGACCGAGTTTCAACTCGCTGACTGGGATCTGAAGGTTGACGGTAGTCCAAGAGGAGAGACAACAGTGGTGAGTAGGCTTTGAGTAAAATACAAGCGTGACTGAGGGTCAAAGCGGCGTTGTAAAACCCTGTGAATCCTAGGCACTAACAGGTAAAATAGGACAGTGAAGTCCTGAAAGGCACTTGGGAAGTGGCCTATAAAGTCCATGGATGGCGGAGTCTAACCGGGAGTCCGATAAAATCCGTGTAAACTGGGCTGGAGTCCAACAGGATCCGGATAAAATTCCGTGCAAAAATGGGACATGAGTGAGTGAATGGGAAAGGAGTTCCACTAGGAGCCTCTTTCCATATAAAGCAGTGGGGTTGTAAACAGTAAAACAGTAAGACGTGGATGCAGAGGCAAGAATTCTCCACTCGTGAGAGTTGAAGTGAGAATTACCACGACAGGTATTTTATTACTGTCCTGCTGGGTAAATCACCAACGGTAGAACACCCTAGGTGTTGAAACGTTGGACTAAATTTTGCAAAAAGGGACAAGGGGAAAGTAGACTTTTAACTAAGGAAGATTTAACGTGTAAAGACTGTAGTATGTTGAAAAATTAGATCCAAAACATGTAGAGCATCTTGACAAATGGATAAATGACTATGGGTTTGAGGGACGCCTCAACACCCAAAAATTAGTTGAATTACAAGATGCAATAATAATGAATATACAGAGTGACTCAAAGAAAAAACATAAAAAATAAAAGCCGGTTATTATTGTTGTTATTATTATTGTTATATAATATTATACTATGTTATAATTGAGCATGTTGGAATAGTATTGATTTTTGGAAACAAATAGCGAATAAACGAGAAGAGGGAAGTAGACGAGCTAAAGAAAAAGTAAATAATGATAAAAAAGGAAATGAGCAAGTGCTGTTTCACAGACAAGAGGATGATGAAACGTAGACACAGACCGCAGAGAGAGGAGGAAGGAGATGAGGATGAGGTAGAAGGAGCAGCAGCACAGGCTGGACCAGCTCCAACATTATACCCCGACCTACAAACAGAACTGCCACCTAAATATGATGAAACTGCCCATAGACAAACCAGAGCAGCCGGACCAGTTGATTTCATTTGGTCAAAACAAATAGGGAAAGTCATGTCTCCAATACCCTCTGCACCAACAGTGTTAAAATGAGTCCAGACCAAGCCGATGTACTTCCAATGATAAAAGTGGCAAATCCCAACATGGGAGAAGGTGTAAATGATCCCACCATCCTAGTCTATAGGACATGGACAATGAAGGATGTAAAAAAGGCCATAGAAGAGATTTACTACCAGGCAAATGGTGGAAGAGGGGGATTTAGGGGCAGAGGACGAGATCGCAAAGGACAGAGGGGTAGGAGAGGAGGAAACTATAGGCGTGATATGACAGGATGTTGGAATTGTGGAAAGGAAGGACACTTTCTGTGAAACTGCCCAGAGAAAAAGGACGTATCTGCATGACTAGGGTCAGAAAACAAATCAAACATAACTCCTGAGTCAACGGAACCTATTGAAATAAATAATGAGGAAGTAATGATAAATTACCAGGATCTGGTAGCGATGGACATTGTTAAACCTGAAGTAACAGTGTTGGTAAATGGGAAACCTATTACCTTTTTGTGTGATTCTGGAGCATGCAGGACCACCTGTAATGAACCAATACCGAATTCTAAACATAGTGGCCAACAAATTATGGTGCGATCAGCCAGTGGAAAACTGACTGAGGTACCTGAATCTGAACCCATGTGGATAAAAGATCCTGAGGGTCTGTCATGCCAGATGTCCATCTTGATGTTTCCACAATGCCCAGTAAATTTGTTAGGACGAGATGGTCTTTTACTGCTAGGATTAGCACTAATACCATCAGATGAGGGACAGATTGTGGTAAAGAGAAAAGCTGAACTGCTGCAAGGGGACATATGTGTCCTCCAAGGGATAGGAGAACCAATATACTACTATTCCTTTGACATCCCAGACAAGTCACCACAAAACAAAATAAAAAAAAACTGCCACAGCTTTGTTAAATCAAGGAAGAAATGCAATATCTAAAATAGTAATAATCTAAAATACAAAGTGAAATGTCAGTGGATGATTTGCATGTCACAATGTGGTACAAAAACACAGCAGGCCCAGATAGAGACTATGAGAAAAGCCTGACACAAGTTACACCTACTAAAATTACCATCAATTATATTTATTCTGATGCAGACAGCACATCAGTTGCAGCAGTGACTTTAAATATATAAAATATATAATGATAGAATCATGCAGTTCTACAGAATGAGAGTACCACCACACATTTCTCTGTATAAAAGCAAAACATGCAGTGGAAAGATTCCACAGTTCAAAAACACATGAGAATTAATAGTGTTAATACAGGAAGATGAGGATTTGTTACAAGACTTCTTCTGGGATGAAGAAGTGTGGTCTAAGGGACCTAGTGATGTAGGCCTAGTAAAAGGAGCAGTACCTGTAAAAATAAGACCAAAATCAGATTATAGACCTCGCATAAGACAATACCATTAAAACAGGATGCACAAGAAGGAATAAACCAGTAATAGAAGATTTATTTAATGCAGGAATAATAATAAGATGTGAAGACTCTCCTTGTAATATTCCAATCTTCTGCGAAAGTCCAACCATCTATTCCCAAGTTATGAGTGCTAGCATGGCTAAATTTCAACCTTGGTAATAGTCAAATTTTACTTTATGAAGATGATGTTTTCTTAGCATCTCCAGATGAAGAAACTTGTAAGACAGATACAATAGCATTACTGCAGCATTTGGCAAAGTAAGGTCACAAAGTGAGCAAAAATAAACTTCAGCTATGTAAAAGGGAAGTGAAATATTTAGGCCATAATTTAAGTGCAGGGGGAGGAACTCTACTTGAAAACAGGAAAATAGCTGTCCTTCAAGCACCCAAACCACAGACAAAGAAACAAATGATGTCTTTTCTAAGCTTAACTAATTACTGTAGGACTTGGGTGCCAAATTATGCAGAAATAAAATCACCTTTAAGCAAGATAATGTATAAAGAAGATCTTAAAATTAATTCACCATTAAAATGGACAGAGGAAGCTGAAGAAGCTTTTTGAAAAATAAAACAAGTTTTGGTTTCTAGTGCAGTTCATGCGCTACCTGATTATAGTAAACCCTTTATTCAGATGGTAGATTGTAAGGGATACTTTATGACGTCAGTTTTAACTCAACAATATGGAGACAAAATGAGACCTATTGCATACTTCTCCTCCAAACTAGACAGTGTGGCATGTGCTCTGCCACATTGTGTGCGTGCTGTAATAGCTGCCTCAATGGCTGTAGAAGTAAGCGCTGCAATTGTACTCTGTCACCCCTTGACCTTAAAGGTTGCACATGCGGTCTCAGCTTTACTTCTCCAAACAAACATGACATTTTTGTCACCAGCTCGACATTTGTCTTGCATGTCGGTGTTGCTATCACAACCGCATATAACTATAGAAAGATGTACTACGCTAAATCCAGCAACACTTCTACCGACAGCAGATGACGGAGAGAAGCATGATTGTCAAAAGCTGGCTGAAGAGACAGCTAAAAGTAGATCTGACCTCAAAGATCAACCCCTCTGCGAAGGGGAAGTTGTTTTTGTAGATGGTTCGTCTAGAAAGAATAAGCAAGGAAAAATATTAACAAGATATGCTGTGGTCACAAAAACCACAGTATTAAAAGCAAATCAACTACCTTCTAATTACTCAGCACAAGCAGCTGAGTTAGTTGCGCTTACTGAGGCATATAAATTAATGCAAGGAAAGAAGGTAACTATATATACAGAAAGTCAATCGAGGAATGATAACATCCACAGGAAAACCAGTAACTCATGCCAAACTTCTCAGTGAACTGCTTGATGCTGTACAGCTCCCTGAGACAATAGCTATATGTAAATGTGCAGCACAGACATCAGGTACAGATGAGGTGTCTCTTGGAAATGCTTTTGCGGATAAAATAGCTAAAGCAGCAGCTTCAGGGAAACAAGATGTTCTTGTAGTGACAGAACACAAAGACATGGATCAATCAATCCTTAAAGAAATGCCACAACAAAGTCCCCAAGTTGAGAAAGATGTCTGGTTACGTAATGGTGCACAATTGAAAGATGACCTATATGACCGGGCAATAAACCCATACTACCTAAGAATTTATATAAATGGGCAGCAATATTGAGCCATGGAGTTACTCATGTCTCAACAGGAGGGATGGTGGCCCAGGTACAGAAAAACAGAAAAACAAAACAAAAAACAGCATTCCTGATTTGCGCTAAACATAATCCACAAGGGAACCTAAGACCAAAAAGAGGCCGATTCCCTGAGCCTCAGTATCCATTTCAAGCAATATACATGGATTTCATAGAATTAAATAAGAGTGAAGGGAAAAAGTACTGCCTAGTGATAATAGATGCTTTTCCAAATGGATAGAACTTTTAGCGATAGTGCTAACTGTAGCAGAAGCATTGTGTAAAGATATTATTCCACGATATGGCATTCCAGAAAGAATTTATAGTGATAATGGAACACACTTTGTAAACCAACTAATTGATAAAATAGGAGTTATGTTTCACATGAAGTTAAACATTATATGTGAAAGAAATTAGAAAAACAGCAATTAAAATAGCATCTGACTCACTGTAAGAAGGTCATTTCTGCTGTCTCAAGCTCCAACAAGGGAAGTGAGCCAAAGTCTGATAATAGGACGGATTCAGGTGTTTAGAACCTGGATAGGTCCGAAAGTCAGTGAAGAAACCCACGGGCTGCCGACCTTATTAGGGGGTAAGAGCAGTGAGATGACTTTTAAGGTGTGGCGCATGTTAGTGGTGATCTCTCTGGAGGTCCTACTTTTGGCCACGTAAGAAACATACTTCTGCCAGGGAAGTAATTATTATAGCCATGCAGCAGACAAAAGAAAACCCCTATTCTCTAAAAGGGTAGCACGTGGAAATTTTACATGCATAAATATAACAGGGACAGGTATTAAATTGGGTAATTTATCCAAAGACTGGTGTACTGTTATAGTACCTGTGAAAACTACATTCAGACCGATCTCTCAAGGGGATATCTGGTGGTGGTGTGGAGATGATAAATTGTTTAACAAATTACCACATGATGTGACAGGACTCTGTTTACTAGTAACACTGATCTTACCAGTCTCAGTATATCCAATGACAGTTGCAAGTTTAATCATGGGTTTGAAGAGTGTAATGCCACATCAGTGGCTGCTTAAGAGAAGAAGCATCCAAGATAATACCCCTTGGCTATCTATAACAGATCCTACTTATATTGATGCTATTGGAGTTCCTAGAGGGGTTCCTAATGAATATAAATTAACAAATCAAATATTATCCGGGTTTTGAATCAGCACTCTGTTGGTGGTGTACAACTAATAAAAATGTAGACAGAATAAATTACATCCACTACAACGTTCAGAAACTAGGAAATTGGACCCAGAGCGGTTTTGAGACCATTCATGACCAACTTGCTGCCACCTCCCTCATGGCGTTCCAGAACCGAATAGCCATAGATATGGTACTAGCAGAGCAAGGAGGTGTTTGTGCAATGTTCGGAGAACAATGCTGTACATTCATTCCTAACAATACGGCTGCAGATGGCAGTCTCACTAAAGCCATTGCAGGACTCTGAGCCCTCAACGGGAAAATGAAAGAGCACTCAGGAATAGATAATTCACTGTGGGGCTCCTGGTCAGGTGTGTTTGGTCGATGGGAAGCTCTGATAACCTCCGCTTTGGTGTCTATAACTATGTTTGCAACTATTCTGACCTTGTGTGGTTGTTGTTTTATTCCTTGTCTTAGAACACTGGTACATCGTATAATTACCACAGCTATGTCACCTATGGAGCACAGAGTGGCTCAGTTATATCCATTATGTCAAATACCAGATTTGTTCCCTTATCCAGGAGATTATGAACGAGTCTCCTCTAACCTGTAACGTTGAACTCTGAGTGTAAGCATATTGGAGCTTATAAAAATGATCTTGCAGTCGAAAATCTTAACAGAAGTGACTGACTTAAGAGAAATGAGAATTTGAGCAAATATATGATAAACAGGAGGGAAATGTTGGAATCATCATGTATATAAGTTATCTCATATTTACTCAGTACATTGCAATACATTTATGAAATATAAAGCATTTACTAATGTGAGCTTTTGAGTTTGTTACACAGGAAATCTGCAGTGGATGGGTGTCAGACTAGAGTCATGGATGGAGCAGACACCCGAAGAAGCAGCTATTTTGATATGCAGCTATGATAACATAAATAGTTCCTGGAAACTTCTGTAAAGAAACATATGTTAATCTAACTATGTCACAAGTTCATGTTGCTGCTTATTTGCTTATCCCCTTTCCCCCATATAGCAGCAATGTGTATGTAACTAGGGACCTCCCTGAACATAATAAAAAGAGAGGAAGCGGCAGAGATACTCAGAGCGGTTGGAGGATGTAACTGAGTACATCTCTGTCCGTTCTCCTCGCGAGTAAAAAGCTATTAACTCTCTTGTCTTTCTTCCTTGTTTGATATTATAGGTGTCTTAACCTGACATTTACTTGGTCCTTCGAGCCGGATACCAAGATACCCGAGGTTTCCAGTGGGCGAGTTAGAAACCGGAAAAGACCGTGGCCACGGCAATAGATCCTTTTCCAGGACCGAGTTTCAACTCGCTGACTGGGATCTGAAGGTTGACGGTAGTCCAAGAGGAGAGACAACAGTGGTGAGTAGGCTTTGAGTAAAATACAAGCGTGACTGAGGGTCAAAACGCGTTGTAAAAACCCTGTGAATCCTAGGCACTGACAGGTAAAATAGGACCCCCTTATTAGGGGGTAAGAGCAGTGAGATGACTTTTAAGGTGTGGCGCATGTTAGTGGTGATCTCTCTGGAGGTCCTACTTTTGGCCACGTAAGAAACATACTTCTGCCAGGGAAGTAATTATTATAGCCATGCAGCAGACAAAAGAAAACCCCTATTCTCTAAAAGGGTAGCACGTGGAAATTTTACATGCATAAATATAACAGGGACAGGTATTAAATTGGGTAATTTATCCAAAGACTGGTGTACTGTTATAGTACCTGTGAAAACTACATTCAGACCGATCTCTCAAGGGGATATCTGGTGGTGGTGTGGAGATGATAAATTGTTTAACAAATTACCACATGATGTGACAGGACTCTGTTTACTAGTAACACTGATCTTACCAGTCTCAGTATATCCAATGACAGTTGCAAGTTTAATCATGGGTTTGAAGAGTGTAATGCCACATCAGTGGCTGCTTAAGAGAAGAAGCATCCAAGATAATACCCCTTGGCTATCTATAACAGATCCTACTTATATTGATGCTATTGGAGTTCCTAGAGGGGTTCCTAATGAATATAAATTAACAAATCAAATATTATCCGGGTTTTGAATCAGCACTCTGTTGGTGGTGTACAACTAATAAAAATGTAGACAGAATAAATTACATCCACTACAACGTTCAGAAACTAGGAAATTGGACCCAGAGCGGTTTTGAGACCATTCATGACCAACTTGCTGCCACCTCCCTCATGGCGTTCCAGAACCGAATAGCCATAGATATGGTACTAGCAGAGCAAGGAGGTGTTTGTGCAATGTTCGGAGAACAATGCTGTACATTCATTCCTAACAATACGGCTGCAGATGGCAGTCTCACTAAAGCCATTGCAGGACTCTGAGCCCTCAACGGGAAAATGAAAGAGCACTCAGGAATAGATAATTCACTGTGGGGCTCCTGGTCAGGTGTGTTTGGTCGATGGGAAGCTCTTATAACCTCCGCTTTGGTGTCTATAACTATGTTTGCAACTATTCTGACCTTGTGTGGTTGTTGTTTTATTCCTTGTCTTAGAACACTGGTACATCGTATAATTACCACAGCTATGTCACCTATGGAGCACAGAGTGGCTCAGTTATATCCATTATGTCAAATACCAGATTTGTTCCCTTATCCAGGAGATTATGAACGAGTCTCCTCTAACCTGTAACGTTGAACTCTGAGTGTAAGCATATTGGAGCTTATAAAAATGATCTTGCAGTCGAAAATCTTAACAGAAGTGACTGACTTAAGAGAAATGAGAATTTGAGCAAATATATGATAAACAGGAGGGAAATGTTGGAATCATCATGTATATAAGTTATCTCATATTTACTCAGTACATTGCAATACATTTATGAAATATAAAGCATTTACTAATGTGAGCTTTTGAGTTTGTTACACAGGAAATCTGCAGTGGATGGGTGTCAGACTAGAGTCATGGATGGAGCAGACACCCGAAGAAGCAGCTATTTTGATATGCAGCTATGATAACATAAATAGTTCCTGGAAACTTCTGTAAAGAAACATATGTTAATCTAACTATGTCACAAGTTCATGTTGCTGCTTATTTGCTTATCCCCTTTCCCCCATATAGCAGCAATGTGTATGTAACTAGGGACCTCCCTGAACATAATAAAAAGAGAGGAAGCGGCAGAGATACTCAGAGCGGTTGGAGGATGTAACTGAGTACATCTCTGTCCGTTCTCCTCGCGAGTAAAAAGCTATTAACTCTCTTGTCTTTCTTCCTTGTTTGATATTATAGGTGTCTTAACCTGACAA
>JALXJV020000023.1:24678842-24813019 GCA_024633595.2 Lepomis macrochirus | reverse complement strand
GTCCCAGATCTCACTGAGCTCATGTGTTGGAGCAGGTACGTCAGTGATACTTGAGAGGCCAGTGAAAGCCCAGTGTTAAAAAGGGGCTTGTGAATAACCTGCACTACACAATGGTAGAAGCCAAAAGGTCTGTATGACCAAGCTGTGAGTCATTGTGGAAGCAACTACATTTTAAAGATGTTTAGATAAACTTGGTGGTCATTTCCCACCATTTTAGAGCTACAACAGAACGGAATCTGCTCATTTTAAAGGGGAGCCACTAGCAGTGCTGTTTTAATGTTGCAACCAGGTGTGTGCTCGTCCGCGTGCTCGCTTGAACTCGTGAGCGAGCACAATCCAAAACACAACCGCTTTCTTACAGAGATCTCACAATAACCACAGGAACACTGGCAGGCCGGCTCTCCGGACATGTTCTGGCTCTGTTATTTCAACATTTCCCGCTCAGAGGCAGATCAACACAGGCGGCGTACCTTTCATCCAGCTCAGCGAGCCACATATCCGCTCAATACTCCTGGATAAAAATATAGAGAGACAGGGACACAGCTTCACACAACATGCTGCAAACTCAGCTAAACTCCCACTGCCATGTTATAGTAATATTTTTATCTGCTCGAGGTTGAACTAATCCATGCTGGTTCCATGATGAGGTTGCATTTAGCCGACGTGATACATCAGCTGTAGCTCCTCTGCTACTTTTCAGTAACCAACATTATTGTTGGTTACTGAAAATGTCAGCAATGTCTGCACAGCTACATGTACTGGATGATAATCTAACGATTAGTGAGCTGGACTTTTATGAGATTGTTGTGGCATTTTAAAAGTTAGACTGCAATCAGTAACATTACTGTGGTGAATATGGAATTATGGTATTGGTATGGTATTATGTGGGTCATGTTAGTTACAGAGACTGAGATGGTGGATAAGCTGTGTACCTGATTATCGGTCAAACATCAATAAAAGAGCCTATTGATGAGAAGGCACTAAGATGAATGAAAGCCAATGCTGGAAATATTTAAGTGTCAGAGTGCCTCTATATTTGACAAGTACAATCCATGATGGTATAAGCTAATGGGGAGTCACTAGTAGTAAGCCTGTCTGATCTTGGCTTGCAGGTCACATGTCTTCTTGGCATCTCCCAGCAACATTGATGTGTTAGGCGTGTAGAAACAGTGTAAATGCCCTTTACAGTGTTAATGCAAAACAGTGTATCTAAAGAATATCATACGCGCTTGGTAGACTTTCCTGACATAAAGAAATAGAACAACAAGGCTGAAGTCGGCTTCTGGTTCGGGATTCAGGGAGTTTTGTATTGAATAGAGTTACAAAATTAATCGAAATATTATCCAAATCGCACAACATGCAATGTTTTGATGAAGTTTGAATCTCTGACAAAACAGAATTATAATGAAGAGCTGCACTGTTGAAATGCAACAACGATCGTTCCCACTTATCATGGATCACATTGCAAATCGTATTGTGTATGTTGCCATATTTTAATGAATGACCTGTAAAGATCTATGTTTGAGAGGGAGCGAGCAAGCGAGAGGTGTTGAGTGCATACATGCGCTGCGCCCAGCTCAACAATCAAATACAATTTTACCCATTTTAAATTTAAATTTTAAAAACAAACCAGGGGAACGGGCTGAAGTGATAAGCATCGATGTCATCGCCAGCCTGGGCTCCACTCAGGCTCAGGCCCCTGTCACAGTGTTGCTGTTGAGGTTGACTCAAGAGTTGAGAGCACTTGTTGGCTGTGTTTCTTTTACTTTTTTTTTATTGCCCCGCACTTGTCAACCATTCAGTCTCCCATTTACTGTACTTTAAACCTATATTTTGAATTTTTTCATATTTTGGTCAAAACGACAGCATACTACATGCAGCCAGCGTTTGTCAGGTGATGCTTTCCTCAATACTCTTATAGGGGATTCAAACATGAGGATCCTTTCAACTCTTTTTGTTTCCTTTTAGTCTCTAATAACTGGCAGAATGAGAATATAATATTTCCACCTTTCACCTTAATGTAACATATATGTTTCCGCAATCCATTTATGTACAATGCTTGAGGATTGAAGTCTGAATGCCCTGTCATCTTTCTTCTCAACCTTTTAAGCACTGAGTCAAAAGTCAGATTTTCAACATGGTGCCTGTGTTTGCTTTTTGGGTCATATAAAATTGTATTCAAATTTTTCCACCTGTGGAAATGTGTTTTGTGTGCACTGGACATTTTATCACTGAACCCTCAAGATGATTCAGGCATGTTTTTTGATTAAATTACAAAATAAAACCAGAAACAATATCAAATAGTGATTATTCATTTTAAAAGGATTGCGTGGAATATGATGAGATGTTCTTATTTTGGGTTTCACTAAGTCATGATGCAAGATACATTTGTTACAGATGAATAACTCACCACTCTGAAACTCTTGCTCCAGTCCATGTTGCTAAGCTGATAAGGGGAATATAGAGCTGAACCGAAGCCGTGTTTACTGGCTTTTCAGGGCCTGGCCTACTCTGCTTCTGATTGGCTATTAGTCCTTAACTAGGTAGTGCCCATACAGTCTATGGTACTCCCAGTACCCTTTGGAGAAAGAGTTGCGTCATTTCCATTCACTCCAATGGACCATTTTCTCACAGCAATGGCGGATCATGGAGCATCTTAATAGTTCCCGGAAATTAGCAGCAAATGTCAGCGGAGCTGTGAGCGGAGCTGCAACACAAAATGCTATTTGGGATGCACATTTAAGACGTGCAAAGAATGAGATTATATTTGCACAACTGAATCAAGTTAGGACTTCAGGGAACTATCTGCAATCTCCATGAACCACATGACGAGAGGTGACGTATCACTCCATAGCTAAAATGGAGCGTTCAACACACAGGGTGAAAAGAGGAGCTGCAGCAATGTGCAGTATGACAAAAACAATGAAAATGAAACTGAAACCAGGTAAACCTGTTCTGGTACAACCCCTAAAAGCTATGAACCTGAAAAGGAGCATAATATGACCACTTTAAAATATATAACAAGTATGTTTTATTGTCAACTAATTATTCTGCCTCTCTTGTTTATAACCATGTTTATTTTGCTTCTGGGAAAGCTACAAGCTACCTTTTAGGCCATTGTTGCCTACCTTGCATGCTGCTGCTCTGTGTCTGCTGGTGGATCCTACAATGCTGCTACTGTTGCAGGAGATCGTGGAGTTGCCATTGTTGTTGTTTGATTCCAGCAGCAGTACTCAGGCTGCAATGCCTTCACGGCCTGTCAGAAATGCAGCCAATCCCGACTTGACAGCAAAATATCTGAAATATTTCTGTCACTTACGCAAGTAAGCACGCTCTGTAAATGGTATATACTGTATGAACTAACTGCTTTCACCTTGTGTGATTTAACACAGTAGTGAACACAAAAGTAGATATATTTTAATCTACATTGTTGCTGTTGTGTTGGCATTTTGTCCCTCCTGTTTACCACTGTTTGAATCACACAAAGCAGGATATTAGCTTTTTATATTTCATTTACATTTCACAGCTGCATACCTGTTGTATTACAGTGTAGTATTTAGATCCAAAGTTCTCAGCCTTTTCAAAGTTTGACAAAATATCCTGAACTCACTAACTGGTATGAAGACTTTTATTGTTCGTCAAAGTGTTTTACGTTGTATATCATACAGATTTGCAATATCCATTATAGTTACAGTGCACTGATTAAATACTACAGTGCACAATACATTGTTCAGCAAATCATAGTGAAAACATCAGAATCAGGAAAAAGGCTGCTATTGTAATAGAAAATAATAACGTCTTAACAAATATGTGTAAAAATATGCAAATTATACACTTAAACCTTCAGATTAAAACACAACCAGTGTGTGTATAACTATTCACACTTTGTAAGGATTAATAAATAAAAACTCATACATTTATTAAATTATTTGAGGTACTGTTCTGCTGAGGTAAGTGGACATGCCACACTGCATTTAAAAACAGAAGAGCAGAAAGTGTCCGTGTTTTTGTAACAGCTGACCTTCACTTTGCAAAGTTCCCACCATGCCCTTCAAAGATAACTAAAAGAATGGGAAGTTATACCCCTTCCACGACTGATGTGAATTACTTACCATAACTACCACAGCTGAGAAAAACATGGAAAGCCCTCTGTTATGGGATGGGAGATTGATGCATGGAGATTATTTTCTATTTCCTGTCTTCTTCAGAGAATGTTACAAACATCCTCTAAATGTTTCCAGTCCAGCTTTAGTCATCTATGAATACTCATTACAGCATGTGTCATATTGGCCTATGATCTGCGTCACTTTGGCGCCCTGGAAACCGCAACACCCGATCTCTGATCCTCCCGCACCCTTTCAGCACCATCCTGTCCTCGTACACGGAGACCGTGCCGAAGGCATTGCCTTCAGGCGGAGTCTCAATCACGCCCTCTAATGTGATGTGGTGCACTCCAGTGTCTTTGTCCCGGCAGTATCCGCCGTCGTGGTCGTGTCCAGCCATGAAACACACCACGCTGCTGTGGGACCGTATGATGGCCAGGAGCTCATCGAAGTTCCAGGCAAGGCATATGGGGTCTGTGGAGTGGGGGTGTACGGGGAGGTGACCTGGGCAAGAGGACAGCAGATGACATGCAGAACATATGTTACATCAAAATCTGTTGACAGGTGATGGGAGGTACTACTGCATACATGAGATCTGATAAACTGACTTAACACGCACGCATACTTGCAGACTTCCCTAAACAAGTTCATAACATAAGTGTGTAATAAGTCTGTGGATCTATTGACAGAAAGGCAATATAATATCCATAACTATGTTTTCAGTGCTGTATAAAGATCCACATAATGAACCGTTATATAACCTTAGAATGAGCCATTTCTACTGTGGTGGTTTTGGGGGGGGAGCCAACAGGGGCCAGTGCCCCTGTAACACAGACCTTGGACTAAATTATTATCATAACAAATTTAATAACGCATTGCATTTAAACAGCACTATTCATACACAAAAAGAAATAACAGTAACCTACTGGTCCTACCAGGCTGGACATGCAGTCTGCTAAAATATGTATCCCCATCCATAATGCACAGACGGTGGCCTGCTATATTTCACATCAGGACTAATAAAAGAGGTGAATATGGAGACGTTCATTGTTCCCTAGCACATACGTTTTGCATCTGATCAATTTCTTTTTTACGTTAGATGGTGGGTGAGACGATAAGGCATAATATTTAAACTACACATTACAGAGGTTGGTTAGCTCAGCTGGTAAAGCGCAAGACTCTCACCTAGAAGATTGTGTGTTGGATTCCATGTCGGGAGATTTTTTTTTTTGCCTCTTTAATAAATTACTTATGAAGAGGCTGTTCCACATGCTCATAATAAAACGTGCGGCAGTGTGCGTGTGTTCTGGTGCTACGGACCCTTATTTGCATTTCTCTCAGGACATTTAGGGGAATCGCGTTTTTTGACGGCTCTTTCAGGAGGCGTGTCAAGCAGGCTACAGACTCTTCTGTTCAGAGTTTTTCAAAGTAAAAGCTCTCAATACAACTTGAAATAAAGCAAAACATTCTCGCACCTTTATTTTGCAGGCAAAACCACTAAAGAGGAAGTGATTATGTGAGCAACTGCTGGTGTCACGACTGAGATCTATTTCAGCACCCTATCAAAGTATTTTTTTATTTTTATTTTTTCGCCGCTACCAAAGCACCACAATCTGAGCGCAGGCCAGATATTATTGCTGGTGGGCAGTTAGGCGAGGGAGAGAATCAATGTGTTGTATGAAGGTGTGTAAACTTTATCTATTATGTGGTTTATAATGGACTGTGGTGCAGAAACAATGTCAGTGTTTCACAGTCTTGGCTTACATTTTCCACGTTATCTGTCAGTGGCCAAGTCACAATAACATATAGTTTTACTGAGAAATTAAGTAAATATAATTTCTTGATATATCTACTTAAAGAAACCTCATTTCTTGACTGGCTTGCGTGACTGGGCGAGTTGGTAGACTAGACGGTTGGTTGTACTGCTAGATGCATCTAAATCTTAACCTTAAAAGTGCAATTTAGTACACAGGCTTTTCCACAGAAGACACTTTCATTTTGCTGATTCCATAGCAGAGGAGACACTCTGGCCTCAGCCTTCTGATTAAACTCAGACAGAAATCACATAAATAAGAATTTGTTTTGTCCAAGACCTCACTGAGCTCATGTGTTGGAGCAGGTACATCAGTGATCCGTGAGAGGCCAGTGTATTCAAAGCCCGCTGTTAAAAAGGGGCATGTGAATAACCTGCACTACACAATGGTAGAAGCTGAAAAAAAAGTCTGTATGACCACGCTGTGAGTCTTTGCGGAAGCAACTGGAACAGCTGGGCTATGCAGTTAAACGCGGTCAGACAAAACCGATGGTCATTTACCATCATTTTAGAGCTAGATCACAACCTGCTCATTCTAACTGCAGGGGCTATAGGTTGAACTTCTACAAAGCCCAGAATGAGCAAATCACATATTTACTGACTCCACTTTGAAGAGGAACCAAAAGTAAGCGTGTTCATTTGAACTTTGTACATGAGACAAGTTTTACTTACTGACTATTGTGACTCTTTCCCGCTTCTCATCGGCTGAGGACAGAACCGACTCTAGCCACTTCAGCTGGTCCTTACTGAACCCACCGTTGAACATCGTAAACCTCTGCTGCAGGCCGTCACACGCTGAAACAAGAACACAAAATATAAAAATCACAATCTGTTTGTCCATTCATTAGTAGTCACCCTGGTGTCTGTGAAATGGCTTAAGTGTAATAAAATATGTAAATTAATAGATTCATTGAATTATAAAAACTAGAGAAAACCATTTCCAAATCCACAAATTATATGGGGAAATTAAATGGCCATGTTGTCCAGCTGCAATGTTTTGATGAAGGTAAAAATCTGTGACAAAACATTACAATGAAGTACTGTGGAGCTGGATGCCCCCGGCCTACAAATTTAGTTTCCAGATGTAAGAAAACATGTTTGTTTGGTACAGACCCCAACACATCATCGTGGTTTTTGTTGTTGTTTTTTAAAGAAAATGAAAACTGGGATGCAACAACGATCATTCCCACTTACCACAAATCAAATGGCAAATCCTAATATCTGTAAAAATAATCGCAGTATGATTGTTTTACCATATTGTGCATCCCTACACCTGAATTTCTAGCTTAAGCCTTAAGCTAAACTTAAACATTTCATATAATTAATTACATACTATTACATAAGATACACTGACATGAAAAAATATGGTATTTAAATCATTTTTATTATTAATTATTTTGCATTGTGGAAGGTTCAGGGTGTGTACCTGTAAATAAATACTCAAATATTGTTTGAATCTTACATGTTACTATATTTTAAATAATTACCTGTTAAGATCTGTGTGTGTAGTATAAAGGGACCCCAAACTATCTTTTCTTTAAATAACCTTGTGTTCTATAATGATAAATAAACTAATATAATATAGTGGTATATATTAACTCAATATAAAAATGAACGGCCAGAAGTCAGCAGGACAGTAGTTCTCAAACTTTTTTACAAGTAACCCTAAACTGACTTTAAACCACGGACCCACATTTGAAGATTTTTGCTTTAAGCTGATTATAACAGATCATGTATAAAACCCAGGTCCAAAATAGTCAAGTAGTTGTGCTACTTATGAATGTAAAGTGAAAATAAATGATTCCCCTTTTTGCTGGGAACCCCCTGGAGCCCCCTCAAGGACCCCACTTTAAGAACCACTGGTAAAGGCTACCTGGGGGACAGTTGAGATCCTCGTTGTTGTTGAACTGTTTGATCAGATCCATAGCGTGGCAGTACTCGTCACTGGACTCCTCTCTGCCCAGCAGGCTCACGTCGTAGGCATCCAGGATAACAAACGTAAACCCGGGGAAGGGGCTGAAGCGGTAGGCGTAGATCTCTCCGCCGGCCTGGGCTCCACTCTCAGTGCTGTCACCGTGCGGCGTGCTGTTGAGCTTTGACCGCAGCAGCTCGCTCCTGCTGAAGTTATAAAGCTCGTGGTTCCCCCACACATGGTGGACCTCCACGGGGCAGCAGCTGAACTCCCTCAGCACGGTGTCCAGCGCTCGGTCGGAGGCGTCGTGGCGCTTGTTGAAGCCGTCAATAATGTCTCCCAACTGGAGGATAAACTCTGGTTTGACAGCCGACTCCGACCAACTTTCCTGGGCATTTCTCAGCAGCTGGAGGCCGTTCCGGTAGTACCGCTTCCGGGTCCGGGCGTAGTTGTACCCGTCGTCGATGTCAGCGTACTGAATGTCAGCTATCACGCCGAATGTAAACACCGGCGTTTGTAGAGAGCAGTCGTCCATTCTCGATGTTGTCTTCGGACTCACTGGTGTCTGAGGGCGTCTGCTGTCTCTGCCGAGGGAGCTGACTGTACATGAAACACTAACCAGACACCGGTATCCGCTCAACCTCCTCACATGGTGAACTCCAGCCAGGCTGTTTACTGAACATTTCGTCTACCGGCCTACACGATGACCGCACTTTCGCCAACGTAGTCGATACTGTTAGTGACAAAGCAATAAAATGAATTACTTCCGGTTTCCGTATCATTCAAAATAATGCTGTTAGAAACCGAAACGGTAAAGGTGACGGATATTGAGAACAGGTGGAAGATGTACCCAGAAGAAGTACTATAGTACGGCGGTGTACTATAGTACTTCTTCTTTATTATATTTTATGGCGGATACCAACGTTAAGGTGCATTACCGCCACCTGCTCCGTTGGAGTGTGGACCAGAGTTCTCTATCCCTTATAAATAAAAATAAATAACAATAATAAAAATAAATAAACAAACTTCGAATACTTCTTCTTCTTCTTCGTTGGTTTTTAGAGGCGGTTGAGCTCCAACATGTTTCATTACCGCCTTCTCTGGATAAAAATAAACATTCCTATCCAATATCACAAAAAAAGTAAGGATAGAAAATGACTTCACCACCACTCATCCCTTACTTTAATAAAACTAGTCAACTCAATTTGGGCTCTGAGAGAGCTCAACAGCCCCCTGAACTTCCTCTCCAGTAATTCAGTGGTTATATTTCCCTCAGCAGCTCAGTTAATCATCATGTTAACAACTTCACCTTGCCTTTACACAAACAGCATTGCATCCCGCTTCCTGCCTGATTTGTTCTCTATTGCTCCTTGAATCATTTCTTTCTACTTCATCATCTTTCTCCTGGACCAGGTCCTTATGACTTCCATCTTTCTTTCTCTTTGAACAGTCTGCTTGTCGTTCTTCAGAACTCCACCCCCACACTGACTAATCTTGGGTTCTTCTCAGCAGTATCGGCTCCTGCACATCTCACCTCCGCATTTACCACATTTATCTCAATACCATTCACGCGACCTGTGACCAAATTTCCAACAATACCTGCGCTGAATAAAAACACTTGTAAAATAACTAGTTACTCTTATTATTAGTCCTATTATTATTGTCATTATCATATCCATCACTATTATTACTATTACTGCCACAGTCTAGACCTGCTCAAAGGTGAAATGAGATACCTTTTGTTATAAATAGGAGTTCTATAAATAAACTAGAATTAAAGGTTCCTGAACTATTAACTCAAATCTATTTACGTTATAGTTACAGTATACTTGTATGAAAGTCCAGTAACACAATACGAAAAAAGAGCAATCACAACAACTGGCAGGCTGATCCTTCACGTCCTGTGCTGTTTCTGTCACACCAAGATTTTGCAGATTGTGACACTGTGTGGAGTGCATTTAACAGAATGAAGGATAAGGAAAAGAGGGGACAGTCCTCGCCAGGCAAAAGCATTTTATGTAAACTACAGAGCTGATTGGAGGGTAGTGGTGTCCAGAGATCCCAAAACAAAGTCTGTTTAGGGCCCTGAAAACAGGTTGCGACCGGCCCTGCAGCTACTGAGTTTAAACTTGTAAATGGGGGTTCTTCCTTTTTGTTTCATTGCTTTTACATTGTTATGATAAAATATCCCTCGCCACTCATGAAAATGTTGTTCTGTAAAGTGCCACAGAGGGGCACTGCACTGTATGAAAGGTACACACTTATACATCTATAATAACTACAGAAGCAGTAGAAAATGTCCAGTCGTCACAACCACACATCTTTATAAACACATTGAAAATACAAGCTTAACAGATTGATCTACATATTTATTCATACATGTGTTATTTTTAAACAAAGGTTGAAAGATGCGGCATTGTGGATTGATCAGACAGGTCAGTTCTCACCCCCATCTTCCACTGAAGCTGCTTCCGTTTTGCCTGCTGACAAAAGAAACCACACAGACACGCACACAAAGACTTCAGTGCAGACTCCGATGCATCTCACTTTGAGGACTCATTATATCTCCTGTCGTGCCTCTCTGTACCTCTGCATATGAAGCAATTGAAGCAACATGACAGCAACATTACAAACTACAGTTACAAAAAAACAGCCATGAAGATGATTTTAAGCTTCAGGAACAACAGAAAACACTGAACTGCAGCAGATTGGCATATTTACTGCAGGGCTATTGTATTGTAAGGCGTTTCTGTTATTTTGTCCACCCCTGTTTAGTACACTGTAACACGTCCAGGTTTGTCAATGTGCCTCCTCAAATATTTCTAATGATTTGAAATTTTTTTTTTGAATACATAAAAAATATATCAAACAAATATTTCTGGGAATTTGTAACATGAGGAGATTACTAGATGAAATGTTGATATTTTCCTGAATTTCTTAATTACGCAAAACAATGTATACAGTTTTGTTGGTGGATAGGAAAAATATCTTAAGCAGGTGGGATTCCAAGTATTTCTAAAATCCTGGCTATGAGCCTGACCCTGACTGTCATTTTGGATTGATAAAGTTCACATGAAATGTCTTTACCTGGAGTCCACTGCGTCAGGCCAGTGATACACTTGGGAATCCACTTTAGGACGGCGGTGGAGGCCAACTCGCCCCACTCCCCCTCAGCTCGGTCCTGCGAAGAACAGAGGGAGAGTGAGACAAAGCATCAACATTTTATGTACGGAGAAGAAATGCTCTAACAGACTACGGTGACACATTTTGTCTTGTACTGCGAGCAAAGTGGCACATATCTTTCCATGTTGGTGTTTTCACAAATTACAGTAGGCCTCACTGAGTTGAGCATTTCCATATAAAGAAGCAGCATTTCTGTGTGTGGAGCAAGGCGAGCAGGAAAACATCTGCAAACGTACTCAACATGACACACACTGCAACCTGCATCTCCAGCACACCTCTAGGTTATTAACATGCATCCTGACATTTTTATATAGTCACTAAAGATGGCCGATCACATCGTGCAAATAAAGCCAAACATGCACTTAGAACATGCAAGTGTGCATTCTGAAAAATAATAATAATTTTAGCTGCATATTCAACAACAGTAATGCATACCTGTGCATAAAAAGACATACTGCACACTCCAAGGTCATTATGCAAGACACTGATAGATTCTACTGGAAAAAGGGACGGCGTTAACAGTCGTGTATAAAGGCAGCGGCAGCACCTCCTCTGCTCCTCCTGAGGTCCCTAAGGTGAGATAACCCTCCCTGGAGCCACGGTAGGGCCACTTCTGTGCTTTTATATTTTTACCGTTCTCCTCATCAGTCGCTGGCTGGAGTTTCGATCAAGAGAATTGTCGTGGTTATAAATGTGTGTCACTGCGATGTGTGTGTGTGTGTGTGTGTGTATATATAACGACTGGTATTCATTCAGTGTGTCCTGACAAAGTTCCAGTGTCCCATAATATCACGAGGAAATGAAGTACAAATCAGTTGAAACAATTGGATTGATGTTTTTTACCTGCTCTGCTTGGTGGTATTCCCCATGCTGCTCACACCCGAGGTCAAACACATACTTCCCCGGGCCTTGTGGCTACAAAATAAGAATGGATTGTTTCCACTGGTTATAATAACATCGTACTACTAATTGTTGAGATCTGGGAACAAGGCAATATTGCTAAATAAGAGTCCAACAGGGCAGTGAACATGAGCAGTCAGATGATCAGACAGGGTGGAAACAAGTAAACATTCAACCAGATTAGCTTCATCTTAATGTTGCTAGCTGATCGTAACTTAAGACAGCTTATTGTAAACTGATTGAACCGGTGGCCACCGACACAAAAGTAAAATCCAACTTGTGATAAAGTGTAGTTTTCCAAGAGTAGTTCTAAAAATGAACTTTTTCAGCTGAAGGGGGGCGTGACAGAGAAAGTTTCCGCTGCTTGAAAGCTGAGCTAATACAACTATTTCTTTTCTGTACTGTACTAAACCCTCAACTTTATTACTTCTCTGACCTAGATTGATCTTGTTACAATATTCAGAACTTTGAGAGACCACTGAGTCAGGCCACAGTCAAATATATCACACATTTTCATTCATCATCGGCCAAGCATTTTGTGAATAAGTAATAACAAAGTAGAACTTACGTTATTGTTGACAAAGTTACCCTTGTATCTGTGGTTGGAGTGGATGTACTCTCCTGCTGACTCCATCTTGCCTTTCACCCATGATCCCTTGTACTTCGAGCCGGTTTTGTGGTAGTGGTAAAAGCCCTGGCCATGTCTACCAATCAGACAACACCAACAAGTTCTGCAGTTTTCAAATTCCAATTTTCTGCACTTATTTAGAATGGATCTGGTAATATGCAGGTAAAAAGATGTCTAAGATGTCCTATACTGAAAGTAGGCTGAATTTGGTTGCAAAGTGTTACTAACAACACATGCAACTTCTAAAGAATTTCAACAAGAAGATGTTGTTTGAAAAGAAACATATCCACCATACTGGGTAATAAAGTAAAACCCTGTTTCTGTTTTCTCTAGCAGTGATTTCCAGAGATAAATTACATCCTGTGTATTTGTCTGTGGCACTGAGTTAATATTAAAGATGTCAGGCGGCACATGAGACAGAAACTTATGAATGCAGGATTTGGTTCCAGCCCTGCACAGGAATGTGCGCTTCACAAACATCTTAGTGACATGCACTTGTGATTTTAAAACTGGAGCTATACCTCATATGATGCAGCCACTCCCCATCATACGTGTCTCCATTGGGGTAAGTGTAGACACCGTGACCCTGTCTCAGGTCCTCAACCCATGACCCTGGAAGACAAAGAGAGCCAGCAGTAGGAGTTTGGTTTCTTATGTTCAGATTGTAGACTGTAAACATAATTTTTTTAAGACACCATGCACACACAGTGTAGTTGGCAACCATCTTAACTCATACGTTTTACTGTACCTTCATATTTAGAGCCATCTGGATAGTAGAACGTGCCCTGGCCATGTTTCATGTTCTGGTAATAGTCTCCGACATATCTTGCCCCATTCTTGAAGCAATATGTCCCCTATTATACAAAACAGTCAAAGATAAATACAAGACAAAATAGAGACAACCCTTTTCCAGGTGACATAATGGAAACCTTTGTGCCGATAATAGAAATATTGCTTCCGCCATATACTGAATATTGATCTTAAAGTAAACAACAAAACATTAGTGAGAGAACACTCTTAAATTCAAAGTCTACATTGACCTCATTGTGCTCATGCAGAGTCTACACCGACACTGTCCTATTAGGTTATTCTCTTCAGCACAAAAAAAGCTAAAAAGTTTCATGTGGTGGACTGTTTTTTAATAAATTCCTCCACACACATGAACAAACTGATATGACTGTTGAGGGTATAGTGTGACGCAAAAAACCTACTGTGTATCCACTGCACAAGAATCCCCGTTATGATTATTTTTGTGTTTGAATGTGTATTTTACTTTTGTAGGACTTGGTTTGTTACCGTGGTCCAGGTGTTCACTCAGTCTCATTTGGACCTAACGTTACAGTCTTGACTTGAACGGGAGCAGAACCAGTGGCGGATTTGATGAGGACTCAAAGGCACCCTTTAGTGTTTTACCTCTCCGTGTCTTTTGCCGTTCTCATAATGTCCTTGATAAATATCTCGGTTGGGCAGCACAGCTTTACCGACTCCGTGCCTCTCCCCTGCTTCATTTCTGTCCCCTTCATATTCCTGCGCCAGTCAAACAAAAACCATATAACATTATCCAGGGACAGAGACAGTGACACAGACAAACACACGGAGCTGCCTACAGACACGCACGTGAATCAGGCGAAAGTTAATGCTAACGTTAGCTTCAGCCAGCTAACAGCAACAAACCGAGCAGAGCACCTGACATTAACTAGCATTAGCTAATTCTCTTCTCTCACCCCGAGTTTACTGTGTTCATCCTCAAACTCATCGGATCCTGCATCAGACATTGTTTTTTGTCAATTTCTAAGATGTAAAACTTTAATTTGAAACGCAGTGGTAAAGACTGGAAACCTGTGCGGTTGCTAGTTTACGGTTGCCCTGACAACGCCTTGTCACACGTGACCAAAAGTTGCGTCTGGTTCAGTGTGTTAGATAAAATACATGTAGGGTTACAGCATACAGCAAATTTGGTTTACTTGCATATTGTATAACCTTACTTGGTGGTGTAGACATGTCAGAGTCTCCCAAGAAAATAATTTCATTTTTTTTACAATACACACGATGTATATGCTTCAAATAAAATACAGGAAAGTTTTAGTTTCAAAATCTAAAGTTTAACTTTTAGTTTATTAGCCATAAAAATGTGAAACCATTATGCATTGATTTTTGCAACATGAGGAACAGAAATTTCAAAGTGTACCTACTACCAAGGCTGGTGGAGCTAAAAAGATCACCCAAATAAAATCCTCTGAAAGTAGCAAAGACGTGCTTTACAATGAATGAATGAATGAATACACAGCAGTTAAGGTGAGGTGCATCTTGTTCCAGGACAATTTTTGCCATGACAAGGATATGGATTGAACCAGCTACAAAAGCTTGTCTTGGGACAAAACATAAAAATATACAAACCCCAGCAGCCATAGCCAGTTAGTGTAGAAGGATGATTGAACTTACCTAGTTTTGAAGGGCACATTCACACTTTGTTTGGGATGCACACATCAGTGCCTGAGACACAGGGGCCTGTGGATGGGACAAATCAAACCACATGGTTGGTTAACACAATTACTAAGATTCAGTTAATCCTTAAAGACATGTTGGAGGGGGAATATGGCTCATCCCTGTGCATGTGGTAAACACACAGCCTTTCATTGTAGATCCTTTGCCTCCAAAAGCTTCCTCTTCGCTCTGCTAAGGTCACTGTCCACAACTGCATGTTCAGCATCTTTAGCTCACAAGGTAGGCCTACATTAAAAAGCCGCCTTGTGTCGTTTGGGTCGATAATATCCATAATCATCATTCAATTACAGGAAAACCTGTGAATTAAAGCATTTTGCTGTAACAAGTGTTTGCAAGACATGTGTTTGATGAATACAGTTCAATTAAGTTGGACATTGTACGGCCTGTCAAAGTGTGAGCAGTTAAAACGGGAAGCTCATTTTGGTGGCAGTGCACTGGTTGATGAAGATTTTTTCATTGAGTGAGCTTTGGCCTCTTGCAGGAGATGTCAAAAGCTAATATTTTGAAAACTTTTTTTTTATTTCAGGGTCTCAGGAAATGTACTTAAGACACTGAGAAGAATTTTTCTTTCAATGACAACAAAAAACGAACCAAAAACAAAATTACAATACAGGCTTTATTCAAGTAAGATAACAAAGTGCCTGTTGTTTCTAAGCAGTGACACAGGAGGGCGGTGTGGTCCACCTTTCATTAGCAAGGAAAAGGACATTTTATTATACTACTTGTTCTTTTAACTTTATACAAGATAAACCAATAAATACCTGGAATTCAACAAAAATAGACAACATACAAGAGTGAACAGAAATCTCAATTTAATTTATTAATTGGATGAAAAGCAACGTCTAAAATTGAATTATGCAAATCTATTCAACAGATCAAAATGTATTGCTTGGATGTCTTATTGATAAAAATTGAGGAGTTCTAGCCCAGGGAGGAGCAATTATTAAAAGCTGCCCATTATATGATATCAATGTGCATCTCTGACAGATAATGGACTTTGTGACCTCCACTTAGCAGCACTTTATTTAGACAACTTGAACTTGACTTGACATTAACTCATAAGCCATGAGATTTTGCCATCTGTTGCATTAAAGATTAGAATGAACTCTGCTTGCAATCCACTGCATTCACTTTGGCTTTCTGAGTCTCATGGGGAGGTGATTTTCAAAATGTCTGAAGCAGTTATTCGATCAAGAGAAATACACATGCCAGTTTAAAAAAAAAAAAGAAAGGCAGTTTGAGGCTGCGCTGATAATCCACATTGCATCATTGTCCTCGCGCTGAGTATCACGGCCCCCTTCAGGGCAATCACTAAGAATATCTCACTCCTGATTAATTCCCTAAAGTAGCCCGTACTTAAGATGGAGGCAGTGTAAGCCGTGGGTTCATTGGCTGCTTGTTCATGATTTAGCACCCTTCTTGTCAGTTTACAGCCACCTAACCTCCATCTCATGACACGAGAATGACAAATTAGTGACAGTTTGAAGACCTTCACAGAAAGCTGGTAGAGCCTGTTACCTTGCTACATGTGATGTTGAGCATTGGTGGTCTACTGGTATGTTTTTGCCAATACCAAGAAACACACTAACTAAGAAAAAACTCACAACAGATCTAGTTATGGAGACTCTTGGTTGGGGGACCTGCTTTCCACAAGTGAGTGTCCTGATGATTTATGCTGCCTTGTCGAAAAATGCCACCATGGTGCAAACTGTTAGCAGAGTCATGCTGACTCAAAACCTGATCCCCTAACCCACGATCTTTGTCGATCTCTTAGGTGTTGGTCACCATCAGCAAGGTTGCAATTACTGCCTTGGAAACAGAGACCAACATTGTGGGTCATGTGCACGCACAGAACTGTTAAGTACCATCTCTCGATAGCGTAATCGACAGACCATGAGATCAGACGGACAACAGGAAACTTATGTCTGTGTGTTAAATACATAGCTTGAGCCAGGACTTGGTTAGCTTAGCATAAAGACTGGAAACAGGGGAAATGGCTAGCTTGGCTTTCGGCAAAGTTGACAAATAGGCCCACCAACGCTGCCAAAGTTTACTTTTTATCATGTTCATATATTATTTAATCTGTACACAAACAGAAAGGTGACGGTGTGGACCCGTGTTAAAGCAAGAGAAGCTGCACACGAATGCTGGCCGGATGGACAAATTGTCATTTTACATTTTTGGTTTCGAAAAAACAAACTACTGCAGAGGTGTTTCTAAGTAGGTTTATCTTTTTAACTTGGGACACTGAACAGGCTTGCGGCTTTCCCCATTCCACCACTCTTTATGCGAAGCTAGACAAACCACATCTTGGCTCCAGCTCTGTACTTAATGCACATGATGTTGATCTTCTTATCTTGCTCTGTGTAGAAAATGAACATTTCTGAAAATTGCTGAACTATTTTTTTTTAAAAGTTAATTAGAAAAGTATCATCATAAATAATTCTATTTTTGTAAGTGTTCTTACTTAAGAAGTTTCCCTTGTTTAATTATTCTTTGCTTATTTATATAATATAATTTAGCGATACATGTTTTCTTTTACATTAATCTTGAAATTCCTCCTCACTTTGCTGTTCTTTCAACTTCCCTCTCAGCCATTCTTGTGTTACCAGCAGGTCATTGTCTGCCACGCTGGCCTGCAGAGTTCCTCTTTGGGAGATGATGGCAGGAGAAAAGAGAGGACTCCAAATCTCTGACACTTCCATTAGTCCACTGTAATCTCTAAAGCCGTCCCAGGAGGATCCTGGGGGAATTTCTATTGAGGGATTCATCAGCTATGCCTTTATTTATAAGCTTGTTATCGGAATCACAAGGGTCACAGATGCATTTTGGGCAATATCTCAAAACAGTTTATAAGCCGCCGAGACTGTCCTACTAGATGACGTGGTATTATATGATTTTATGAAGTCAAAACACTAACAATGACACACAAAGCGCATTCCAGCATAATGTTCCATGAAACTGTATGAAAGTGACTAATTATGCAAGACAAAATACACTCAGATTGTTTCATACAGGCAAAGCATATCGTGTATATAATCATGTCAGAAATAACTTCTGAGAAGTAGATGAGAGGATTGATCCCACTCTCCACTGTTTGTGCGTTACATACAGAGCTGGAATCTGGGTTTGCATAGTTAGCCTAGCCTAGCATAAAGTCTGAACATTTGGAAAGAGTGGAAAGAAAAGTTACATCTCATTTCTTTAGTATACACAGACACAGAAATGTTAAAGTTAAAAACTAATTTGTGGTTTAAAGGGGAGGTTAAGGCGAACAATTTCTTGGCGAGTTACGGCAAACAAGATATTTACTTTTGGGGTTCAGGGCTAGTGCTACAATAAGCTAGGCTAGTTAGATCACACACAGATGTGGGATTGATATTAATCTTCTCATTTCCTTTTGGAAAGACAGCAAAATATTTCCCCAGAACATGCTTATTCAGACAACTTTAAACAAAGTCATGTACATTTTAATGACTGAAATGAACAAATGCAGTTAAACTGTATAGTTTTAGTTCTTCGAAGAGAAATGTGTTTTTATTGGCTTTCAGTAGCTTTGTATCTTAATTTTTTTCATTCTGTAAAGGGTCTATGTTGGTTCATGTATACTTACAGTATGCTACTGTTTTTAGGGCCTTGTACTGCACACTAATCTGTGCCTTATAAGCTTGTGAGTTTGTACAGCTTGTACACACTTGAAGAATGACTTTAGACGGTGGATATGTCTGAATAAAATATCATAATAGCTGGTTATAGTAGAGATGCATCCTTAATAGGACTGTTTGGTTATCCTTTTCCAAACACAGCACTGAAGATACTAAACAAACACAGTGTTGGTCTCTGCGTGCTTGGAACATTTCAGCATCTATGTGGATCTGGATCTCTGGCAGAGGTCACCCTCCTTTGGCATTCATTCTTTTCTTGCGCTGCAGTTGCTCCCCTCCACGGATTTATGACAAAAGCTCTGTCACATCTTCATAATATCACATGCCAAACTAATCACTTCTCTCCACCCACATGCTTTAGGGGCTTTGACCTAAATATAAGTGTTTGCTGTGTCTCCCAATGCACCAAGAAGGGCCCTTATAAAAGCAGTAAGGGTCAACAGTGTCTGCATTTTTCAGCTGAGACTTCTGCTGGTGAGGGCACGCTTCTGTTTCATTGTTGTGTGGGCGTGATACATACTGTCTTTACTGGTAGGATTTCATCTGCTTTCTGGATCTGGTGTCTCTAGGTGGAGGATATAAGCAGACCTTTTGTTGCCCACGGAGGTAAGAGTTGATGTTGATTCTGATGACTTATTATTATACGGTTACTACAATCTCTATTCTAACGTGTAACTCTGGACTTTTCAGTCCCCTCTGGGGTGTGTTGCAGATATGAGTTCGGATGCTGAAATGAGTGTGTTTGGGGAGGCTGCCTCATACCTGAGGAGACCCGAACGAGAGAGAATCGAAGCCCAAAACAGGCCCTTTGAGGCTAAAACTGCAGTGTTTGTGGTGGATCCAAAGGAGCTGTTTGTTAAAGGGTCTCTGCAAAGCAAAAGTGGCGGCACAGCGACCGTTAAAACGGATGCAGGACAGGTACGTCAGCTGTGGACGAGGCCAATCATCCATGTGCTCTCCATATGGTTCTGCCGACCAAAGGCACGTCTCTGTTCACAGGTTGTAACAGTGAAGGATGACGAAGTCTTCCCCATGAACCCGCCCAAGTTTGACAAGATCGAGGACATGGCCATGATGACCCACCTCAATGAGGCCTCTGTGCTGTTTAACCTCAAAGAGCGTTACGCAGCGTGGATGATCTATGTGAGTGATGCAACATTTAGTGTAGTTGATGATGGTCATTTCCACACAATGCCAGAGACCATGCAGACCACCATTAGAGCTGCAGTAAGTTTGTGATGTATGATGTTGAAAATGCCTCGTCCCCGCTGGCCTGACAAACACAGTAAGTAATAATTACATTTTATGCAAGTGTCAAAGGTCAGGATAGGGATTTTAAAAAATGGTATTCCTAAATTTAATAGTAAATATTTTTAGTCCTCAGTCTGAAATCAGATAATATTTAAAAAATGGTGGAAGGTAATACTTTGTTTTGGGCTGTTCACATTACAGTGTGATGATATTTGATTAACTAAATTGAAGCAGTGGTTTTCTCTTACTGTAGCTGAAATAAACCTTGAATGGCGGCAAAGAGTAGCACATGTTTTACAGTCAGATGGTAATGCATTGTCAGGAGAGATAAACTTCTCCAGCTTTCACTTCTCATGCAGCTACTGCCCTTTGGCATTGGTTGGGAGGTGTTGCACATATCCGTAGCGTGAATTTTGATGATGTGTAGGTCAAAAGATGCAGAAGTTCACTTTAAATGCAGACCTGATTTGGTTGGAAAGTGGACTTTTTAATACTTTGCTTATTAATATTTCACTCTGCTTATCGTGTGATAAGCAGAGTGTGGACTTTTATTTAGAATATTGTAATGGATCTCCAGACTGATCTGTCAGATGTGTACAGTACAGAATATAATTTACCCTTAGATCCTGATCGATCATGTCACTGGGACTGAATAATTAATAAATAACATGAGTAATTAATGAAGTTGCCGCTGTGCAGAAAAATGCCCATTCTTAATTTGGAGACGTGCGTATTGTACCTGCTACTGTGTGACTGCTAAATGTATTTATTAATTAATTTAAATTAATTAGTTTATTGACATGTGAACATAATTGATTAAATATGGGAATCTAACACATTACAGAATGTGAATTGTAGAGCAAAGTGAAAGAGGCTAAACTCGACATGCATGAAAGGTCGAAGTGATTTAGGAGGTCTGTCTGTTCCACATAAATTGTGGTCTCCTGCATGAACGTCAGGCTAGCTAATTGCCATATGGGGCACACCACTTCCTGCAGTGGCACCAAAGTCGGCGTTGGACGAATCTAAAGTGCAGAATAGTCCAATACGGACCTACTGCCTAAGATACTGGACAGATGAGCCCTTGTAGATGTCTAATTTTAACCTTCTAAACATCTTTTGACCTGCAAATAACCAAATCCACGCTTACTCAAACAAATCTTTTATTTTGCACTATTCAGACGTACTCTGGGCTGTTCTGCGTCACTGTGAACCCTTACAAGTGGCTCCCAGTGTACAACCAAGAGGTAGTGGTGGCCTACAGGGGTAAAAAGCGCCAGGAGGCTCCCCCGCACATCTTCTCCATCTCCGACAACGCCTATCAGTCCATGCTTACTGGTAAACTGAAATAGGAAAATAGTATTTCATTCAGTTGTTGAATTCAATTCATGGCACCTCTCTAATGTGACTATGGTCTCTTTTGTTGTAGATAGAGAAAACCAGTCCATCCTTATCACGTAAGCTGCATGTTGATGCAAATGCTGCAGCCCATCTTTGATCCTTTTTATCAAAGAGGAGAGTACACGTTTCTGGTGTGTATTTTTCTGTAGTGGAGAATCTGGTGCAGGAAAGACTGTCAACACCAAACGGGTCATCCAGTACTTTGCAACAATCGCAGGGTCTGGCGACAGGAAAAAAGATGCTGCTGCCTCTGGAAAGTTACACGTAATATTAGAATGAATTTATCCTCTTTAACCTTTCATTGCATATATTTGTTACCAAATCACTTATTTTGTTCTTTCTGTTGCTGAAGGGGAACCTGGAGGACCAGATCATCTCTGCTAATCCACTGCTGGAGGCCTTTGGAAATGCCAAAACTGTCAGAAATGATAATTCCTCACGTTTTGTAAGTGAAAACATAAAGATTTTGGTAGTGCCCATAACAAATGGAAAACAGTTATTCCTTTATATTAATAACTTTATTAATAATATTCGAAAAAAACAACATTAATAATAGTTTTTTTTTGTCTTTCAGGGCAAATTCATAAGAATCCACTTTGGAACTACAGGAAAATTGTCTTCTGCTGATATTGAAACTTGTGAGTCAGAATACAATAGAAACATGTAATGTTCTGTTTTTAGAGGCTTTTCTTCAGGTTCATCTAGTTTTCCTTCCCAGACTTGTTGGAAAAATCCAGAGTAACCTTTCAGCTGGCTGCAGAGAGGAGCTACCACATTTTCTACCAGATCATGTCCAACAAGAAGCCTGAGCTGATAGGTAACATCAGGACGATCAGTGTCACAGTGTTTCTGTATGCCAAATGTAAATTTGTGCAACTCTCTGCACATTGTATGGTATTGCACAGTGTGTTTACATTGCAAGGCTTGGATTTGACTGCCACATTCTTTTTCCATCCAGAGACTCTCCTCATCACCACCAACCCCTTCGACTACCCATTCGTTAGCCAAGGGGAGATCAGCGTGGCCAGTATTGATGACAGTGAGGAGCTGATGGCCACGGATGTGAGTCAAATTTGCAATCTGTTTTTCCCATCGCTGCATCACGTTCACAGTTTTTTTTCTTCTTTTTTTTTTACATCAGCCTTCTCATGTTGTGGTTTCAGAGCGCTATTGATATCCTGGGCTTCACTGGAGAGGAGAGGATTGGCATCTACAAGCTAACAGGTGCTGTGATGCATTATGGGAATATGAAGTTCAAGCAGAAGCAGAGGGAGGAGCAGGCAGAGCCAGATGGTACAGAGGGTAAATGTTATTTATAGGATTTAACTTTATCTTTTAATGTGTCTTTTTCTTTTTATGATTTGTAAATATATACATTTCTTTTTTTCCCTTCTTATGTAACTTTTCCTCACTTTATAGTTCTCTTTATCTTTTTCTTTGATCAGTGGCTGACAAAGCGGCTTACCTGATGGGTCTGAACTCTGCAGACCTGCTGAAAGCCCTGTGTTACCCGAGAGTGAAGGTTGGGAATGAGTATGTGACCAAAGGGCAGACTGTTCAGCAGGTACATGTATATGCTACAATAACCTTAAACTGCTCAATATTTATTAAAATTACAATAATCACATTACTGTGTGACCTGAAATGTGTTGCAAGTAGTGTCGAACCCTTAACTCTGCAGCTCTATAGCTTTCAAGAGTCCTTTAGCTCATTGTTTTGGTTGTCCTGCCTGAAAACTCCACTCTTTAAACCCCGTTATCATTTTCAGCAAAACAGTGCTGATAAACCCATGGTCACCAAATAGCTGTCAAAACAGTGAGCTCCTAAAGAGCCATAGTTTTCGTTGGTGAATACTGCGCTTCAAATGAATCCTAATGTTGCTCCAAGTCTGCTGGAGTTGTAAATGGGAAATTGTTAGCATTCATTTTCTGTAACGTTATGCTGCGATTTCAGCATATTACTTTCTGTTCGTCTGCGTTCTGGTGTCCTTTCAGTCTCATGTCTGAAGTTTAAAGAGACTACAGTTGACGTCCTCTCTCTTTAACTACAGTCAGTGTTGGATTCTTTTAACCATGAAGGAGATTTTTTCCCTAACCTTAACAATGTAGGTTTTATTGCCTCACATTATTACAAAGTACTGCACGTGTCTGTTGGAAAAGACTGACAAACTACCAGGAGTTGAATAAGTCGGATATTTTACTGAAATAAATGTAGTAAAACTATTACAATAAACTGCCATTTGACCAAAAAAATCAATTAATGCCAGTTTAAGATAAGAGTTTGTATTACGAAAGAATTCCTTGTAACATTCATTGTCTATAATAAAAGATTATATAACAGTTTATATCGTTCAAATGTGTTGTGGCACATTCTATTGTGCAGGTCTACAATTCTATTGGTGCTTTGGCCAAATCAGTCTATGAGAAGATGTTTATGTGGATGGTCCTGCGCATTAATCAGATGCTGGACACCAAGCAACCCAGGCAGTTCTTCATCGGAGTGCTGGACATTGCTGGGTTTGAAATCTTTGATGTAAGTTTGCGTTAAGCAGTGTATTTACTGGACTGTATAATAAATAATGTGGATTAAGTTCTAAAGGGCTTGTTTTGCAGTATAACAGTCTGGAACAGCTGTGCATCAATTTCACCAATGAGAAACTGCAACAGTTTTTCAACCATCACATGTTTGTGCTGGAGCAAGAAGAGTATAAGAAGGAAGGCATCGAGTGGGAATTCATTGACTTTGGGATGGACCTAGCTGCCTGCATAGAGCTCATTGAAAAGGTTTGTTCATATAGATATAATATAATACAAAGTCACAGAAATAAATGCCTACACTAAATGGCCTTTTGTGTTAAAACAAAATAACTTTCTGTCCTCAACAGCCAATGGGCATCTTTTCCATCCTTGAAGAGGAGTGTATGTTTCCCAAGGCATCAGACACCACCTTCAAAAACAAGCTGTATGACCAACATCTTGGAAAATCCAACAACTTCCAAAAGCCCAAGCCTGTCAAAGGCAAGGCTGAGGCTCACTTCTCCCTGGTGCACTATGCCGGCACTGTGGACTACAGCATCACAGGCTGGTTGGACAAGAACAAGGACCCGCTGAATGAGACTGTAGTCCAGCTCTACCAGAAAGCCGGCCTCAAACTCCTGGCTTTCCTGTATTCTACCTATTCTTCATCTGACGGTAAGAATGTGAGACGCAGCGAAGACTGTGTTAATCCTACATGTTTTCATGTCGAGGTTCAGCCTTTTAATGTAGATAAAACATTTCTTCTTCTAGATAATACAAGTGGAGGACGTGGCGGAGCTGGTACTGCTAAGAAAGCAGCAAAGAAGAAGGGCTCATCCTTCCAGACGGTGTCAGCCCTCTTCCGGGTAACTGCAAACTAAAATAATACTGTGACATTCATTTTGACAAAAATATTAAGGTCGAGCAATATTAGTTCACTTTTCTGTAACAAAGTAATGACACTGATTATCTCTTACAGGAGAACTTGGGGAAGCTAATGACAAATCTCAAGAGCACCCATCCTCATTTTGTTAGGTGTCTAATTCCAAATGAAACTAAAACTCCAGGTATTTCAGTAATGTTATCTTATAAATGTTCCTTATCAGACCGTTGAATCTCAGGCAGCTTGATTATATGGTGGCTCTGGCTAAACTTTAGGGATCATGGAACACCATCTGGTAATCCATCAACTGCGATGTAATGGTGTACTGGAAGGAATCAGGATCTGCAGAAAGGGCTTCCCCAGTAGAATCTTGTACGGCGACTTCAAGCAAAGGTAAGAAGCAAACATTAGGCTTTTTGGGAATTTAAAAAAAAAAATTCTAACAAGAGTGTTTTCCGGTAGGTACAAAATACTGAATGCTAGTGTGATACCCGAGGGACAATTCATTGACAACAAGAAAGCTGCAGAGAAGCTGCTCGGGTCAATTGATGTGGATCACACACAGTACAAGTTCGGGCATACCAAGGTAAATTATTTTGAATGTGACTAAGAGCCTGTCGGGCTTGTGGGATAGTCGAACAGAGTCTGAAACCCCCTTTCCGAAGTAGCAAAAGCTTTTAGAGCATTTAAAAGGCTTGAAAAGGCTGTGATGATTACTGCACCTTCAAGTGTAGCCATTTGGAACAGATGTAAACTCTGATTTGATTTGACTTTGTAGTTTGTTGTTGTAGTACTCGTGAGTATCTCAAGATATATCCAGATTCCTATTTCCTGAAGGTGTTCTTCAAAGCCGGACTCTTGGGTCTACTAGAAGAGATGAGGGATGACAAACTGGCCACTCTCATCACCATTACTCAAGCCTTGTGTCGTGGCTTCCTCAGAAGGAAGGAGTTTCAGAAAATGATGGAGAGGAGGTAATCACAATTATGGTAGATTAAAATCATAGATTATAAATCATATCACACCTTAGATCTATGAGCGTAGTTCTTTAACTGAACCCGGAAACTGAGCATGAACTCCATCACTTTCCAGAGAGTCCATTTATATTGTCCAATACAACATTCGCTCCTTCATGAACGTGAAACACTGGCCATGGATGAGGCTCTACTTTAAGATCAAGCCGCTCTTGAGGAGTGCTGAGACGGAGAAGGAGATGGCCATCATGAAAGTGGAGTTCGCCAAGTGTAAGGAGGATTTAGCCAAAGCTGAGGCTAAGAGGAAGGAACTGGAAGCCAAAATGGTTTCCCTGCTTCAGGAGAAGAATGACTTGTGTCTGCAGATTCAGTCTGTAAGTAGAGAAAACACACTTTTTGCAAACTTATTACTGTTAACAAACTCTGATAAGTCTGATATAATGGCTAATGTATGCTCTTTTGTAGAACTGCACGTTACATAAATACAAATTGTGCCTTCATTGAACAGGAAAGTGAGAGTCTGGTAGATGCAGAGGAAAGATGTGAGGGCCTGATTAAGAACAAGATTTTGCTGGAGGCCAAGACCAAAGAACTCAGCGAGAGACTGGAGGATGAGGAGGAGGTGAATGCCGAGCTGACCGCCAAGAAGAGGAAGCTGGAGGACGAGTGCTCTGAGCTGAAGAAAGACATTGATGACTTGGAGCTCACCTTGGCTAAAGTGGAGAAGGAAAAACATGCCACTGAAAACAAGGTGTGTGTCTGCTGGGTGGTCATCTGAACACCAAACCCACACATTTAAACTACTAACATATTGCTCTTTGTTTCACATTCAGGTGAAGAATCTGACTGAGGAGATGTCTTGTCTTGATGACACCATCGCCAAGATATCCAAGGAGAAGTTGGCTCTGCAGGAGGCGCACCAGCAGACACTGGATGACCTGCAAGCAGAGGAAGACAAAGTCAACTCTTTGAGCAAAGCCAAGATCAAGCTGGAGCAACAAGTTGATGATGTAAATCTATGGCCAATAACTATTGGAAATCATAGCATGTGTAACCTAAAGCTGCTCTAATCAATAGAAAGGGGAACTATAAAGGGGATTTTACACATTAGAGTCTGTGGTGTTGGAGGCTCGTACTGCATATGTAAAAAAAAAAAGAGTTGTATAGTGTGTTTGTGGCTCTAGAGGGAGCTGTGTGAAGTCTGATAAATGTCCTCAAGTGATGTCACTTGAGTCAGCTTCTGCTGGGTCTCAAGACTACAAGTCTGACAAAGAAAAAAAATCTGGAGTTAGAAAGAAATGAGCTTAACAGATGTCTCATCATCTCTGATGGAAGCTACCAGCTTGTGGGTACATTTGCTCCTACTAGCATAAAGCTTCAAAACTGTCAGAGATCAAGTTGCATTATGGGTAATACCTTAATGTTGCTGCTCTAGAAGCAAAATTTAGTTTTAAAACATTTAATTCTAATCCTGTAATTAATGTAAAAACAACCAGGCAGTTAATATTGAGGTTACATATCTAATGTCATGATGTGTCAAATAAATATACAACAATGTTATCGCATATTGAATATTTTCCTCATAACGTGCAGGCCTACCTTATGCTCGTTGGATCTTGTCTTCCCAAATAACCGTCACCAAATAATAGTAAAGTATCAGTAGTGGTATCGATAAAGACTCAGATCGTTAGCAGTCTCAAAAAGGGTATCAATATCAATAAAAATGAACGATCCTCATCTCTACTTTCACCACTTTCATCGTTTTTGTTTTCCACTGCAGCGGACATCTTCTTTTCAGAAAGATATTTCATTTAGGAGATGGTGGAGACCAAAAACAGAGCTAAAATGAGAATGGAAAGGAGTGTTACATGCTCTGCGTCAGCTGCCTTTGCTATATCAACTGCCCAAAGAGATAATATTTCAGTGTTGTGCTGTCTGGCCAAAACAACAGTGAATGCAGAGTTTACTAATTACTGAACTTGTGTCCATGTGTCAGCTTGAGGGCTCTCTGGAACAAGAAAAAAAGATACGGATGGACATTGACAGAGCCAAAAGAAAGCTTGAAGGAGATCTGAAACTAACTCAAGAATCCATAATGGATTTGGAAAATGACAAGCAGCAGCTAGAGGAACGCCTTAAGAAGTATGTAGTAGTGCAGCATTGTAAGAATTCTAGTACGAACATTACTTTGCATATTCTCTGATCACATGGTTTGGTTTTGCGTAACAGGAAAGACTTTGAATTCAGCCAACTTGTAGCCAAAATTGAGGATGAGCAGAGTGTGGCTGTGCAATCTCAGAAGAGGATCAAGGAGCTTCAGGTACGTAGAAAACTTGACGGTTGACTGAAAATTTGCTGCAAGTCAATGAATGACCTGTGGCGTTTGCTGCGTTACCCAGGCCCGCATTGAAGAGCTGGAAGAGGAGATTGAAGTGGAGCGCGCTGCCAGGGCTAAGGTGGAAAAGCAAAGGTCTGACCTCTCCAGGGAGCTCGAGGAGATCGGTGAGAGGCTGGAGGAGGCCGGAGGAGCCGCCGCCGCTCAGATAGAGATGAACAAGAAGCGAGAGGCCGAGTTTCAGAAACTGAGACGAGACCTCGAGGAGTCGACCCTCCACCACGAGGCCACTGCTGCAGCTTTAAGAAAAAAACATGCTGACACCGTGGCTGAGCTGGGAGAGCAGCTTGACAACCTTCAGCGGGTCAAACAGAAGCTGGAGAAGGAGAAGAGTGAGTACAAGATGGAGATTGATGACCTGTCTGGCAACATAGAGGTCATGGTCAAATCAAAGGTAAGCTAGACCAATGATATTACATGAATATAGCATGATAAATTGAACAATGTTCATTAACTTATTTTATAAATATAACAGATTAATTATGAGAAGCTGTGTCACTCTCTGGAAGACCAACTGAGTGAATACAAGACAAAACATGAGGAGAACACTCGTCTGATCACTGAAATAAATGCTCAAAGGGCAAAACTTCAGAATGAAAATGGTACGCAACACAGTTCAATCTTGGCAAGCAGACTTTTTTGTCAAAGACTTTTTTTCTGACATTGTTTCCTGAAACCTCTCTTGAAACAGGTGAGTTTTCTCGTCTTCTTGAGGAGAAAGAAGCGATACTCTCTCAGATCTCGAGGGCTAAGCTGGCCTTCACTCAGCAAACTGAGGAGCTGAAGAGGCATGTTGAAGAAGAAACAAAGGTTTGTTGCATTACTGCACTCTGTACAACCAAACGATGTCTGTGACATTACGATCTTTGAAAGTCTGTAAGCCAACTGATGTTTCTAAGGGCTCAAAGGTCGTCTGAACTTGGAAGCTTAGCAACGCTAGCAGATTTACCTGTGTGACTTAATATTTCTCAATACCATTTTCCAACTTTTTACAAGGTTTCTTTCTACTTTGAGATAAACGTTCCAGCTATTGTGGTCACCAAGGAGGTTTAAAGGAACAGTTAGACATTTGGGACGTAATAATTCACCAGTAGACTATTAGTTTAGCTTAGCCAAAGAGCCTCCAGGGGAATATTGATTTTAACAAACCTTTCTAAAATCTAAACCCGCCTCTCTGTTAGGCTAAGAATGCGTTGGCCCACGCTCTCCAATCTGCCCGTCACGACTGTGATCTGCTGAGGGAGCAGTTTGAAGAGGAGCAGGAGGCCAAGGCTGAGCTTCAGAGAGCAATGTCCAAGGCCAACAGTGAGGTGGCCCAGTGGAGAACCAAATATGAGACTGACGCCATCCAGCGCAATGATGAACTGGAAGAAGCCAAGTGAGAGTTGCTCTCATACACATAGATATTTAAGAAATTAGATATTTGTAATGTAAGATAATGACAATTATTACATTTACTTAATTTTGTTATCCTCAGGAAAAAGCTTGCCCAACGTTTGCAAGAGGCCGAGGAGAACGTCGAGTCTGCGAATGCCAAGTGCTCCTCTTTGGAGAAGACGAAGCAGAGGCTGCAGGGAGAGGTGGAGGACCTCATGGCTGATGTGGAAAGGGCAAATGCTCAAGCAGCTGGCCTGGATAAAAAGCAGAGAAGCTTTGATAAGGTGATAAATGCTATTACTCCAAATAACAATTTGCAACACTGTCATTCTCAAAACAGTTTTTTCTAGTTGCTCTTGTTGATGGCTAACATACCACCGTAGATTCTGTCGGAGTGGAAGCAGAAGTATGAAGAGAGTCAGGCTGAGCTGGATGGATCACAGAAGGAGTCCCGCCACCTCAGCAATGAGCTCTTCAAAATGAAGAACTCTTACGAGGAAGTTTTGGAGCACCTTGAAGTCCTCAAACGAGAGAATAAAAACCTGCAACGTACGTATATCATAGTAAAATAATACCGCTTTCTTAAAAAGATGGTTCATCTGCAACACGGTTGATGATTTTGAATAAAAACTAATTATGTTAATATGTCAAGTCATGTCAAGGATAAAATTAACTGAAGAAATGTCACACATTTTTACATTCTAAGAGGAAATTTCTGATTTGACTGACCAACTCGGAGAGAATGGTAAAGCCATCCATGAGCTGGAGAAGACTAAGAAACAAACTGACATTGAGAAGACAGAGATCCAGACTGCTTTGGAAGAAGCTGAGGTAACTTCGCTTAAAATCAAGAAATTATTTACTTCTTGAAATCACATTTGTGCCACATTCCTTTGTTTATCAATGTATTCTTACTTGTGTCTGTCTTCAAGGCCTCTCTGGAACATGAGGAATCCAAAATTCTGCGTATCCAGCTGGAACTCACTCAAGTCAAGGGAGAGTTTGATCGCAGGCTGGCCGAGAAGGACGAGGAGATCGACCAGATGAAACGCAACCACCAGCGCATTGTCGAGACAATGCAGTCCACACTAGAGGCTGAGACACGCGGCAAGAACGATGCCATGAGAATCAGGAAGAAGATGGAGACCGACCTCAATGAGATGGAGATCCAGCTGAGCCACGCCAATCGGCAGGCCGCTGAAGCCCAGAAGCAGCTGAGGAACATGCAAGCCCACCTCAAAGTGAAATATTGTTCCTTGCTTCGACGCGAGAAGATTCGATTTTAAACCCCATTTTAGGGCAAATCATACATCTTTTACCATTCTGTCTCTCTGCAGGAACAAATCCTTCACCTGGATGAGGCACTGCGGAGCCAGGAGGACCTGAAAGAGCAGGCAGTCATGGTGGAGCGCAGGAGCAGCCTGTTGCAGGCCGAGGTGGAGGAGCTCAGGGCTGCTCTGGAACAGTCAGAAAGAAGCCGCAAATTAGCTGAACAGGAACTGGTTGATGCCTGTGAGAGAGTAGGGCTACTGCACTCTCAGGTGAGCAGCATTATCACATCGTATGACAGAGGGCAACTGAAATCTAAAGGGACAAAATCATTATGTAAGATCTATTGTTTCGAAATAAACAAATGATAATAATCCGTATATCTGCAGCGGTTTGTTGGAGATGCTAATGAAGATTATATCATATTACATCATATTGTATAGAACAGTTGGTGAGATCTGCTGTTTTCAAAAGTGGAGCTTAAAGACTCTTCTGGCATAATAAACAATATTCAGCATTCAGTTTAAAAGGCTGTTATGCTTTAAAACTAGATGAATCCATATTTTTATATTAGGAATACATCAAATGACTATGTGTAATGTGAAAGGTGTCACTCATAGTGACAAACCCAAAGAGAATTATCACCCAACTCTGCAGTTCCCTTAAGTTTGAAGACTGTTTTAGCCTTTCTCAGCTTAACCATTATGGTTAAGTTTTACAGCTCTAATCAACCTTGTTTCCAGCAGCAGTAGGCAACAGTTTTCATTTAAAAAGCTATGATAAACTTGCTGTGCACTAACTGCCTAGCAACAAACAACAGACAGACAAAGTTAGCAACTAGCTAACAAGAGCTAGACATTTTTCTCAGGTGTTGGTGAAGACCAAAACCGAGCTAAAAGGAGGGTAAATATCACAATTAGAATTGTGAATAGGTCCTCAGAAACACCAAATGAATGCTAATGTTGCATAACTTTGTGAGGTTTAACCCATTGACGCCTGAAATAATTTACAATTATAGGCAAAATGTAATAATTTGTCTTTTAATTTGCTTCCAAGCTGATGCTAAATTAAGAGAAGATTGGTAATTTGTCTGTAGAACATAGTATAGGTATAAATTAAGGCATGATGTAGGTATGATGCAAATTAGCGACAACGGGAATAAACGAGAAACGAGTGCTTGCAAAGCTTCATAGGTACGAATCGATATGCACAAACTGGCATGGGAAGAATACATGTGCTATCTCGGCTGCAGTCTGAAAGCAACTAGTGTGATGCGAATTTGTGGCAATCGGCGGTAAGGGGATACACCTAAGGTTGACCTAAGGAAAGTCACCTTTCCTTCACACTTTCTTAAACATTCTTTGGCTACAGAACACAAGTCTCCTCAACTCCAAGAGGAAGCTGGATGCAGATGTCAGCCAACTGCAGGGCGAGATGGAGGATGCAATCCAAGAGGCTCGCAATGCAGAGGAAAAAGCCAAGAAGGCAATCACTGATGTAAATATTATGCACTTTCCCTCTACTTATATGGTGTGATAGTAACCACAAGAAACTTAAAAGAATCAATAAACCCACCTACCTAACCAGTGATTATAAAGCAGTCTGGTTGCCTCTATGGATGCTGTTGGTGTCAGGTCCAGCTTGATTATGAGCATTGATTTGGGATTTGATCTGACAAAAAAATAAGTCAAACATCAGTTTAACTGTCTGTGTTAATGCAGGCAGCCATGATGGCAGAGGAGCTGAAGAAAGAGCAGGACACCAGCAGCCACCTGGAGAGGATGAAGAAGAACCTGGAGGCCTCTGTAAAGGATCTGCAGCACCGTCTGGATGAGTCTGAGAACCTGGCTTTGAAGGGGGGCAAGAAACAGCTCCAGAAACTGGAAGCTCGGGTATCACGCTTGTTCGTGTGAGACTGATGTAACATTATTGAGATAAATTAGGTTGAGTTTGTGGGATCTGGATTTTCTCCGGCAGGTGCGCGAACTGGAGGGTGAAGTGGAGAGCGAACAGAAGAGAGCTGCTGATGCCATCAAAGGGATCCGTAAATACGAGAGGAGAGTGAAGGAGCTGACTTACCAGACTGAAGAGGACAAGAAGACTGTTTTGAGACTGCAGGACCTGGTAGAAAAGCTGCAACTCAAAGTCAAGGCATACAAACGGCACAATGAAGAAGCTGTAAGGTCTTTTCTGTCTGCCAGAAAAACAAAGAGGATCTATTGTTTTTTTATTATAATTATAGCTTATTATGTTTGTTTTTGTTTTGTTTGTTTTTTTGCTACAGGAGGAGCAGGCCAATGCTCATCTTGCTAAGCTGAGGAAGGTGCAGCATGAGCTGGAAGAGGCACAGGAGAGGGCAGACATTGCTGAGTCCCAAGTCAACAAGATGAGATCCAAGAGCAGAGAGTTTGGAAAGGTAACACTTTCCAAAGTTAAGTTTGGTTTATTTGCATCCTTAACTGGCTAATCTTCCTGCGGTCTAATCGGTGGTTTCATACATGGTCAGCATCTGAGGAAATTAACAAACTGGCATGGAAATTAACAGCGGACGTCATTAATCACTGAAGGCGGGGTGTGAGATTTTGGAGAAATCCAATACCATGCTATAGAGCATGACACAACAAGTAATTTACATTTATTTATTTAGCTGACGCTTTTATCTTACAATTGCTATACATCAGAGGTGGCACGCCTCTGGAGCAACTAGGGGTTAAGTGTCGTGCTCAGGGACACAATGGTGGATGTCTCACAGTTGGAATCGAACCCAGGTCTCCCACACCAAAGACAAGCGTCTTATCTATGCGCCATCACCACCACAGTAATGTGACTAACGTTAGCTAAGTTGTGGGTTAGCATACAGTCGGGAGAGTTGCTGCTGCGAAGCTAACATGCAGAGAGGACGAGACGTTCGACACACAGAACTCTCCTGCCGCTATAGCTTACATCACAGCAACAGCATGTCTGAAATCATGGCTGAAACAGCGGGAATAGTGCCGTGTGGCTCGGTCCGATCCACTTAGTTTGTTTTCCATTTACAGAACCAGGGCTTTTTACAAACACCAGATATTTTAGACACACACACAACGCACAGCTAGCAGACCTTGAGGAGGAACTCACTGACTTTGACTAAAAGATGTATATTGGATTAAAATTTCATACCCCACCTTTGATAAAGCATGTAGAAAAAAAATATGCATTATGCATCTCATAGGTAAACACCAATGACTATCAATTTTCTAGCATCACTTTTGCTTCAACAGACTCCAGATTCCTTTCTTGCATACAAAGTATATTTTCATTTACACCATAGTTAATGGTTACCCTCCTATTACATCACTCTTCCTTATTTTCCCCTTGGGATCAAGAAAGTTTTATTTGTCTTTTGCTGCTACTTTGCATTTTGAACCGGGTGATGAACTACTATTTACCTGTTGAGTTTGACCGGTTGTGTGCCTCTGAAAATTTGAATTCATTTCAGTTTTCTTCATGTAGCCCCAATTCATGACATGTGTTGTCTTATTGCAATTTTCATATAAAGCAGGTCTAGCACGTACTCTTTGCTATATTATTTACAGAAAACCAACAAGCATCATGGTCAAGGGTTGCACTAAATGCATTTTTTCTTCTTTTTTTATTGCAATCACTGAACAGTCAGCTTTGTACAAGGGAATATTCATCAGCTGTGCTGGTGGCCTTCAGGTGTGTTTGCTGTAGAAAAGAAATAACAGTGCCACCGCGCAATGTCAACTCCCACATGGATGAGAATGCTTGTAGTGCACAATACTCAATGTAATACTTAACTTACTTAATGCATGTGGATGACCGTTACAATTTAGTTTTATCTAAGACCATAGTTTGTTTTTAGTGTCTAAAAGATATAACTTGGCTTTCCTTTCCTCTCCTTTCCTTCCCTGTCCTTCCATTTCCTGTCTCAGGCTGCTGAATCTGAGTAGACCTCACAGCGATGACACAGACGGCGTCCTCTATGCAAACACATGTAGAAACTCACCAGATCAACAAATGTTATTCTCCGCTGTGAGATTGGAGCATATTAAAGTGGTGTGAAGCTTTAGCTTTAATGACATTGTCTTTCGTTAGCCATGTTTCTGAATATCAACATAAACAAATTCATTTTATCATAGTTCTTGATGTATTAGCAGATTAAGATTAGTATATTATAGCGATAATTAGCCCATCGCTGTAACCGAAATCAGTTTTGTAGAAGAAGTGTGTGCAGTTTTTAAAAGTCCCCCTCAGTGTGTGCAGTCTGTGTCTAATTTGAGCATCTGTTTGCAGAGATCAGGGCAGATCCCAGCAGAATGCCTGCTGACATTTACATTCTGAGTTAAAATAGCCGTCCTCTTCACTGTCACTCATCTACATACAATACCTAATGCTAGCATGAGAGACGTGGATTAACCATGATTAGACCAATATAATCAAAGGACCAAACGAACCAATTAACAAATTCTACAGAGGATTAATTTAAGATGAAGCATGTATTTAGCTGTGTCACTCCATCCTTGAACCCGTTTGTTTAGCACACCAGGCAGGGGGATTCTCTACTGTTTTCTTTTGTTTCTCTGTAAGCGTCCTCATCAGTAAAGGGATTTCACTTGTCGAAGACCCAGATAAGAAGTTAAAGTCTGACGTAAATACTCAGCAATCAGCGTGGTCTTGCATACTTGCAGACAGCTTTCTGCCTGAATCAAAGGAACTACTGTGTAAAAGTTGATGTGTTTGGATGTTTTATCGAACGTAAAAGAAATGTAATTAAATTAATGTTTTAAAACTGGCAGCGGTATGACTCCATCACAGAAACTTTTTAATAGACAAAATAATGTTAAAATTAAATAAGCATAGAAAATTATTTTTTATTGAAACTTTTAACAAGCAGAGAGGCTCAGAACCATTTGATCAGGCTATAGCTACCCAGTACAGGTTGGATAAAATAAAAAAAAAACCTGGAAGAGATTCTGATTCCGACAAAAAAATGAATGAATAAAAGGATTTATTATTCGAACTTCAGTACAGAAAGTGACTCATGTATCCAAGACTGTATCAGTGAAGGATAACAGTAAGTGCTATGACACCCCTTTAGTTTGACAAGAGTGAGGACACAGCTGTGAAGGCCAAGCTCGCTGAGGTTTCTGTATCATGCACCATTAAGCAGCACAGATGATCCATGGGAGTAACACCTACACTAGTTGAACCCCACCTGTAAAGAGTCTCAAGTGTGAAATAAAGTCAAGTGATCTGGTTGATTTACTGCCACCTGTGTGTATTTCATATCTACTTTGGGCTGGTGATTAAGGTGATTCTTACGAGTAAGTAACTTGATGTCAATTAATTTCAAGTAAGACATTTCTCGGATCCCTGTATGTGTGTCTTTTCACACTGAACAAAATTATTAACGCAACACTGTGGTTTTTGCCCCCATTCATCGTGAGCTGAACTCAAAGACTTTCTCTATGTACACAAAAGGCCTATTACTAATCCAAATCTGTCAAAATCTGTGTTAGTGAGCACTTCTGCTGAGATGATCCATCCACCTCGCAGGTGTGGCATATCAAGATGCTGATCAGGCAGCATGGCCACAATAAAAGGCCATTCAAAAAATGTGCAGTTTCACTGTATTGGGGGGGGGGGTTTGGAAACCAGTGTGACCACAATTTACCTCACAGTGCAACACATCTCCTTTGCATAGAGTTGATCAGGTTATTGATTGTGGCCTTGTGGAATTTTGGTCCAGTCCTCTTCAATGGCTTTGCGAAGTTGCAGTCGGGTCGAGACCCCCGATGAGGACGAGGAGCATGCAGATGAGCTTCCCTGAGACGGTTTCTGACAGTTTGTGCAGAAATTCTTTGGTTATGCAAACCGATTGTTGCAGCAGCTGTCCGGGTGGCTGGTCTAGGATGACCTTGGAGGTGAAGTATACACTTCCTCAAGATTTGCGACATCTGTGGCACTTCGCTGTGTGATAGAACTGCACATTTTCGAGTGGCCTTTTCTTGTCACCAGAAAGCCAGCATCTTGATATGCCACACCTGTGAGGTGGATGGATTATCTCCACAAAGGAGAAGTGCTCACTAACACAGATTTTGACAGATTTGTGACCAATATTTGAGAGAAATAGGCCTTTTGTGTACATAGAGAAAGTCTTAAATCTTTGAGTTCAGCTCATGATGAATGGGGGCAAAAACAAAAGTGTTGCATTTATAATTTTGTTCAGTATACTTACTACTGCCACCCAGTATTCTGGCATCATCTGTAACACTGCAGTTACAGCAGCTAGAGGGCTCCCTCGAACAAGAGAAGCAGCATGGAGGGAGAAAGACGCCAAACAGTTTTAAGCTTGTTAAAAAATTTCATTACACACCTAGAAAATACTTTTCTTGTATCATTTGTCACGGGGTGAAATTGATTTGTGTTATCTTATAAATCAAAGAGATAAGACACTAGAGACACCATGAGAGACTATCACAACATTATTCTTACACGCAGACGTGCGCAGTGTTCCAACTTATTCTACAACCTATACTTTATTGAGAGGATCTATTAGCTATTAGTTTCTTAATTGTCTCTTGTTTGTCCCTAGCTGCCAAATGCTCCCACATAATTACCAGCTAGTTGCTCACTGTGTCTGTCGGCTGATCGGTGCTGAGCAGGAGCACAGTGGGGAAAATGTTTGCTGAGAGCAGTGACTCTGAATCAAAACAGAAAAGTTCCCATCGCAAATCCAAAACAATGAGATGATAGACCCTGAAATGCTCCGGAGAGCTGGGGGGGAACTCACAGAGTCTGGTGATAACTGTCTGTGAGTTCATCATGCACCCTACTTGCTTCACCTCTTTGCACTTCTTTTCTAGAATAAGAAAAAACACAAACATGTTAGCAGATGTGTTATAAACGTCTCAAAAAGACTGGGTTTTAGAAAACTTTATAAAAATAGAACATTATTAACAAGTCATTAGGCCTTTCTACATCCACCACACAGCACAAATATGGACTCTGAAAAACACAATTTATGAATCTTAACTTAGAGCTATTCTTACTTTTATCTTCTTTATTGTGAAAATAAAGATGTTATGAGCACCAACATGCTCGGAGCACAGTAAGACTGTTAGTAGGGCTTATGATTAATATGGGGACCTTCTCAGTGAAATGCTGATTCATGCCCAGCTGTAACCAGCACTCAGCACTCTTTCATCCATGTCCTGGATGGCAGAGATGACGCCCTCTCTGGGAGTGATGAAGCTTTCATGGAAATTTTTGGAGCGGTCAGCAAATCTTTTTTGCAAATGGCTTTGACCATGTCCCTGGCCACTGATGTGCAGTTGCACAGGAGATGAGCTTTAGTAAAAAAGCTGTTTCAGACAGAAGTGTCAGCCAGCTGTTCTGAGCGCTGGCAGCATCAGCCCTGTTTCTCAGAGCAGAGCCCAAACTGGACTCCTCGCTCAAGTCGGCACCCTGAGTCTTGCAAGTCCTGACCTCAACAAGTGGCTCCGGATCATCCGGGAGGAACTTCAGAGCAGTTTCCACCACCTGTGGTATTAAAGCTGCAGCAGTCTGCTGAAGAGTGGCGAGCAACGCTAGTTTGGAATGCTTCCTGGTGTGAGAGCAAGCAAAAAGAGTAGAGCAGCTTGTTGGACAGGTGGCAGAGGAAGGTCTGTGCATCTTGCTCTGCTTTTAGGTGGATGACTGAGAGAAACATCTGAAGATCCTCCAATGTGACCTTCATATGGTAGGAAGAGAAGAGTGAGAGACAGTAGGATGTTAATGCTGTAACTCAGAAAATGCTAGATTCTATTTTTTCACCTGGGCCAGGCCTGTACATATTACTCATGGCTTGGTTTTAACAGGAACAGGTAACACTTTACTTTACATGTCTGGAATTTACTAATAATTCCTTTAATTTGTTCCTGAACTTAGGAAAAATAGTACCATTATTAAAGAAGTCATCTTTTATAAATGGTTAATATGTACACCTGGCTGTGTTAATGGTCAACCAAGTATTTAGTAATGCTATAAAGATAAACTAAAACCCATTCTCCAGCTCCTGAGTTCAACAGGAAGAACACACAAGTGTAAGACACTGTTGGACACAAATTCAGACTCAATCTAATGTGTCACTGTGGACTCATTCTTCCAGGAAGCTTCTTATATCAGCCATCCACATCTTCAGCAGATAAATAAATGGAAAATTGATATTGCAACTTTGTGAGCACCAACTGCCTCATAAGCATCTTCTGCAAGACAGATTCAGTTACCGTTCCCATCAGCTGACTCCGAGACGCCATACTGTCCTCAGCTGTTCCTGTGCATCAATATAAAACAGTGCACCTTTGCATTTACAGTGACAAGACTGACCTCTGCTCTGGAGCGCTGCTGCTCTCTCACTCAGAAAGAGGATGGCTTTTTGTGTAGAACTTGCAATGAACAATGACGTCAGTGTCCATGTTGAACAGAGCTCAGACTCCTTAAGAAAAAACAGGAAACACGCATTTTGAATTTTTTTCATTTTGTCATTTATTGTGGCTAATGGGTTGCCTTTAGCAATGATTTGATGATATCTTCCCTTTATCTTGGACCTTAAATACATATATTGCATCATTTGAGCAAACCACTCCGAACTGCCCCTCAGTGTGAGGCCAGGCAAATAATAGAACTGCAAATCTTTTTGAATAATGGTATAAACAGCGTGTTTTATTAGATCTGGTTTGATCAGATCATATGCATTTGGGTCAAAAAAAGTCACCAATGTATAATTTGTCACAAAAGTAATGATGCTTTAAGGAATTACAGGCTGTCTTTTCTGATAAATAAAAGGTTAAAAACGCTCAATGATGATAAAGACTTCTGATACCTGGTACAAAGAGAAAGTTGCCACAGTTTGCGTGAAGGAGGAAGTGCGTTCTGATGGTTTGAAAGCTGATTGTTCAGACAACAAAGACAGAGAAACCGAACCCGCTGCTCTGGTTGACAGTGTGTGTGGAATGTACAGTAGACCATCGTCTGCATCTGAGTGATACAGACGATGATCATTGAATCTACATTATTCTCACTATAAATGAAGTGGCCAGTGATTACAGGCAAAAAGTATTAATATGACTATCATTTCTAAAGTAAACAACCACGAAGTATCAAAGTGAATGAGTATAGTACCCCACAATGTAGAATCAAGTCAATGTAGAGTCAAGATGCTAATTTTCATTTAGGTATTTCATTAGGGTGACCATACGTCCTCTTTTTCCCGGACATGTCCTCTTTTGGGAGCTGTGTCTGGCCGGAATTCCTGAATCACCCAAAATGTCCAGGATTCAACTTTTGCCATTTTTTGTGCACAAGGATTAAAATGAATGACGTCAACGTACTATAATAAAACTACTTAAAGTTCCATAACATAGTTTCTCCCTTCCCACAAATTGCCATGGAAACATGGTGGCTTGCTGCTGAAAAGGGCAGAGTGCTTAATCAGTGCTTAAGTGACTTTGGCAGCCAGCTCACCGGAGATTCAGCTGATTAGCATCCAGAGACAGTACTGACTAGCACTCTAGAGACAATGTTGTTCAGTACCAGTGAGGCACCACCAGTCCTGCCTGGTTCCCAGTCAACGGTCTGGCCGACTCTGTTTCCACTTGAGGTCTCTAGTTCTGCTTCAGTCCTGCCTTCAGGCCATCCTCCTGAACCATCCTCCAGCCCTCAGACCGTCCGCCTGAGGTCTTTTGCACAACCCCTGTTCTTCTGTTCCTAGGCCACTTGTCCCAGAATCCCTCCTCTGGACCTCTCTCCACCCACCATGGTTTGACTCAGACTTTTTTCATCTGCCCCATTCTCCTGCCTTTAAATCCATCCTCTGGACCTCCCTCCACCCACTGTGCTTGGTGTTCTTAACCGGACGTTTGGGAAGTCTGGAATCTGCCTCTTGGGGCACCCCCTCTCTTCAACCACACTATCACATCCCGCCCTCTGCATTGCTCTCTGTTCCTCTTGCTGGCTCCCCAGACCTGCCACCCTCTAACTCTTCACCACATGCTCTTGAATTTTCCTCTCCCAACACACACCTGTTCTCAACTTCCCTAATCAGTTGCCTGGCCTACTCCACCCACTCCTCGCCTACAACTAATTCCCTCATCGGCCACTCAGCATAAACCTGTTGACTTCTCCTTCTCATTGTCAGTTAGTCCTGTTTGCTATCTGCATGCTTTGCTATGTTCCAAATTATTTGTTACATTTGCTGTTTTCTTTAACCTGGATCTGCCTGCTGCTTGGTTGTTGCTTTCCAGCCTGTGTACTTGCCTATCTACCGATCTGCCTGCCTCGTATACATTTAAGCTCATTTATAGACAATAAAATCCTTGAGCTGCACCTTATGTGCCCGTTCTGTCTGCATTTGGGTCCCATCCCCACTACCTTGGCAAGCCCACCCATGACAGGGACTGTTGAGCACAGAGAGAGCTGATAGCTCCACCTTGTGGCATTTTTGGTATGATCTAAAACACCAAAGTGTAGTGAAAGTTATTAACTGTGTTTCAGCTATGTTTCATCCATCCATCCATCCATCCATCCATCCATCCATCCATCCATCCATCCATCGTCAACCGCTTATCCTGCGTACAGGGTTGCGGGGGGCTGGAGCCAATCCCAGCTGACATTGGGCGAAAGGCGGGGTAGATTGAAATTTAAATTAAATATATCACAAGCCTTATTGCAGCAGCTTTAATAATCTCTCCTCATGTCTCTCTGATGGCTCAAGTTGGTTGTTGCAATACATGTAGGCCAAAAATAAACAGTGATCTGTCATAACACCAAGCAACAGTGCAAATGAGGAACCGTGAGGATTATGTTTGTTTTTGGAACATGCCATGTTCATGTTCAAGTCAGCTTTGGCTCTGAACAAAGCTGCTTCATCAAACCATCAACAAGTATTCACTTTTAAAGAAAATGACAACAAAGGCTTTTAAGATAACTGATGTTTATTTCACTCTTACTTTATTCTGTGATCATTTTATTTTTGTTAAATTATATTCAATGTTCTCCTGTGTTTTTTTAAAATACAACCACTTCCACTTCTGACTGTAGCCTAATCATCATCATCATCATCATCATCATCATCATCATCATCATCATCATCATCACCACAGCTGTCTTTCCCAAGTGCAATAAACAGTCACAGAGCCCTCAATAAAAGAGTAAAAAAGATATAATGTCAACAAAATCGAAATAAATAATGATTCTAAACAGCAGAAGACACTGCAGCAGTAGCCTAAGTAGTAAAATTTAGGCCATAAAGGCGAATCGTAAAATGGACAAATGTTTGGACATTAAATCATCATCATCCAATAAAATTATTGCATGAAAAAGTAAAGTAGAGCTAGACGGGAGTTGCACATTTCGACAAACGCATTTAAAGTCCACCACCGTAAGTGACAAAATATCCGGGAAAATCTTTCAAACTAAAACTTTAGAAGGACCGATGCATAAAAACCACGCTGAGCAAACAAATGTTTCAGCCTAAAATCATTACTAATCATTGTCCACACAGGGTATTGCATTGGAGCTTCTTCATAATATTAGTACTAGAAAATAGGCCTATGAATATGGCACAAAGTGCTTTGCATACTCTTTAACTTTAATAGAGAAAAAAAACACAAACACAATTATTATGTGAACTAAAGGTACACTTACTCATTTTTTTTTACCCCGGAGCTTTAAACCGCACTGACGGTCTTCTTTGCCAGATGTAGTTTGCTCGGTTTTCATGGAAATATCTTACACCTTATCTTTGCTTTAACGTTGAAACACGTCGTGCTTTTAGTTTGAAGTCAGACTCGTTGACTTCCGGTTTGCCCCCCCCCCCCGTCTGGCTTGACGCTGGGCTTGAAGGGTCTGTAACCATCAGAGACGGCGCGTGCAGGCTGGCAGGCAGGCTGGAGGAGCAGATCAGTAAGGGGGCGTCCCGACAGCAGGAGGAGAACCTGTTCACCAGCTCCACGCGCGTTCCGCTCCGCTCCGCTCCACGAGCTTTGAGTAACTCGGGCAATAAACTCGGACGCGAAGCTCGCACTTGATTCAAAAAAACTTTTTTGTTTTCCTTCAGAGCAGCAGGGGGGGGGAAAGGACATCATCGCTGCCTGTGCTCGCTGGCGATGTCCGGATCGTACTGCAAAAGTTTGTACCCGTTCAGCGGGGAGCAGCACCAGCAGGGACTGAGCTTCGAGGCTGGGGACGTTATTAAGGTGGTCCAGGCTCTGCCCGGAGGCTGGTGGGAGGGCGAGATGGATGGAGCCAGAGGATGGTTCCCCTCAAGTTATGTCCAGGTCTTGGAGGTAAGGAATTGGTTGTAGATGAGTTCTTCTTCTTATTATTATTATTTGGACTTAATATGAGGCTTAATTAGAGCTTAACTGGGTGTAAGGTTGCTGAAGTGACTGACCTTTTGACTTTGTAATGATTCTGTTCTCATAAACCCATTTTTTCTTCAAGTGAATTTTCTATTCTCTCTCTGTGTCAGTGACATGCAGGCTTTCTTATGTCACTTTTGAGGACATTAAATAGAAGGTGAGTCAGGGCGGCTGTGTCTCAGGGGGTAGAGCAGTCGTCATCGGAAGGTCGGGGGGTTCGATCCTCGGCTCCCCCAGTCAGCATGGCAAAGACACTGAAGCCTAAATTCCATGAATAAATATGTATGAATGAGTGGATTTCTGTGTCTGGTGAGCAGATGGCACCTTAGCCTCCGCTCACCAGTGTGTGACTGGAAAGTGGTCGGATGGGGAAAGATTAGAAAGGCGCTGTACAACATTTACCATCTCCTGAAGGTTCCCACTAACCCGAACTTTAACCACTGGCCAAAAATCATCTTTTCTCCAATTGGGGACGTGGCTTTTGTCCCCTAATTCGTCAAGCCGTCCCCAATCAACATGGTCTTTAGTCTGAAAAGTGTTCAGTATGTCAGCCACACACTCAAAGTGGCAAGAGCAAAAGGTTCAGACCAGTCACACTCACAGATAAAGACGGCATTGACAGATGCACTAATGAATCGTTTTCCCGTGCTGTGCTTATCAGATTAACTCTAACCTTCCCAGCAGTCGGCTCTCCGCCTGGCTGAGCGGCTGACTGGCCGCACACTTCCTCATTCCACACGCATTCCACTGAAATTCTCAGGTCTCCTCTCTGTGCGCGTGAATGCACAGGGCGTGCTGCGCTCTCTCTCTCTCTCTCTCTCTCTCTCTCTGTCTCTCTTCACGGTCAACCCCTCCCTCACCCACCCTGACCCCCTCTCTGACTCGTCCGTGGAGTTCAGACACTGTTAGCAACTTATACAATATCTCCAGCTTCTTTCTTTTTCCTTTGCCGCGCTTGGCTCGCTGAGTGAGTTTGTGGTTGAGGCGGTGACACCCACCCAGTGTTCTGACAGTTTGCTATAATCGGCTTGCATCCAGAAGGGACAGACATGACTCCAGCGTTCTCTGCTGTGGCACCAATGCTGCCATTTTTATCACGTCCTCCCTCTGAATGTGAGCGGACTTAAACAGTATTGTAACAGTACATGATTCGTGCGCCTCCTGATCGCGGCCCTGTGCTGATTCTCCAGTAGCGGAGGCACGAAGACATAAGAAGACAGTTCAAGCCCAACATCCCTTATCTTCCCCAAGACCAGTTTTGAGGAATGGTGTTGACGGGCGGGGCAGCAGGGTGGTGCAGGGCGTGGAGAGACTGTTGTTAAAGCTTCAACCGAGCATCCGGCCAGCAGAGGTGTTGAAGTTCTGAGCGAGATGCTGAGGTTTTAGAGGTGGTCTTGAACTCTGACCTGTCTGTAGTGGGGTTAAAGGAGAGCGTCGCCTATTCATTGATTCTATTTCAGCAGTTCAGTGTTATGAACAGAAAGACAATTCAGTCTGATTCAGGCTATGGTTTGGTAAGAAAGGAGGAATAATAATCGATTTTCAAGCCGAAAAGCCAGTCTCCTTTAAAGCCAGACCTGTAAATCAGCCATGCTGGTGGATTGGCTCATATCACCGTACAACTGATATATCTGTTTATTCCATATTTATATATTTTTAAATCTATTAGTCAATGGTGCGTTTATGTCTATGTCTTGCTCCTAATCACCATAGCACAGAGCAGTTTATTGTTTCGTTGAAAAAAGTTCCACTCGCATATTGTTAAAAAAAAAGGAATCATTAAAAATTGCAGAAGGTAAAGATAGTGGCCAGTATATTGTTTTATTTGCAACTTATAAACATTAGTACTCATTATTGTCCTTAACAATCCAGCTGTAGTTTCAACTCTAATGGAAAGTGGTGCTGAAAAGGTGCAGAAAATGAATCCGCAAACAGTTTATTGATCAGTATTCAAAGATTGCCTTGTGAGGATTTGCTGCTTTGGTCTGATTGACAAAGCTGTGAAAGGAAAACCTTCAGGTTTGGGAGTGTTGTTCGGCCAAAACAAGACCTCTGAAGTGGAGGTGTACCTTCACGTGTGAAGGTATTGGCGGCTAACAGGTCACAAGAAATCGCTGTACAAAAAAATGGCAAAGTTGTGTCTCAGGTATTTTTGGGCTACACATCGTTTTCCCCCCAGAAAACACTGAAAAGATCATTTTTTCTAATGTTCCGCTCAGTAACTATTGTGTTCCTGACTCTCAAAAGAAAGATTAATTATTTTTATTTACTAAAACTCCTTTCTACTACTGCCTTTCACACTCGGCCCTTCAGCTAGACTAAATGATGCAACAACAACAACATGCTTGTCTGATGTTGGCTCTGACTTATCACAGACAGATTATCATCAGTTGCACGCGAGCTCCCGCTCGGGGAAACTTTGCAGTCTGCAGCCTTTGTCGGTGTGGTGTTGTGGGTTCGGATCTCGTCTCTCACGGCCAACCCACCTTTCTTGTCACTCTCTTAGTCACTGAGCTCGGTACTCTGGTGGAACCTTACTAAAAATAACCTGGGAAGATGAGTGAAATGAGCGGGGAAGGCCGCCGTGTGGTGGCTCATTGATTTGCTGTTCTACCAGGCAGTTAGCAGCGTCAGCTACTGTTTGAGATGTTACCTGAGTTAAGTTTCACCTCATACAAATGTAATCCAGTTTGAGGAAGTTAGTGTTTTGATTTGACTGTTTAATGGACTAAATGTCTTGTATAGGCTAGCTGTTTCCCCTATTTCCACTATTTATGCTAAGCTAAGCTAATTGGCTGCTGGCTCTAGCCTTATATTCAACAGACAAATGTGTGAGTGGTATGGATCTTCTCATCTTACACTCTGCAAAATGTCAAACTACTCCGTTTATTATCAGAGAGAACTCAGATGCTGATAGTGATACTTCTAAATCTAATTCCGCTCCACCAGCATTAATTACTTTTAACAGAAAAACACAACATAAATCAGCATTTTGTGATTAAAGATCTGTGTGACACCGATCGCGGTGTCGGCACCAAAGTGTTTCTGGAGAACTGTCCGCCATCTCAGGAGGGGGAAACGGGGAACCGTCCAAGCTGTGTACAGTAAGGATGGGACCCTGTTGACCTCAACTGGGGAGGTAATTGGGCGGTGGAGGGAACACTTTGAGGAACTCCTAAATCCGACTGACACGCCCTCTCTAGTAGAGGCAGAGCTGGAGGCTGATGGGGGTTTCTTGTCAATTTCCCTGGAGGAGGTCACTGAGGTAGTCAAACAACTCCACAGTGGCAAAGCCCCGGGATTGATGAGATCCGCCCAGAGATGCTAAAAGCTTTGGGTGTGGAGGGGCTGTCATGGATGACACGCCTCTTCAACATTGCGTGGAAGTCGGGTACAGTGCCCAAGGAGTGGCGGACTGGGGTGGTGGTTCCCCTGTTCAAAAAGGGGACCAGAGAGTGTGTGCCAATTACAGGGTATCACACTTCTCAGCCTCCCGGTAAAGTCTACGCCAGGGTGCTGGAACGGAGGGTTCGGCCGATTGTCGAACCACAGATCGAAGAGGAACAATGCGGTTTTCGGCCCTGGTCGTGGTCAAGATGTTTTACAGTTAAACAATAAAGTTTATTATCAATGATACCAGGAACAATAAAGATAATTAAAAATAATAATAATAATAATAATACGAACATGAAAGCCAAAACTATTTTAAGCGTGACTGGAAAAAGTAGTAGTAGACAAACTGATCTTAACTCCAGCTCCTCTGTCCTAGCTTTTCTACAGCATCTAAAAGAAAGAGAAAAAAAAGCCAGCAAGTGGGCTTTGGCTTGAGATTATTTTGTCAAACTACTTTATTAGACTTGAAATTGAGAAATTTTGAATTTAAATCTACAGAAAAATGTTGCCCTGCGTATCTGTCATAACAGATATAACTGAGACCCCCCGTATTGGTTGATAGTATTTGCCCTCAGTGTCAGTGCTACAGAAGTTGATCTGGGATGAAGAGATTCACCTCATACTTCATGTAGGCTCAGTTACGCATAGTGAAACCGTTGGTTTCCCCCCGCTCTTTCATTCAGTAGGTTGATCAGATGTGTTGCGGGCGGGCGGGAGGGGTAGTTGGCTGGCACAATGAAATGACTGATGGTGAAACAAAAAACATGTCATAGTTTCCTCATTCTGGTCATTTATTCTCTAAAGAAATTCACCGTCACTCCTGCAGGCCGTTGCGCAGGAATTGGGCTGCCTCACTTTCATAACTGTAAATGATTAGAAAGTCAGGCTGACGGGGATTTGTAAGCTGGCGCAGTACACAAAGCGGCTCTGATTCTGGCCCTGCTGTCATCTTCAGTACTGTGGCTCGGTTCCACAAACGGCTCCATTCTTCCTCCACCAAGTTAAACTTTTGACGGAAGAAATGATAAATAATTCTTCTTCCTCTTCAAAGTTTTGCTGCTACGCTCTTACTCTGGTTTAAGGACTTGTAGCTTATAATGGCTATTATTAGCAAACTTGCTGTTTAGCCGTCATTACTGAGTCATTTATGGAGCCTTATAGCTCTTCTTCACTATTTTATCCAATCTATTGCGGCAGCACAAGCCACATAGTCCTTCTATTACAGTCCCAGGGTCCTTCCTCTCATCCCTCTGAGTCTCTTTCCAGGTAATGTTTTGAGAAAGAACACTGTGACCTCTCTTCTCAGTGGGCATCAGATATAAAATGAGATCCTGAGTGTGTGTGAACTGTATTGTGTGAAAGGTCCTCTCATCTACTCCGGGAGAACATTGTATTTCTTGAGCCATCATGACGACCGCCGGAGCGTGATGAATCGGAGCCGGTTATATCGGTGTCTGGCTCATTAGTGCTGCTCACTGCTCACCTAATGAGGAGGATATGAAAAGAAACAAAAGGGAGTTAAAGCAGCAGCTAAAAACCATCAACGGTGACTCGGTTGCCATGACTCTGTGATGTCACCCGGCGCAGTTCAATGGAGGATATTGTCCTCAACAGTGTTTGGAAGCTTTTATTAGCAAATGAATCAGATTGAGTCATTCCTTCATTCATTCGATCAGCCCTGCTAGCTTGAAAATAATTTGTCAGCCAAGCTGCGGCGTTTGTCATCACTGTTTCCAGACAGATGCTAAAATGTGAAGCTGAGCCTGGCTCTGTGTTACTGCTCTGGTACTCCGTGGAGCAATGCCTTATTACAGTCATCCATGTTTCTGTGATTCAGTGGCACTTCAGTTTTTATCTACGTCAAAGAAGGTATTTCTTTCACCTTACAAGCCTGTTTTTCAGGCAACAGGATATCTCATGAATGGACTCTCATGAAATTCTGGGGACAGGTCGAGACTTGGACCTAGGGACAATTGGATCCACCTAGGTATATCCACCATTCTACAGTTTCTATTCTTAGCAGCAACTATGAAACAAGTAATAATTTGATTCCAAACCTCGGAGGACGGTTTGCCAGGTCAATAAATATCTGACGATAGGGCTGATGTCTTTGGAGACTGGCAGAGTGATACGTCTGCAGCACTATTATGCACGTCCACTGTGTTTCCCTTCAGTAAATTGACAGCACAAAGGACACCAGGCTGCTACAGAATGCTTTCCGTTTTATTCTTGAAACACATTACATTGCAGGCACTGCTGGATCACATTTTATCATATAAAAATGATTTGAATTTACAACATAAGAATTGAAAAAGTGAGATACGACCATATACAGTTTCAGTATTGGGGGGGGGAAATCCTTAATTTCGCAAAAAAGTTTTCACACTTGCTTGAGGTGGTTTTTGCCTCTGTCGAAAAAGAGTAAATGCCCCGAAATGGGAGATGGAAACATTTTGAAGAAATTGTGAAGAGATTCTGTAGACACTGTGGACCGTGGCTTGCTCAAGCGCCAGTCCATGTTGAGGGCCCGTAGTAAACCTGGCACACAGCAGGTATAGCCTTTAACGGCCGGTCAGAGGGCCGTTACACACTCTCGTTGCTCTGAGGCTTCATTTGACATTGCCATAACACATCGGGGCTCCCCAGCAAGTGTTGAAAAATCAACATGGGCAGTTAACATGCAATAGAAGTCCCGCAGCTGCCCTCCAGCTGTCGAGCTCAGATTGCCATGTGAATTTGTTAATGATGTAATGTTGATTTCCCCAAATTTTTATATTGAGCTCACACTATTATGATAGCATCAAGTATTGTTTCTCTTCAGTGTGAATTACCGTGTGTCTCTCTGTATCCACGGGAACTAATGTAAGCAATTTGCAATGAGCTGTAAATTATGGAGAACCCCTTTGTTAATGCTTCTCCCGGTAGAGTGTCAGCTATGTTTATTATGAAACTGTAAGCTTGAAGGAAGGGTGGGGGGGGGGTTACCAGCAGAGGTTTGGGTGGTGATTTAGCCTGGCATAATCCCTATAGTGGAATGCTGGGGGTTAGCCCACTGCTGTAGAGCCTCCAGCACACAGCCAGGTGTTTCCCCTGCACGCTGGAAAACTAATACCACCCCTCCTGCCGTGTCGTCATACCAAAATACAGTTATTTCTTGTCATGGAACATACTCGTGTGAAGCTGTGAAAAATTTCGCTGAACCACAATCTGTTGTTTGTTTTGACAGGGAAGAAAAGGTTTGGTGTTGTCACACATCCACTAGCAGAGCCGTGCAGAAATAATGCCTCACTACATAGCAACAGGCAGAGGAAACCATAAATGCTTTATATAGACCGGTCCAATGTGGCAGCGACTCAGTTTAGGAAACTTTAAAGGATGGTATGATTAATATAAAAGGGCAAATTGGTCACCACATTTAGGTTGTGCTGGAAGAGGGAACTATTTTAAGCCTTTATCTCTTCGGTCCAAGCCTACTCCTCCTGTGTAGCTATTTTTGAGTTATAGCTTGAAAAACATCAGCTCAGTTAAAGAGTAATTACTGTTATTTTCAACTTCGCCCTCATTTTTCCCCCACTTTTTTCCCTTCATACCAGTGCAATGAGGCCAAAAGTTTGTGAAGTACTCCTGTAGGGCTCACTAAATCCTTATTTGCTGGGATCACTGTCATGGAATATGGTTCAGAGGGGCAAAGGGACGCTCCAAATTGATCTGATTGTTCTGTTCAAGTCTGTATCACCTGCATATGGGTTATGCCAGTTTTCATATGTAAATTGCAATATTGGGAATAAGTGTGTGTATATGTGTGTGTGTGTGACAGTCTGACAAGTGCTCCTTTGTGGGATGCACTGAAATGAAAATTCTTGGCCGAAACTGAAACTGAATAGAATGGAAAAACTTTCCCGTAAATCAAATACAGAACAAGGTATTTCCATTTATTTTATATATTTTTTTACCATTGCACAAATGAAATATTTAAAATGTGCTTTTACCTTATCCCGAGAGGGTACGGCAAATTAAATTACACGTGTCCATTTACTTTTAATGGACATACGTAATATATAATCCAATTAATCTTATTTCCATCCTGCATAGACGCCTTATTTTGAAAACCGGACGTTGTCACATATGTATCCTTGCGCCAAAGTCATGAGGTCCGACTGAACTTGATATACAGTATAATGTTTTGGCAGTTTTCAGCCAATCAGTTTTGGTTGCCGAACACGTGCATCCCTCACTCCTTTATATACCAATGCCTTCAGGGTAAGCGGAAACACCTATTGATACAAGAAACTCAGTCTGTTTCTTGCATCCAGAATCTCATTCTTTCAGTCCCTGTGCAAAGCTCATGGCCACAGTTGAGGACTGGAATGCATAACGACTGTGAACTTTGCTTGCATGAGTGCACTTCCACCACGGCAGTCCGGTGCAACTCCTGCGTTACTGCTGACCTTGCTGACCTTTAGCTCTGATGCCCCATCTTCCCCTCACTGCAAGACCCAGAGATACTATAAAGCCTAGTTCACGCTACACAATTTTAAGTGACGAGCCCGGCGACCGTCCATTCTTTACCCATATTCTTTGTCTTTATAAGTGCTGTCTTTAGAATAACAAACAGCTGTTTTGTGTGTAGGTTCGCGTCATTTCCCGTGTCACATTTCCCATGTGTTCTCTTGACAAAATTTGGTTTGGAGACCAGTCGAAACGGCAAGCTGTGTAGTCTGAACAGCACATCGATCTGCCGACGCTGAAAGTCGTTTAGTCTTTCTTTAGCAACAGTCCTGAGTCCTTCGCTTCAGGCAGCAACTGAGTTCTCAATCTGATGGGTTCAAGCAACCGTTTTCGGGAAGAGCGCCGTGGCCTCTGATTCTGGGGGGTTGCTGACTGTCATTGTAGCTTGCTTCACACTCAGCTGCAAAGTGCGCCCTGGAGGTCACACGTTGATGAAACCATCAGGTCTTGGAAACCCATGTGTGAGATCTTGACTCTCAGACTATGCCAAACATTAAAGCGTGTGATTCTTAACTTTGCAACAAGTGTGGCGCTTTTAAGAAGAATGGGGGCCACACGGGGTGTTTGGAAATGGGGAAATCCAGATCAGACGGGGAAACCCCAGATCAGTGTAACCACAGAAGTCCACCAGTGGATATTTCCCAACAGTATATACACAGTCTTACTCACTGGCGTGCACACTCGAGAATTAGGCGGCATCTTTTTTTAAAAGAGTGGGACGGCGTGCATTAAGCTTAACACTCAACTGTTTCACTGTGGATCCAACCTGGACTTCTGAAGTTACAGTCCTTTGCTTCACCATTGTTTTAAAAAAAAAGGTCTTGTCGCGTTGTCCTGCAGCGGCTTATTAACAGGTCACGGCGAAACGCGTTAGTTACTGCGGAGCGCTCAGCGAGTTTAGCACTCGGGTGGAAAGCAGAACAGCGGATTGACATGCCGCCGTATCTGATCCTGAGAACATAAGCAGGCCTGCACAGATAAGGTCTGCACGCCGGAGAGCACGCTTCTTCATAAGCAGCGCGCGTCACGTATACGCCATACGCACAAGCTTAGAGGAGAGACGGTGAAACACACAAGGCTTGAGGAACTCACATAAACTGAAAAAGGGGGGGATGTAACAAGACATCCTTTGTTAGCTGTATTGAGCGTTCTAGCCTGCACATACTCGCACAAACACACAATGTACCCTGTGGTGAGGCACTGAGCAGACAGTCAGTGTGTGTGTGTGTGTGTGGCGTATGTGTGCGTATACAGTGTATATATATGTGTGCCCGAACGCATGCTTAAGCACGTATGTGCATCCATCCTCCATTCTGCGTGTCTGAAGTGTCTCTACATCTGGGAATGTGGCTTCGCTTCAGGCTCCCACATCTGCCCAAACCAAAACAATGTCTCCCAAATAAAGACACGGTCCACAGCCCCCATCGCTCTCTCTCTCCCTCTCCCTGTCTCCCTCTGTCTCCCTCCAAGGACTGTTTAATTCTCCCACTCCTCCTCCGCTCAACCCCAGCTCGGTCTGGCCCGGATTTTGACACATTCTTCTCTCTAGGTCTTGTAGTTAGCGGCCCGAGCGTAGATGTGAGAAATGTCTCCCCGGCTGTGTTTCTCACACGAGGCTGAGTGATCCCAGAGGGTTGGGAAGTCGCGGCTCAGCTTCAGACCTCCCCGGGGTAAGGGTTAGCGTTACAGCCCCCGCTGGGGCCTATTGATAACAGTAGGGATGAGATGTTTTGTATGTTAGTTGGTGTCCTAGTTCTGTGTAGGTCACTGGAGGAATTTTGAGCACCAGTACTGAGATTGTGACCTGAGGCTGCAGTGTGCATATTTTGTGGTGCAAAAGTTATTTTCATATTTTTATAAGATGTAATCTAACTTCCTAGCGTTAAGAGAGAATTGCAAGTCAACAGATTACACCACAGGAAGCATGTTTTATTTAGTTTACCAACTTTAACCCTTAGCACCCCATTGCCGCATTTTGCACCAAGAATCGCACCTTTGTCGCCAGTGTCGTAGTTCTTCACAATCAGGACACACAGATGTCAGGGCTACTAACTCCTTCCAGTGACAGTGGTGTCCTCAGTGTTCGGTTTAATGTAAGATGGCTTAGATTTCATATGGAAACACACGCCCCTTATCATTTCTGATCATTCCTCACAATCGGCCATTTCTTCAGGATCAAAACAAATCCAATTGATTGTTACAGTGCGTGTTTAGTAGCTACTGCAGCGTCACGATAGCTACTTCATTGACATGGTAGCATTTTGCTTCCTGTGTATGTCACCCCAACCGTGTCAGGAACTGCCGCGCAAGAAAATGAAAACACACTCACGCCACTGTGATTATATTTTGTGCCAGAACTGTGGTTAAAATGTCCCATCAGCATGCTGGCTTCTACTCCTAGAACACTGACAATCCTCTGTAGCCATTCATGGACTGATTTTTTTTTTTTTACGTATGCTAAAAGCCTCGCATTACTTAAAACCTTGTTAAAAAGAGCATTTGGAGTACATGTCGAGTGCCACTTACATGCAAAATAATAGCTTATCCTAAAAAAAAAAAAACCCTGACGTGTAGTGACTGTGCCAAAAGCTTGTAAATGAAGTGCAATCATGGGAAAGCAAGCTAAGTTTGTTAGGGCTGCTGGTAACGATTAACCATTGGGATTATTTCCTTGATCGTTTAGTTTATAAACATCTATAAACTAATGTCAGAGTGAAAAATCACATCACAGCGATGCCGTCAAATATCTTGTTTTCAACAACAACAGTCCAAAACCCATAGATATTCAGTTTGTATCAAATAGGGTGAAGAAAAGCAGCAAATTGTATTTTTTTTTAAAGTAGCTTGAACCTGGCATTATTGCTTGATTTATTTATTTATGTATTTATTTACTTTTAAGGATCACTCGATAATCATTATTATTAACACCGGCCACCATAAGGTACGAAGGTACATTTATTTGTCACAATATAACAGGTTATAGAGTGAAACTGAGTTTTGTAACTCCCTTATGCTACATAGCCGACAACATTAATACAGAAGCAATTAAACTATAATCAGTGCTGAGAATGAATTGGAGCTTAAAAGCCTGAAAGCTAGGCAGCAGGGTGAGCAGGCTGTGGCTGGGTGGGTACTGTCTTTTAGTATCCTTTGGGCTGTGTGGGCACCTCATATCGCTGATGCTCAGGAGACGGGTACCAATGATCTTCTAGAGCAGTTTTAATCACCCGCTGCAGAGCCCTCCGGTCCTGGGCCGTGCACATCCAGTTTGTGATGTTTCCAGTCAGGATGCTTTCTATTGCTCCTCCTGTAAAAGCTGATAAGAACTTGGCACAGGAATTTGGCCTTCTTAAGCTTCCTCAAGAAATACAGTTGTGTCGGAGATTTCTTGCTGATTCCCAGGAAGCTGAAACTTTTCACCTGCTCCACCTCAGTGGATAAGCTACTGGTCAGAGTGTGTTGGAAGTGTGTTGGAAGCTCTATATTGTATTCTGGGATTTCAGAGTAACTTTGCATGATTCACAATTCATCAGAATCCTTATTTATCTTCTGCAGGCCCTTCACGCAGCCCCTCAGTTCATCCTTTGAATGAAACAAGCTGTTTCAGCTCCCGTCTCTTTAAGGTCCTCCGCCCTAAAAGCCCACTTTCTTTCTACCGGCCAACTTTCCGGAAGCCTGCCGAGAGGCACGGTGCTGTGAGCCCGCACTGGCATTGTAACATTATGGCAGACAATGAGGGAAAGCACAAACGGTCCCCTTCAATGAAGTTTGTCGTTTTGGTACTAAATCCCAAATAGAGCCAGCTATGGGAACACTGGTCAAGACAACCAATTGGGTTTCTTACTGTAAAGGTGGGGCCTCATCTCTTTCACATATTTCAAACATATAAAGGGTTTTAAAATAGATCATAACTTCATAGTAATCCATTTGCAGCTCCTTGCTTACCTGATAGTTTGACAGCCCTCTACTTGCCGGAGAATCACCAGGCCTTAGATTTTTATTAAACAGCGACAACTAGTAAGTGCAAAGTGTTGCATCTGCTTATCAGCATTCGCTCCTGTGTGACAGTGTTGACTCGGGCAGCTGTGTCTCTTTTCACACAGAGAACTGGCATCAGCATTTGTGTGTGAACTTCCCGGTAACCCGGGGTGTGCAGATACCTTACTGCTGCCACAGAAAGGGAAGATGGAGGTATTTCTGCATGAATAATAGGAAACAGACACTTCCCCTGTCATGTCGCACCTCTGTTCCTGCTCACGACGAGGTAAGAGAGGGAGCGAGCGAACGTCACAGCGTACGCATCCACTGTGTACCTCCTAACTATTTTAGCAGAAAACTCCAGACTAGAGGTGGCCCACGCTCTCCGTCTGCATCTCATCATGAAAAAAGAAAACTTTGTGTTTGTGGCCGTGTGCTCGCTCGTGGCTGTTTACAGCTCTGCCCCAGTATGTATACAGCTGGATTTTGTTTGGTTTCTCCTAAAGACGTGCGCGCCTGCATGAAATGTCTTAACTGTGTAGCAAGGTAGACGAGCATGCCGCACAAAACAAGTTTCAGGAAGGGCCGAGTAATGAAGACAACATCATTACATTTTCATTTCTCTATTTGTCAGTGTCATAGAGCACACTGTATAAGTGGTCACATCTAGCTGAGAGGAAGCAGAACATGTCAGGACATCATGAGGCAGCCCAGATGTTGCTTCAGTTGTTTTCAGCTGTGTCACACTAAACAGGACTTTTTTTTTTTTTGATTTGAAGTTAGAGCGAGGTGGCGCTGAAAACAAGGTTTGATTAGTAATCCCCTGTTCAAACGAAAAGTTATAACTTTATATTGACGCACAGTGACGAGGTGTATATATATTTGTTAATATATATATATTTTTATATCTCTAATCATGATATTTTTTCACTGTATTTTTATTCATACATATATTTCATTTGATTATTTATTGGAGGCATGTGATGTGGACAGCAAAGTAAGAATTTCAGTGTACAGGGAAACTTGAACATCTGACGATAAACACTTTGAATCTTGAATAAGCAAAACACTAAACCGCCTGAGTAGCAATGTATGGAAGCATTTTTGATTCAACACCCTGTGTGGCGGATAAAGTTTAGGCTATTTTTTTTTACTGAAATTGTAAAAAGCGACTGCCTCATGTCTGGTAGAGGATTTTGAAATCTTAACCTATTTTAAAAATGTGGGATACCACAGACATAACAGAATGTTTTATATTTTAATCTTAAGAACGCACACACCAGACGATTCATTCAAGACTCAGGATCTCCACTTCACTTCACAAGGCGGTTCCGGGAACTTGTAAAAAGACATTAAAAAAACATGGAAACAGACTGTTGTCTGAGTTTGTTGTCAGCTAATTGTACTTGTGTGCGCTGTATTTTGCACAGGAAAACAAATAAAGGGAATAAAATTGTGGATGAACCGATGAACTCCTGTTTGAGAAGAGGGATTCAGAATGGTTTATACATTTTATTGCGCAAACAAACACGTTGGTGCTGCTTTCCGGTCAGCTTGCTCTTACTGGCTATTGCAGGCTTCTGAACCCTGATTTAGAACTGGGAATATCAAATATGTTTGATTTTTGATAGTCAGTTCCGATCAGCCTAGGCTCAAGAACGCCCCCGCGATTGATGGTCGGCGCGAATCGAATGAGTGGCCAGCATTATCGCAAGCTAGCTTGTCACATAGGCAGCAGAAGCAACACAAGTTAAACAGAACATTAATTCTTCCTCAAAGTTGAAATTAATTTATGGTGATATAAAGCTACGCTGTAAAAAAACCCAAACATTTTTATACATGGTCCCTGGTGCTGCGGCCTGGGATCATTTCCACATCATGAACAGCTCACGCATGACCTCCTGTTCGTGTTCAGGAACCTCTCCGTCTCTGGATCTTCCCAGCTGGAAACTGGACAGCTGCTCTGACAGACCTTGACCCATACAGACTCTCCTCTTCCCAAATCCAGATGTTTCCACAGGGGTCACTAGAGGTCACACTCAGCTTGACACACATAGGAACAAGTTACAGTAGTACACAGTAAAAAAAGCAATTTTATACACCAAGCAAACTGTACAAGTACATGCATGCGCACACACACACACACACACACACACACTCTCTCTGTCAAAAGTCAGGAGGGACTGAGTCACTCAGGCATGTGTAAGGACGGCTTAAATGTTAGTCCTGTCCAGTAATCCAGTCTGTTGAAACTCTGGACCACTTAGACTGAGGCTGCACATTGGTCCACCTCCACACAGCCAGTGAGTGGGTGACAAACATTTCATAACCCATGTGATCATCGACAGTTGCATCTGATGACTCACCTTTACAGGACAATCAGTGTCTGTGTAGCAACTCCGCTAACCTGCAGCTTAAAGTCTGGCTGAAAGACTCAGTGTTTAGATGTTGCTCAATAGTGGAAACTGCTCAGAATCTTTACCGCAAAAGAAGATATGTGTCTCTCACGTCAGTGGAAGGAGGTACTTCATGAGGTTGTTCTGTATGTTACAATGAGCCAAGGTTGCGATGAATTCTATTGTCCCCTGGATCTTTGGAATAACAATTTCAGTTATGTTTACCTATGAACTCTTTAGAGTCAATTTAGGATCCAGTTATTTGTTTTTTAATATTTTTCCCTTTCCTGTTAGTTTTTCAAAGTGAGCATCCCTGCGTCTCTCTTTTCAAATCTTTTAATTAAATTGCTTAAATTAAGCCACAACTTTCCCCTGAAGTTATATAATGCTCCGTATTTGAACTTCCTTTAACGTCCACGACGTAGACTCTTTCTTGCAGGTCTCAGCTGAGGCTGTTAAAATCCAGCTAACGGCCTGAGTTTACTACGCTGTTATTCTCTGACTGACCTAAAAGCAAGACTGGCTATTTATTTATAAGCTTTTTCCAAGGGAATTTAACAAATTACTCTTGGTTTTCCAGGCAGACAGCCAGTGTCACTGAAATAGAGAGACCGTGAGGTATTTAGTTTTCCATAATAAGAGATGCTGCCTGTGTTTGGGGTGTGTGGGAAATGTCTGAGAAATGTCAAATCTGAGAAAGAAAATGCTGGGATCTGTTTATAATGCCAGAAAGACCAGTGAAGTATTTGGTTTCTTCTTTTTTAGTATCATAAACATTTTGATATGTTAAAATTCCTCTTCTGCCACAAAACTGTGAAGTTAAGTTATCTTGGTCCAGATATCCTGAAGAATGGGCCAATATAAGGACTCTACAGTTAAATAACTGGAGTCATGATTTTACAATTTATCAAGCTTTGCAATTTAAACCAACCGTCCATCGTCGACCGCTTATCCAGCGGGGAGGCTGGAGTCTGTCCCAGCTGACCGTTTGAACTATCCATCCATCCATCCATCCATCGTCAACCGCTTATCCTGCGTACAGGGTCGCGGGGGGGGGCTGGAGCCTATCCCAGCTGGCATTGGGCGAAAGGCGGGGGACACCCTGGACAGGTCGCCAGTCCATCGCAGGCGTTTGAACCATATTAACTCAAATTTAAAACCTGTTTATTATCATTTTAGTTTTATTAAGCAAATTAGAATAATATGTTAGAATATATTTGTTGGTTTACTGTATTTTAAAGTTATATCCAACAAGCTGTAAACCCAACATTGGCATATTATCACCTTATAAACTAAGGTAACAAACTGAACTTTGTTAGCATATTTACACATCTAGCAGCAGAGTAGATGTGGAGCAATATTCTCATTCATTTGCAGTCGTGTTTCAGGCGTGTTTTGGTCTTTTGCCAAATCAGCTCCACTATGTTTACGAGCTAGTTGTAATCTTTAACTGTCTGCTGTTTGAGGGTGTGAGGGTGGTGCACAGTGGGGTTTTTGGTGCTCGGTCACTGAAAATAGTTGACTGAGAGCGGTGAGACTCAAATGGTATATTTCCAGGCTGCTAAATCAAAACAGGTGCCCTTTCAAATTACACTTAATCTGTTGATCCATTTGTAATACGAGTGCATTGCCTGTTCGGGGTGTGTCCGTTTGGGGCGTGGCGGTACGGAGTGCATTGCCGTGCTCGGTGTGGGCCGGTTGCCTGGCCTATGAGATTAGAACTGTCTCGTAAGTATTCACAAACAAAGCTCAAGATACTTAACTAGTAAAATCCACAAAGAAACGTAAAGTGATGTATCCACAAATCTGCATCAGCGCCTCTAATTTCCAACTCCTATGTCATCATTTGTACGTGAACTAAGCCATTTTCAATGGAAATATAATTGTGGATAGCCACGTATTCTTTTGAGGCTCTTCTGCCGTGCTGTTCCACACAAAATCCACAAACGCGTGACTCGTGCCTGTAAAACACAATCCCCAAATCAATGCAGAGTGATTTGATCTGGAAATCTTTTGCAATTGCAATAATAGAGGCTTTCTTCTTTACAAGAAGAGTTTTAGAGCGGCATGTTTGTGTCGTTGAAAGTTAGGGTGTCGGATGCGTACGCTATAACTGCAACATCCAAAGTTGGATTCAACTTGGAGACATTTCTCGTCTGCCTCTTTAATGTCAACTCTCTAATGAAGGTGGATAGGCCAAAAGAAAATTATTTTGGGAAACGTAGGAAGTCATTAACTGAAGCAGACGAGACTGGACATCGTTAAAGAACAAACATCTCCCTCATATTGATCAGATTTAGTGGCAGATGGTGGCATTTTAGTGAAAGCACATTTTACCAGCTCACAATCTGCTGGTAATAATAATAATAATTGCTCCTGTGCTCTGTTATCTTACCTTCGTGATTCTCAAACGCCTGCTGTGAGGACTAGTACATGTTCAGTGAAAAGTTCATCTTTCAAACCGCAGCGTGATGAGAGCGTCTGCAGGGCTCACAGACAGCAGCAGTGATCGCCGTGGTTTCAACTCAGTCATCGCAGCCTGGGATGAGTCCTTGTGTTCTCCGCCAGAGGCTTTTCTGGCGTGCTGTGAATATGGAGCCAAAGGCAGTCGGGGTCCGAAGGTTAACCATCTGGAATGGTGCATTATTTAATGTTGCATATGCCGAGACAAGCTGGCTCTGAGATTCGTCGTGCTTCCCACCACCAAGGTGCTCCCATTCTCTCACTCATGTCTGTTTTTTTTTTACGTGTCAGATCTGTCACAAACTTCTGTCAGGGAGCAGCATTTTAACTCGGGCTTTTAAAGCTCAGAACGCTGTTCACACACGCTGTTCTGAGTCTCCGTTGGAGGCAGGGAGAGAAACTTACACGGGAGACTCAGAAGCACTTTGTGATGTTGTTTAATCATAGCACTGGAACTGAACCACATCAACAATCTAAAACGTCTTCATGTCCAAGATTTTTACATATTATCCGTGTCCCTCTGACTACAAGCTGCCCACTCCCATCTGTCTTTGCCTGATTCTGAGAGCCGTTTATGCTTAGCTCATAGAAAAAAAAAAACTGGGGTATCATTTCACTGATAATGAACCCCCGAAAGTCTTTAGTTACTCCTGGATCTGAATCTGATGGAACCCAGACATTTCAGTTGTTACAGGAGATAACTGATGATATAACAAACTCCAGTACAGACTGTTTCAATCTTCTCATCTAGCTCTCTGAAAGAAAGCAAATAAGTGTAGTACCCACAGCTCTTCTTCCCGTTATGGCCGTGCGGTACCGGACACACAGAATAATGCTCCCAGCCCTGGAGCAAAATTTGACGAGCCGGGCGCTTTCACCCAAGACTTGATTACCATCTGTGCCCCCAGACCTGAAGGCCCCAGGTTCACTATGTAGCAACTACTTGTGGTAATTTCATGAATTGCACATAATCACAATTACATTTAAGACTGAAATGATAAAGGCCTTAAAGTGGCTCCTGCATGATCATTATGTCCAGTCTTGTACTGCCTTTTATCTAAATCTAGTATTAATACCTAGTTGACCGGATTGGGACGTAAATACAACTCTGTATTCAACACATTCGCTTGGCAGAGAGGCTGGAGGTCCGTCAATTTTGTGTGAAAATGGTGTGCTTGTTTAGTCAATATGGATAATAGATAAAAAGTCAGCGTTGTGGTGCTCATAGGAAATACTGTATGATGTCTGTAACTTGACCCTGAACACTGACTGCTGTGCTGTTATGTGTTTTTTTTTTTTCAAGTGTGTTGCACACACTTGAAAAAATTAACAAAATAAAAAACAGGACTTGGACATATGGAGCTAAAAAGAAGCACTGAGGAAATTGGAAATCAAGCAACTGCAAAGAGTAGTGATTTTTGCAAAGTACACTGTAAGCCTAGCTGTAACACAGTGTATTACGGTAATCATTGTTTTCTCTCCCAAACACGCAGCAGATGATCCCAGGGAGAGAAAAACATTGTGCTGTCCTCTCCCTGTTGTTTCATGAATAAACTCATTGTTGAAGTGGGACAATAATTTGAGAGTATTATAAAATGACATAGGAATCCTAAATAGTGTGTGTGAGTTTCTTGAGTGACATATAACGTCCGGTGCTCACTTTTAAGGCACAATATAACATTATAATTATGACAGTTTCAGTTAGGAGCTGTGATATTTTTAGCTTCTCACACTTTCAGTCGTTCCACAATTGGCTGCCACACTTTCCTTCGCTGGTTTATTGCTGTACCCGTCTTCTTTTTTATTTTTTTTACACGTGCCTTCATTCCACATAAACCTACTCGCTGAGTATGGTGCACGCATCTTCTCCACTTATGAAACCTAACAACTACAACCTACTATTTTAATACAGGCTACTGAAAAATATGCAAAACACACAGGCCTCCATAAGAACATGGAATGACTGAAAAAAACACTTTGGTTTCTGATTGGCGTGATCACTGACTGGACAGATAAGGCACCAGGATTAACTAAGCCTGGCTGTTAGCCTGGTCTGAAGCAGGCTGTCTACACAGAATAAATCGCCATGGTAACTTATGTGCTACTCCGTTCCTGAAACAGAGTCAAGGCTTAATTCAGCCAGGATATCTGGAAAATCCAGGCTTAATCCGCTATCCTGGTTTTGTGAAACGGCCCCCTGGTCTGGTCAATCCGCTCGTGCTTTCTCTCATTTTCTGCTCTGCGCTTTTCTCACCCAGTCTTACACTACAACAGTGAAAACAAATGTATAATAACTCATGATGTTAGAGTTAGGAGCTACATGTGTGGAACAAGTGAATGGCACCTTGCCTCTCCACACATTCAGCACTTAACTCCACCATAACTGTACCTGTGGTTTGGTTTCGACTTCTTTCTCCTTCCGTTTCCTTTTCAGCACATAAACATTCTGTGTCACTGACATGATTGGAAATATCTCATATTTTCTTTAATGGCATTTTGGTGTTAGTCCCTTGTTAGGCCTACATCCATGACTGCTTTTCACTGCTGTTGCAAATTACTGGACTATTTAAGTAAACCTGTTTCTCAAAGGCACACGAAGGACAAATATAACAGTGACCACGGAGACCATCAAGGGGAAACATCACTGCAGTGTTGTCAGAGACTGTGTAATTACATGCAGTCATAAGTCACCCGGGTTGACATGGATTCATGCTCTCCAGTCCTGTGGGACCGGAGAGCTCTGGGTTTCTTCCTTCCTCTTCTTCCAACGAGGGCAGAGAAAAAAAACTTTATTCTGTGAGGTGATGCAGCTTTTACCTCCAGGGACAGTTTATGCTTAAATCAATACTCACTACTGCTTGATTACCCCTAAGAAATGGGTGATGAGATAGTAAATATCTATGAAGTAATGTTTGCTTTGAGCTGATATTCTCTGTCCTGACCCTGGTACGTGGCAGTGTCTAATGATAATGAATAGCATTCCTATTTCCTATCACCCACTCTGATCCAAACACGTCTCCGCAGTGGCCTCCCAATACTTTTCAGAGGCAGGGAAGAGAATTCAGGCCTGTCAGTTTCACTGAGTATTGGTTTCCTTAAAAGTTTCATACAGCTCGCTCTGAGTTGTACCTTTATGTGGCATTTAAATGCTTTGCCTCTCATCTTTCTGTTCTCGCAGGGCATTTATGAAGTTTAAAATAATTACAGGGGAAGATTTACCATAGAATTTGTTTTGTAATTTTTGAAACAATAGGTCTTTTATTTTAAACAGATGTAGGCAAAAGCAGGTTTCTTGTATCTGCTATAGTTCAGGCTCATTAAGCTACATTTAGCTTAGCTCAGAGACTTTAGACTTGACTTGGACTCTAGTTCAAAGACTTGAAACTTGACTTGGACTCTTGCTCAGAGACTTTAGACTTGACTTGGTCTCTAGCTCAAAGAGACTCGAGACTTGACCTGGACTCTAGCTTAGGGACTTGAGACTTGCTGAACTGCCCCACATCTAATAAAGAGAAGGACACAGTGGCTAACGTTAACCTGCACTCTGATAGCATCCAAGACAAGCTTCTACACAGTGACTTCCACTGTGATTCACACTACATACACATTATATACTTACCACACTTCATACTTCACACTGTGAATGTTGCCAGTTGAGAACAAGGCTTTCATAATGTACGCTGAAACCCCTGTACTGTAGCATGAAATGCTCCCATGCCTTGGATGTAATGTTAGTAAACCAATTAGCCAGACATGCTAACATTGACACAGGACCACTACGCACCCCCTAAAACCAGGCATTATAAAAAAAAAAAAACATCAGTTGTTAAAAAAATGTGTGATGCCGACTTGCAGCCGAGAGAGAGAGAGCTGTGGACGAGTGTGAACGAGGGAGCGTGCAAATATGTGTTGACGTGATATAAAAACAAACTAACTCTGCAGTTCTGTGGTTTATGTGTGAGGTGTATGAACTACACTCCAGGCTAGGGTCTTTGTTAACAGTGACAGACAGACAGACAGATAGAGCCGCGTTTCTCATAGACGTTTCTCCTCTATGAAACGTCTGTATCCTCACCACGCTGCATCATTATAAACTGTGATGAACTGGTTGCGGGTCACATCTCCCCCCCCCTCTGTCCAGGCAAACTCTTTAAACTCAGAGTACGTTTCTTACCAGCCCCATGCACACCACTTCAGCATGTGGAGAAATCCAATGCATGGCAGGGCTTTGATTGTGAAGCTGCGATTGGACAATCGCTGCGTAGAGATGGAGCTTAGCCGAGCGGTCATCTATGTCTGTGATTGCTGCAAAGTCTCCTCCTTCTCCTACTGTATTCTGTTGAATTCATATCCAGCCTGCAGAGACTGGATCGAGCTCCCTCCTCTTCTAAATGCGTGAGTGACTTGGCGTGGACCCCAGTAACCAAACTGTAGCTCTCCCAAGTCTCCAAACGGCATCTGAATGTGCTACAATGGCCTCAGCCTGTTGTTTTCCTGCTAATCAGCAGCAGATGTGCACAGTTTGCCTACATGTTCTCTCGTGTTCTTCGGCTGCATGTTCTGTGCACATACGCTGGCTTAGTTCAGAGCAGTGCAGAGCAGAGACAGTTTGTTGTTCTTTGTGTGGCAGCAGCAGCAGCAGCAGCTCGGCCTGCTCCGCTATGATGTCATTGGTTGCTGGTTGTGAAATACTTGAGGAAATGAGAACCTTATTGAAACCGAGCTGAGTGCTGCTCATTTCTTGTGTAGCCTCATCTTCAGTGGTGTAGTTTGATCTTGTTATCTCTTTATCTCCAGGAGTTATTTCAATTCAGACATACCCCTGAGAAATAAATCTTAGTCTTGGCTCTAACATTGTGTTTAAATGCACCTCCACTGTTCTGATGAGCCTTTTAATGGTTATTGACACAAACTGATGTTGTTGTTGTTGCTTTTTCTGTTTTGACAGAGGACAGCATCTCTGAGTCATCTCCCCGTTGAGGACCTCAAAGACCCCCTGCCACCTCTCTGGAAATGCTACATGTCTCCACAAGGGCGGCGATACTACGTCAACACCACAAACAATGGTAAGAGTCAGTAAATTTAGGTGGGGTTACAGGTTGGAACTATTTTTGACAGATAACAGTTTATACATCCGCCCAGTACATATGTGCAGCGTCTGTGGCTGTTGTGCTGGTTGCCAGATCAATAAGCTTAGGTTTGTTTTGGTTTCAGCACAGGCCTGATGGTATCAAACCTGCAGCAACTGTGGTGACAACACTACAGGAAGCTACTCTGTGTAGTGGCTATTCCGTTTCAATATTATAGCCCCAGCCCCAGCTCTAGAAGAGTCATTTTAACGCACCTGTTCCTTTTCGCCGATCCAGCATTCTGTGTTCGCCGTTTGAAAATAATAGGCTAATTTAACTTTAATATCCTACCTACAAAAATAAAACTTGAACAATGACCCTACCAAAATATTGTAGGTTAATGCACATGTGTGTAGTGCAAATGAGGGAAAAATAAATAGTAGCCTACTGACTCAAAAACGATATCAAATAAGGTGAGATAAGGTGTGTTTTTAGAAACGGGCAATGTAATCAACATGGTTTAATGACCATTTCACTTTATTACAATGTGGGTCTTATTTGTGTAACTTTTGCCAGCACCCTCATCTGTAATAATAGCACTGTGCTCACGTTAGTCATCCAGTTAATTGCTAAGATATTGGAATTTTGGCGTCATCACTAAAAATAAGTCTTGACTGTGCAAGAAACATGAGAAGTCAGATGATCGGACAAACAAAGCCAAACAAGTTTATTAAAGTGAGATCAATTTAGAAGATGAAACAAATGTGAGTGGTAGCAATTATCACCCAAACTCTTTGTTGTTAACATCCTTCGCTGTTTTGACATACTTACCGAACCGTATTTACTGTAGTCGTGTGCACACAGTTTTCCCGTGCAGTGACGATTATCACAGAAATGTTCTGTGTGCTCGCTTTTATAAAGTGGTTCACATAGCTGACAGAACTGATGAGATAACGTAAAAAGTATAATTGATGATTGGCCAAACTACAGAAATAGGAAAGGTTGTAATAAATGTGAATTATGTTTATCCAGCTGCTCTAAGTTTTCTTCTCAGCATCAGTGCTGCTTCAAACCCTGTGCAGCTCCTGTGTGGCTCTTTTGCTCCTACATTTTGTAAATGTTGCTGTCAAATTTGGATTTTTTTTACCTTATGTAAGCGCAGCCTAACATTGCAATTTAATTATATAGTAGTATCAATCCATATTGTCTAGATCACGTAGATCAGCACATTGTTTAATGCAGGTCCACATATTGTTGAACTGGTCATGTCTTTGCATACAGTGCAGTTTGTCGTGCTCATTGGGCATTTTTGCACTTGCCAGCTGCAAATGGCAATACTGTGATTTGTTAGGGCTGCTCTGTGATTCCTTTTTATCATAGTGACTGAAATGTTTTCAACAAAAACTTGAGGATGACTCTTCAGACTCCGGAGGCAACACCATACCGTAGATTTGTTCTTGGTCTTGTAGTTGTCTTGTCTCAAGAAGATGTGCTCAAAAACATTCATTTTCCAGGTTTAATCTGTCTCTTTGCAGAAAAAAAAGATTTCTTGCCTTGCTCCCAGCTACACTTTAGGCTGAAAATAAAGCAGTGTTTTTCATTAAAAATGTTCCATCAGGGAGCTTGTATTCATTCATAACAATGGCACCTGAACGATTTCATCCGTCAGTAATCGGGTTAAACGAACAGCGTCTGTCTCTACTGCTGTGATGGTACCAGTGAGAGACAGAGGGCGTAGAAGAACTGATACTGCTGATAGCGCCTTGTTTCTGTCAACACAATCACCACTCAGTGTCTCCCTGAACGCGCACACACACACACGCACACACACACTAGGGTGGAGACAGCTTAATACCCTCCTCTGTTCCGCAGACATAGCAACATGGCCTGCTTTTACTATCCCTGGGTGACCTGACCGTAAAACCTGACTGATGATACTAATATCTGGTCTCGGGAACACTCATGTGCCTTTGACCTCAGGATGTAATAAAGGTTAGAGCCAGGTTTGTCAGACACTGTGCCTACCAGCCACACAGACAGAGTAACTATGGGTCTCATGTAAGAACATGTTTGGATTCTTCAGACCTGGTCGCACCAGAATGCCAATTCACCCGTGTCTTTGCAAAACATTTGGTTCAAATGCTTGGTGAAGTTGCGATTACTTGAAGGGGCTAGATGGCGAGCGAAGGGCCAACACGCCAGCCGGCCGGGACATACTGGTGCTAGTCAGCTTCTTTCTACTTTCCCTGTGTTGTTCTGTTTGTTTGCTCCTGGCATTTTGTTCTCAGGTTTATTTAATAAGAGAAGAAGGGGAAAAAAGCTGCCTGAGCTAGCGAACGTGGGCGGTTAGCAAGCGTGTTAGCTCAGGCCGCTCGCAAAGTTTATTAAAAAATTTTATTGTATCATCAACTCCTGTCTCATAACTGTCTGCAAACCATGCCCCATCTGTGGAGCAACACTGTTAAAGAAAACTGGATGGGGCCACAGCTAATAAGCTCCCTCCATTGTGGACTCTCCAGCTCTCATTCCCTCATTCTCTACTCCCAGTCTAACACAGACTGAGTTGTTTACTCTGTAAGTGATAATTAGAGATTTCAAACATCACCATCATTTTGCGCCATCACTGACAGCCGTAGAGTCACACAGTTGTCATTTTTGCGTCTATAAAACGAGACACATTGTTGGTTTGTTAGCTGAAAGTAGAGCTAGCTACGTTCTGCCATGCTGCTAACAGAAAATGCATACCAAGTCCATACCAAGTGGCCTATTGAACTGGCACGCACTTAACAACTGGACTGAGTCAAAGAGGGATTGACTTTGCTTCCTGTGCGGTGCAGCTCATTTGTGGTGTGAAAACAAAGCGGACCAATCACAAGATTGTGTGATAGTAGATGTGTTATCTCAGCGTGAAGTGAAAAGCTAAACTTATCTATTTGCTTATCATGACTTGTTATGAAAGTGATCTCTGTAAAGATGTATTACCTATTTTTAAACAAAAATAATTTAGTAACCATGGTAACGTACGTATGTGTCAGCACTCGAGAGCGGGGATTTTCCCTCACATAGAAAGTGGGTGAAATGTAGCAACCACCAGTTTCTATCCATCCACAATATAGTATATATATAATAATAAAGTACAAAATGCCTCTCTATATCTGTTTGTTACTATTTATATACAATATGATGTATGAGGTCTAATGATAATCTTGGATAACGTTCGATTTTTTGAGCTCTTCGTGACTTTTACATGAATATAGCGCTGATTATGCCATCACCAAATCTCTCTAATCACTTACCTTTTAGTCAACATGACTTCAGCCATACAGCTCTTGGTTTGTTTGTAATAAGTCAGTGTGGACACAAACCGAATTAGACCAAAAGAAGCTGCACTACAGCTTGGAAAGCACCTAAATTACCTACGCTCTGTTAACGAACACATCAGTTGGAACGAGCATGAGGCCCAATCACAGTTCACAGTTTGAGTTGTGGCTTAGCAGCCACTTAAGAGCGTAACCGGCTTTGCATCAGGGCTGTTCACATCATGTACATCTCTGCTCATGGTTGCAGTGGTCAAATTATGGCTGTGAGAAGGGATCTAGAATTAGCCGAGGGCTCCACCCAGCCACGAGACCAGTGGAGTCACTTCCCCTTTTCCTCCCCTCCTTTTCTCTTTTGATAAAATTAAATGCTAAATGCGCTAACGTCAAAACATTGGAAACAAACAAGACTCTTTGGGCATTATTAGATGCTTTAACAGTTAAAATAAACTCAAAACGTTTGACTCTTCCCCCTCGGTCTCCATCAGTTTTGTCTTCATGTGACAGGGTTTGGAGGCTTATCTTTAGTAGTAACACGCATCATATTCCAGAGGGACAGAGTCAGAAATGACAAGAGTGGCGTGCTGGAACAAAAGAGTTCCGCAATATTTCCTAAGAGAGAAATTAATTTTTCATAACTTTTTGCGTGGAAAAAACCCCACACACCAGCAGCGTCTGTAGCCTGGCTCATAAAGAAAGCAATATTGTTGTTGTGGTTGTGAGAAACTGGTCTCTGAGGGCACAGAAAACCTCCAGGACTTATTTTCTGTGTCTTTGCTGCACAATGACTAAATGAAGCTCAGTCCTAACACACAATCAATGTACTGGCCTGCGGTTCTTTCAAATTCACCACCGCAGGAACTGTTTCCCAACAAACACATCTGATAACATTTTTCCTGAAACAATCAGTATTTATAGCAGCTCAGCTATTTTTGCTGGACCTCCTCTTTGTTACACTAAAGTTCAGCTAGATTAGATACTGTCCTCCGTGTGTATGTGTGTGTGTGTGTGTGTGTTTATGTGTATGTTTGTGTTTCAGAATTGCCATAGTAACATTTCTGTGTGCGTGGGTGGGGGCAGCATGTCCTTGTGTCAGAGCTTGTTTTTTTTCTAGGTTTGCCTTCCTGTGTTGCTGGGTGCAGCGGTGCAGGGTGCTGCGGTCTGTATCAGCCGTCTCCTAAGACTCTCCACTCATCCCAGCCTGGCCAGTGTGCAGCTTTATAAACACACCAACCCAAAAACTTAACAGTCCAAACACTCATATACTGTAGATTTACAGCAGACAGACAGTCCTCTCAGATTTCAGGTATTTAGCAACGACGTTCGATTCACACTAAACTAAAAACATCTAAACTAAGAACATCAAATGAAGTGGTATTATTTTTACCTGCTGAGATAGATCTTCCCTGTAAATTACATATCCTGTGCTCTTCTTTGGGAAAAAAACCAACCCAACATATTCGAAAGAGAGACATTTGTATTTAAAATGTTCAAGAGTTATTTAAATTCTGTAGAGCAAATAGTCTAATTTACTTTTAACCTATATTTGCAAACAGCATTTACGTGTCCTTCCTCTCAGAGCCAAAGAGCAGCCTGCCCCCACATATCACAAAGAGCCACAGACTTTGAACCAAAACCCGCATTAGCTTTCTAGCTAATTGAGTGCTAGTTTAGAAAGCTACTGGAGATGTGGTTCATGTTCTGTGGCTCTTTTGGCCACGTGGCCATTTAAAGTGAATCAAATCTAATCTAATGTATTTTTCTTATCCACAATATAAGCATAAACACGTGTCCCAATCTTTCACTGGGGGAAAAGTGCAGTACTAAAGTTTGTTTACAGGCTAAATACATTAGCTAGTGAGCTGGAGAACATAGAGCTAGCTGCTCTTCCACTAGCTTCTGTTTCTGTAAATCTCTTCCTAAAAAAGTGTAAAATGTTCAAGGGTTCACTTTTCATATTTGATTTTAACAAAATTATACAAGCAGTAATTTGTTAGCATCCCAAAAACAACAGCTTCCAGTTTACAGTGAGTGCATTGCATCAGTTTCTTTTTTTCAGGATATTGACCCACATTTCCTCTGATGTCATATTTTAAAGGTATATCTGCTGCCCTATTTGTCCTGGCACTGTGAATTTATATTGACAAATGTCAATATGGTTTTCTTTTCTCTGGAGCAGAACCCAGACGTTCTGGTTTCATTGTAGGACTATTTCCTGTAAATGTCAACATTGTTCAGTTTGTGAAAATAGTGGTCCTTATTGTTAAATACCACTGTCTTTTGCTTGTGTCCGGTAGAGGTTTGCTTGCATTGCATCTCTATGCCACTGTCAAACTCATACTAGTATGCCCACTCAGAGACGTTACATAGTCTTATGCAACTGCTTCCACAATAGCTACATCTTCTGCTTTTTCTGTGTTTGTTTTATTGCTCAGAGGAGATCCCTTAAGCACTGTCTGTCACGGGTGTTTCCTCTTTGGGATAATACAGGGTGTGAATGGGCTGTGATTGATAAAAACCAGAGACAGGAGGTAGCGAATGCATCAAGGACCAATGTCATGTGGTTATGAATAAAATATAGCAGTGTCATAGCTAACTAGGCCATTTCTCCTTCTCCCCGTTTAGAATCAAGGATGTCTCGCATTTCTTGTGGCGTGGTTGACTGAAGCTGGGGTGTTTTTGTTTTTTGAACTGCTGTTGACAATTTTTCATTCATACATTCACTTATACACATCTGCTACACCGCAGCCACTGAGTTGCTGCTGCACTCCGAACCAGTGATGTATGCGAAATGAATATGTGGTTGTGACTGACTTTGGTGAATCGGAAAACATTTATTGATTTTTTTTTTTATGTTTCATAAAAGACCCTATCCTCATCCAGCTTGAATCATTACATTCTACATACACTATCATTGATATCATGAATTCGCATCATTGAGATCCATGACAGGCATGAAAAGGGCGGATGAACTATTCCTCAAATGGGAAAGTGGGTAAACGGAGCTGCCTCGGGTTCATATTCCACAATCAAGGCAATTTAGAGTGATTGACAACTTTTTTAGACTTCAGCTTGTCTGTGACAAGGCAGCTGATGAGAATTACTTCTGCTGCATACTGTATCTCGGGGTATGAATCTGGCAGGTGCCAAGTCTGATATCTCACCTGTTTGATAGAAATTATCAGCACTCTGCATCTGCCAGTTGCCTAGAAACTCAACTTGTTCCACTCAGGTGTCAAATGTTATAGTAAATATGTGGGATTTTACACGTCATTTTACGCAGCCATTTGTAAAAAAAAATAAAAAATAAAATACTACTACTACTAATAATAATAATATATACATATATATTCCTGGCTATGAATCTGGCAAACTGGATTTTGACTGCTCTCTATCCCTTTGATAAAAGGTAGACAGTCACATTAACATTTCCCTGAGCAAAGTATATTATGCTATATTTTTCTGCACTAATATCCTATATTTCTCACAGTATTGATTTGTTTATGACAAGCTAACAGAGAGAAATTGAGGCATCTGGGCAAATGACTAAAGGCTGTGAGCTGGTGTTGTGCATCAAACATGAAGGCACAGCCTCTCTCCATAAGCCTGCTGCCAGTTATCCCCTCCATGCGTGTCATTTGAGCTGATGGGCTTGGCTCAGTTGTCTCCTCTGGTAAGCGGCGCCAAATAGAGCAGAGCCAGCCAAAAAGACCCAAATGAAATAAGAGCTCTTTACATGTCCGTGCCTTTTCTTTCTATGCTGACAGTAAAGGGCTAATTGAGCTAAGGCTGTGGTGAGAATGGACATATGGGAGCAAAAATCAAAGGGCGTTTATTAGTGTCTCTGTCGGTCATGCTTTATAACCTCATTTTCCAGCATCTTTACCAGTAGAGGTCAAATGGGGACAGATGATGAAAAAGAATCAGTGCTTCTATGGGGCTCAGTTAACCATCCTGAACCTATCAAATTTAATGTTCCCTTGTATTTGGCTAAAAGCTTGTACTTGTTTTCGGTTGGCTTTGCTGTAAAAGACAACAGATGATTGATACAACAACATGATTTTATCCAGTCACTTAAAATGACCGAAGTGAATGTGGCACGTGGCTGTTGACAGCACAGTGCATTCTCTGTAACCACTAACCTACTCTTCCAGCCATGACTAGTATTTCAAAATTAAGGCTTTCCACCATGGGATTGTTTTCTAATTCTGCTCATGATGTGATCAAAGTAATTTTATATTGTAGTTTTTGGTAGATACTGGAGCCACAAAATCCACATTTGCGCACACTGGACCCAATAAGCCGCAGACTCTGTGCAGCAAAGCTTGTGAAAACTTCAGGTCTCTCTCATAGCAGTCAGTCACACACAAAATATTTTTTGAAATCCATTGCTTTTTATTATTCTTACTATTACATACTGTCATGTGGACTTGACCATTAGCTTGTTACTAGCTAGCAGAGCTACATCTTTCTAAAAAAAGTGCTTGTTTGGACATCAACTGGCAAATTTAACTGGCTAATTCATTGATATTCACCCTCCTCCTCCCGATCTAAGAACACAAATGTAGGAAAATGTGAGTGGAAAACAGTCCACAGCAACTCCATCTCCCTACGCTAAGCCCTTCTTGCTTTTGAGTGATCCAATCAGATCTACATTACAGAAGCTGAAGATGCTAACATTTCACGGATACTTTAATTTCTTATTTGTGAAAACACAGCTCTCAAAATTGCTAACAAGAAACACTATAGCCTAAAGACTGAGTTCTTATGGTAAAACATGACATTGGGACTTTGGCACTCTCAGAGAATTTTTTAAGCTAACTTTTAAAGCTAACTTAGCCATGATGGCGGCCACTTTCACAATGAGTGTCCATTCTACAGTTTGCAGTCACATGCTGAGGTTTGTGGAGGTTTAATTCATTATTTGCATTAATCTAAAAACACATATATCAATATTTGATACTTAACACATTGATTGAATGATCTTCAGAATTGCTAGCCAGCTATCTAGCTACACAGGATAATATCAACTGAAAAATAGGCACAAAAATGGGGACGGGGTAGATGAGATTTAACCACATTGTTGTTGTTGTACGTTAACTTACAAAAATAACAACTCAGCTGTCATATTTTCTGATTTTAACGACAAAAGTTAACTGCTCACAGAAACCTCTAACATATGTGTCAACAGAAAATGATGTCTGCAGATACTGATTGGCTTGGGTATAAACTGTAAGATCTGTCCTTAGTGGAACTGCTGACTGCAACAAGTGCCAACGATGCACCCATGGATGGATCACTTCTTCTATTGTTACCCACAAACAAATCCAACACTGTTAACAAAATGACAAGACAAAAATGATAGCCGATACTGCTCTCCTAATGTCACTGTCTTTCTTTCCCTCTCTCCTGAATTCTCAGAGACGACATGGGAGAGACCGTCCAGTGCACCTGGGACCCCCAAGACCTCCCTCCGACACAAGAACTCCCTGCCAGCAGGTACTACAAATCCATCTCTCTCCATCTGAAGTCTTTATCACTTCCTCAAGTTTTAGTGCCCTGGGGCTATGAATTCTCCTAAATTTCCACAGTTTGCACAAAGCACCCGCTCATGCACACTGAACACACACACACAGACACTTCCTGTGACTAATTTTATCTGTAGCCTCAACTGCAGAACTAAGGCCTCCACTGTCTTTTTTTTTGGCCCTGCCCCCTAAAGGCAGATAAACAGAGAGAGCCAGTAAGGGTTGTGAGAGGTCTTCAGCTCAAATGCTCGGAGCAGCCCTCATTCATTTGTAGAACTTCTATCATAAACAACTTCTTAGTTTCACCTCAAACCAAACATACCGGTAAATATCACACATACTTAGGTCATTTTAAAGTCATGGTAAATGTATAGAAAAAGGCTTGCTTATGTTGGCTTTGTGAACAGTGCACTTGATGCTTTTCTTTTAAGCTGAGGATCTCATTGAATCAGCTGAGCAAGTTCCAACTTGCTTATTAAAAAGTAACTGTTTACTAAGGGTAGATTTACTGAATTAAATGACATTTTCTAAATAAATAAATAATTATTGATTTATGGATTAAATCCAAAAAACACAGTTTGTTTATAGAGATGAGTTGTTACTCATATGTAACTGTTCAATAACTGAATTAACAAATCAAACTAGCTAGCTAATTTGATTCTTTACTTGAAAGAGTAAAGGAGGTAATATGGAATATGGTCGACATATTCGACCAGCACTTGATCAAAATGTTATATCTAATATGTGTGTAATAATGATGTAAAATGGGAAGATTAAAAATCACCTCGTACAAATAATACATTATTCCTCAAATTACCAAACTTTAAGCTAATAACATTAGCATTAGCACAATGACGGTTAGCATAATTGTCATATCTCATTCTAAGCTGCGTGAATATTACTAACTCTGAAACACATATTTCTTCACATATAGAAAAGTACTTTACAAAGCACTGCAGTAAATGATACTACCACAACTTTGTGTTTATAGTATAGTAATTTACACAGATTACTATGGTGTTTGCTAGCTACAACATTCATTAAGTTTTAATGGTGCAACCCAATTTTATAAGTCACTAGTTTGAAACTACCTAGCAACCACGAAGAAATTAGAAAGGACTTTACACTCAAACTTAGTGATGGATTTCCGTATAACTAGCACAACCCAATCTTTTTGCCTATCTGTGCTCGCCCCATTAAAGACATTTATGAGGCTACAAACATGTAACAGTTCAGCAGTGGCTTGGTTTGACTAAAGATAAGTGAATTCTCCCTGGACCAACACACGTTCAGACACCAAAGTTCTAATGAAATTTATTTCTCTCTGTCTGTCTTGATCTCTCCCACCTCTTTTCATTTCTCTCCAGTGAATGGATTTCACTCAGGTGGTAGTCCCTTGCATCATGTGGAGCATTCACACAACAGTCTGGTTAGGAAGAGCAGTACAGAACCACAGGTAAAGCTGTCTGATCATTGCTATTCCTGTTCCTTGACAACATGATCCACGCCCACAGCATTTTGTTGAGTAAGCAAAGTTTCCAATGAGCCATACATTTGTCATTTTACTTCCTTTTTTTAAAATCACATCATTTCTCATGCACGTAACATATGCTGGCCATGATGTTTTTGCCTTCATTTGACTGTCATGCAACAAAGGTCCCCTGAGTCTGAATCAAAGTCATTATGAAATGAATACTTTTTTAATTGGATCAGATAATAAGAATTCATAAATCATCAAGAAATTAGTTGTCTCTCACTTATTTAGCAAGTTGTTGCCACATTTTTCAACTTTGATATTGGAATGAATGTATAGCAATTCTAGGTGAAACTCCAAAACTTGAAAATAAAGAAAAAGAAAGAAAACAAGAACAGCCTTGTTTTGAGTTTGACCACCATATTTCACTTCTTCAAATCAAATGTTTAGTGCAGAGATTTTCAAAGTGGGAGGTGGGCCTCCCCAGGGGGGCTCTAAACTGTTTCAGGGGAGACTCTGTGAAAGAAAGTCAGTAAATATCACATTAATTTCTAAATAAGTTATCAAAAGGAGATCACATAGGATAGCTCAAATGTGCGTGATTTGGTTAAAAAAAAGAGTTCAGAGATACAGTAGTTTTGGGGAATTTTACAATTAAACCCACTTTCTAACAGTCAGAAACTAAAATGTCTTAGGACTTTTTAATGTATTTGGTGTCTTGAAGTTGTCAATTGTTAAGTGTTTATCCCATAGGCATAGACAAGTGTTATGTTATATGTATGATGCTTTGGCAATATTGTTCTACAGTCATGCCAATAAAGCAAATTGAATTGAAAATTGAATTGAATTGACAAGCTATGTCTAGGGGAGGCCCACAGTCTCAGACTTTAGAAGTTCAGAGGAGAGCTGTAGAGTGTCCTTTAACTAGGTCTAGGTTTTGGTACTTTTTTTGATTGTAAAAGATTTTTTTTCTGTGCTAAAAAAACGCTGCAATAATACATTTTTGGCATTTGACACATTGGGATCTTATAAAGTTGATATGGTTATGTTAGCAAAGAGTTTCCATATACAGACGCAAAGCAATATTAGCACTCATTTGCAGTTTGTTTTTTTTTTACAGATACCTGACATATTTAGTTCCAATATTCTCTCTCCTTTTAGCTATGTTTCCATCAACGTCTGAAAAAAATATGTGGCTCTTTAGCTGTTTAATGCTCCACTATGTTCACCAGCCAGTCACTGAGTTTATATGTCTGCTGTTTGGTGCTGGGCAGGTAATGCACAGTCCATACAATATCTCACAAAAGTGAGTACACCCCTCACATTTTTGTACATATTTGATTGTATCTTTTCATTTGACAACACTGAAGAAATGGCACTTTGCTACAATGTAAAGTAGTGAGTGTGCAACTTGTAACAGTGTAAATTTGCTGTCCCCTCAAAATTACACATCACACAGCCATTAATGTCTAAACCGCTGGCTACAAGAGTGAGCACACCCCTAACTGAAAATGTTGAGAGAGTGAGAGTGAATCTTCCTCTTTTATGTTACGTGTTTTCAATTGATCCATTTATAATATAAAAATATTAATTGGTGCTCCTTTAAGGTCCAATTCCCAGCTCTACTTATAGCATTGTTATACAGTCATAAAAAATAAGTCACAGATAATACACAGCCTGTGTTCGGTGATACTGATGCATGATGTAGTGTTTCCACATGTCAGATGATAATACTCTCTCTCTCTCTTTTGCCCTTATTATTAATGGTGAGGCTGATGGCAGTTGGAGCAGATTAATCCCTCCTACAGTATCTGCTCCCTTGATCATAATTAACCAGGCAGTCAGGGTGCAGTTACACAGGATCCACCCACCACTTATTCACTCCGTCTCCTCATTTCTCCCCTTATCTGCGTCTTACACTCGTGCACGCGCACCTCGTCATTCAAAAAAAACATAAACACGCTTTTGCCACCTTATACTTTTCATCTCACTTTGTATTTGTACTTCTTTTCTAATACCCTTAATATATTCCCACAATGTTGGTTTATCTCAGGACACTGGAAATTACTCTGTGTTAGAGTGTTAAAAACCCCCACTCACAAACACACATTCATCCACACTCAAACACAAAGAGAGAAAGCCAACCATGCTTTGCTTTGCTCTGCAGAACTATCCTCCCTACTCTGCACAGCAACACACACACATATACACCAGCAGCAGCGGCAGAAGCAGGGAGACGGACGCTCACAGTGCTTGCCAGGAAAACAGCTGTGTTTGTGTGCGTGTGTGTGCATGTTGAGCAGTCATGTCTGACACAGAGGACGGAGGTTTTGACGGCGCGTCCTTCTTCTCTCCGCAGAGCCCGGGATCAACGTCGCCCACCAGGAAACAGAACAAGGAGACCACGGTCACGGTGAGTGGGGCAACTAACGGGAACTCTTAACTAACCACGAACTCACCCCGGCTCTCTACTCTACAGTAGCCCTGAAGGACCAGATTTGATACCAGCTGATGAGAGTTTCAGTATTTTTCCCCCAAGTTTGAAAAGGATAATATAGGAAAATGCTATTTCCAGGGATGTTGATTGCCCAGATACACGTTTGCTGCATCAGCTGTGGACATAAAATACAACAATACGTATATTTTACACTTTGGGACAATATACCAAGTACATTTTGACGATATGACAGCTGTAAATGTCCTTTTCAGTGTTGCTTTCTCTACATTTCCTATCCATTCTCTGCTGTGAGAAGTGCTTGGTGCTTGTTTTCAGTTACTAGTATACAGATACACAGTGACATCATCCTATCCAGTATCCAGATGATTTCTCCTCTGTCAGATCGTTGCATCCTGTTGGGCCTTACGCTTGGTTACTGTTGTGATGTGTGATGCTGTTGTGTTGGATTTCTCTCTGACTTTTTCTGTGGATTTTTTTTTTTCTTACTGCACATTTAAAATCACCAGCTTGAGATGGGGAGGGTTATGTCTCAGCTTCCATAGCAACCAGTGTGATGCTATTGATAAGCAGATGGTTATCACAGGAAACATGAGAGAGAGGTGAGGAGAACTACACATGGTACCAATTTAACTGTTACTGATATTAGTAGTGATTAATCTTTCTGCCAATTAATTGGGCTGAAATCTGGCATTTTGAGATAATTGGCACTTATGATTCCCCCTTGAGAGTGTTGTCTTTTCTAAATGCGAGCACAATTCTCCCATCCTAAATGACAGCAAATCTATTCTAAAAGCATTACTGGCTAGGATTAAATATGTATCATTATACTATAGAGAATAACTGTACTACCAAACTGTACCGCATTCTAGCACAGCCCATAGGCCTATGCATTTTATAATGTTAAGAGTGGCTGATTTACTGCTTGAAATTCTAAGTAATGTTTTTTGAACAATAGGTTCTTGATTTCGGACAGAAGCAGACAAAAGCAGCTTCTTATTTTTAGTCAACAACTGTTGATTTTGCAAGCTGAAAAGACAGCTGTCACTGCCAAATTTTATTAACTTTAGCTTATTGCTTTAGCTAACTCCATGAGTTGGTTGGAAACAAAAGAAAAAGCTTTGAGCGTGAGGGCTAATTCATGAGTTTTGCAAACACAACTCAGATAATACGTTTGGCTGAGGCCGCTGAAGTGTAACTTCCCTAAATTCGATAAAGAGTATTAGAGCTGCTAACGTTAGCTTAAACTCTGAGACAGTGGCATCCACTACCATCTCCCATGCAGTGGATGTTCCAGTCCTGAACAAGGCTTTTTCTAATGTAACTTGTAACTGCGCAAAATAATGAAGTTAGCTAACTTTTTTTCTTGAAGGTAGCATTAGGTTGCTATTCTGAGTAGTAAGCTAGTTACCTAGACATGCTAATTTTAGAGAAAAAAACATGTAATCCATTCCTTGCAAGTTCGCTCATGTGTTTCAAGTGCCTTGTGTTTTTTGAAAGAAAGGCCAACAAACATCACCCTCCAAAAAGCTTTGGACACTGAATATCTTTTCTTATTCAATATGTGGAGAAATCCAAAGCGTGGAAGGCCTGTTGTGGCTAGTTAGACTGGAAATTCACTGTTTACAGGAGGGGTTATTAAATGGTCAATTTATTGAGGTAACCCAAAGTCAGGAAAAGAAGTGCTGGAAGCAGTGTGTGCGTGTGAATGCAAACAAACTTAGTCCTTTAATGGAGACTTTTAGAAGTAGCCTTGCCCTCATCTTCACCAAAGGAAGCGGGGGTCAGTTTAAAGCTCTGCTAACTGTCAACCTCTGGACCTCAGCAGTGATTAAATAAAAAAGCCACTCCCTCAAACAAATTATAAGCTTCATAAGCCAAGATAAGGTTGAATTAGAGGCCTTTTCTTCTTCTTTCATTTCAATTTGAATATTGGCTCTGGAAAAGTCATCAGCAGAACTGGATTTGTTGATTTGCTCTGAAAGTCTAGGTTCTGGCATTAGACAAGGGTGCTCTCTGGTGCCACAGAGTTTTTAAAAATAGAAACAGTGTATCCTGCTGCAAGCTGTTTACCTCCTGAGGTTAATTGGAATGAATGTGAGAGAAGATAAAGCTCTTTTTGTTTGCCCCTGGAGTCTTTGCCAAACCTGGTGTCATGGCTTTAAATTTAGTTTCATTTGGCTTTTCTCTTTTAAGATCTGTGGTTTCTTTCCGTTTTGTTTGATTCTTTTCCTTTCTGTCTTCCTTGTCATAAGAAATTGAGTTGGCAGCTGAAGAATCTGCTGAGCAAGTTTTGCATTTTCATGGTAAACTAGAGTTTTTGGTCTGCTAAACCTAAAAGTGATGACTTGTCAAATCCTGACCTTGTGCAGTTGTATCCAAAGCAGCTGTGGCGTCAGAGAATTCTGTTATCCTGCGTGACTGCAGCTCATAAAGCGGAGACGGTGGAGATGATTGTCTTCTGTCTTCCCTTCCACAATAGAGGTTTAAAGGGAAAATTTAAAAGCAACGCACCAAACCCCCTGAGCGGAGAAAGTACTAGAGTGACAGTATTGCGTAGAGCAGAACCAGCAGGCTCACAGCAGACAACGGATTCAACCTCACTGCGTCTGCGAGAACAGGCAAAAAAATAACTGCAATGTAATTAAGGGCAATCTTTGGGAATCAATTTTGCTGATTACTCGGGCTAAAGTAGAAGTTCAGAGTGTTGTGGTAGAGAGCTGAATGATAAATCCAAAAAAGGCTGAGAACCACAAGTGCTCTGTATTGACAATAGTGTCTCCAAGGACGGGGTGAATAGAGAAAAGTGAATGAACAATACTGGGTCTGGTAAATGTCTTCTTTACTTTGGTGTGTTTCTGGAGCTGCCGAGATGAGTGTTGCCAAAGCAACCGAGTGCAGACTACCTCGAATACCAGAGCAGAAGACTGTGAGTGTGTGTGTGTGTGACTCTACTTTTACAGTGTGCCTGTCAACACATGGAGCATTATAGTGCTGCTGTACTGTACAGTGGCATCAAAGCAAAGTTGTCTGTTATGATACTATAAACTGCCCCAATTAATTGCCCTCCATGTGGTGCTGTGTCTCTTGCTCGTCTCTCTCTCTCTCTCTCTCTCTCTCTCTCTCTCTCTCTCTCTCTCAGATTAACTGTGTGACGTTCCCGTCACACGCGTGCATGCCAGAGCAACAGCTGCTGAAACCGAGCGAATGGAGCTACTGTGACTACTTCTGGGTAAATTCACCTCAACACGTAACAGGCCATAAATTACTTGTTTACGCTCCCATAGCACAAACTGGCTGTCATTTATCTGAGGGAGTAGATCAAGACAGTAGCACCAAAAAATTTCCACTCTCCTTCTCAGGCAACTTGTCGTTATACACACACTGCTGGAATCAGTATAACCTTCCAGCTTTATTAGTTTATTTATTTTAATTTAGAAATCACTTGAGATCTTGCCAGATAATTTTTTGTTTGTTTATTACACTCATTGCTACATTGCAAACGAGAATTGCCAGTAGCTAAGGTAGCAGATGTACACATAGATTCAAATACCCCAAAATATGAACAGAGATAAGCTAAAAACACAACTTTGGCGTACTCCTCAGCTAACTCACAGGCTGTCTGAAATAGCTCTCTGTCCACTACATATTTTACTGTATTTGCTGCCAAAATAGTTACATGCATGGCATGTACACTGCTGTCTGCTAACCGTCTCACAATGCAGTTATATAAATGCAAAATTTACAGTCAAGCAGTCTGTCAGTGATGATGTAAAAGGATGATGATGATTCATAAGTGTCCTAAGTCTTACTTTACTTTTAACTGTATCATATAGGGAGTGGTTTATGAGTGATTTGGGACATAGCCTTTGACTTGATGGCAATTTTATTCGTATTGTAGAAATCACCCAAAGCACGGTGACTGTAGAGTCAAAAACATCATCATGAAAGTGACAAAATCCTCTCTTTTTTTTCAATTCATACAGTACTAGGGTGTTTCTCTGGGTTGAAAACCTGAAAGAGAAAAAAATCCAAGCACAAATTTTATTTCTTACCTTAACTTATCTTGAAAATAACAATGTAAGCATGCCTTAAAAGCAATATATTACATTCATAGTAACAATGCCTGAAGCTTCTGAATAAGGGACCGAAAACTGAGGAAATAGCATTGAGTATTACAGATTTTTGATGTTTTGGGACAAGACCTCCACAAACCAAGAGAAAGATCACTAAACGGGGGAAAAGGAAGGAAAAGGAAGGAAAAGATCTAGAAAATCTAAAAAAAAAAAGTATACTCTTTAACGAGAAGAAGTAACAACAAAAGAAAGAAAAACAGTACTTGAAAAAAAGTGATTCTCCATGTGAACAAAAACAACACTGGATCCTTTTCATCTTTCAAAATGACTCCATATTTATCTCATACTGGCTCTGCTGCATACTGAGAATCAGCATTGGCTTTAGTAAGATCCAACAGACAGTGTGGTAGGACAATACATTACATATAACTGGCTGGAGTGCATTGAGCCAGCTGGCCTCTGCTGCTCTGTTTGGACACCCCTGCCGAGTAATCTCTACCAGGTGTGGTTTGTGGGGCTAACACAGTGTAGTCATAACCACAGTGGAGGTGACAATACAGAGGACAGAAAGAGTGAGTAGAGAAAGTGGACACCAGAGCCAAGTAATGATAGGGTTTAATAAAATAACTAATGAACCATGCAACTCTCAAACTTCCTGGTTTAGACCTCTATTCTCAGGGCCTAGACTGAGTTTATGAGCTTTATGGTAGGTTTGTTTATTTGAGTAACCACTGTGCAGTTGCCTTTCTGCATGAATCAGATTTTTAAAAATCATTTCAAAAAGAAATGAGATTTGAAGTCGGGAGAAAGCTGATTTCCCCCGCCATGTGTATGCATCACCGGGTTTCTAATGGGGCCAGTGCATGTACATGAAAGATTTCGGACAGGAATAGCTCCGCTTTGACAGCAGTGCTGGGATCGAATGAAAGACCAGTAATCATAGGGCAGCATTCAAAAACCTTTTAATGAAAATTCTGACTAAAGCTAGTATTGACACGAGGTAGTTTCTATGATTCCACATGGACGTCACATTTTGACGCATTAGAGCTGTACAGTCAAGAAAAACTTAATAAGAACATTTTTCTGGCTACTCGGAAGCAGCGGAACAAATTGAAAACACAACAATGGCATATTTTCACTTCATATAGTCAACAGAATTAGCATTCCTGTTGTGTGGCATTTCTGTGTGCATAACACATATTATATAAGTCCAGAATTCACTCTTCTTTTTAGCCCTGTTTTGGGAAAATATCTCTGAAGCTGCTAAATGGTGCACTGTGTTCACCAGGTAGTCCCTAACTTTGTCCGTCTGCTGTGGGTTGTTCTTATTTGGGGAGCTAGCAGATCCAGAACAACATTAGCATCCACTTGGAGTTGTGTCTCAGGCTAACATCCACTCTCTTAGCTCTTATTTTGTCTTCAACTCCTGAAACTTCTGATATATCTGGCTAATTAGCTGCTAAACACTCCAATATGGTCACAAGCTTACCGCTAACTTTGTCTGAAGTCGCTTGGTGGTAGTGGACAGCGCGGAACACAGTGGACCACTGCTGCAGGACAAGGTTAATGAGAGGGCTGAAGCATAACAGTGATGCTGTGGGCCGTTGAAACCAAGACAATCAGCTGAAAGTAGCCAAAACGCTCCGTAGGGGTGAAAAAAAAACTGCAGACTTGGGTGAAAATTCTGTGTAGGTTTTTTCACTAGAAGCCAAAACACACAGTCATTTTAACCATTGTTGACATAAAAATATTGTTGAGTGCAGCTTTAAAATGAGTAGTGTTGTGATTACAAAATAAGGCCAGGTACAGGGAGAAATCTGATTAACTGATTGACTTGCTGCATGTAAACATGGATTTTAAAGTAAGCAGGTTACTACAGTTAGCAGTTATAATTGTAAATAATGAATGTTATATGAACTATTTTTGTCAGCAATATAAATAGACCATTCACTCAATCTACATCAAATCAGAGGTGGAATTGCCTGATTGTCTGTTAATGCAGCCTTTATCTGCTCTTGCTGCATTACCTCTCTGTGTTTGAGGCAGGCAGTTCATTTCACTTAGCTAGTTGGCCAAGGTGCGATGTTCTCATGTTTGTTTCTAAGTGTTTGTTTGTTCAATGTGTTTCTCGTGTGCTTGCTGTGTTTATCTCGTAGACCGATAAGAAGGACCCCCAGGGCAACGGCTACATCACAGGATTTGAGGTTTTGCTGCAGAAACAGCTGAAGGGGAAACAGATGCAGAAAGAGATGGCCGAGTTCATACGAGAAAGGTTTGACCTTTGTCTCCCCCTCTCTTTTTTTCACACTTCATCCTCAGGTTACCATGCAAACAATACAGTTATCATTAAAACAAACCATTTCCCCTTTTCTGTGCTCATTTATGTACATCGCTATGTTGCACAACACAGGAAACACGGAGGGAAACAGATTGCGTAAAAAGGCTGTGTGGTAATGAAACTCTCTACTTCCCTCTCAGGATAAAGATAGAGGAAGAGTACGCCAAGAATCTCTCCAAGCTCTCTCAGATCCCTCTGGCGAGCCAGGAAGAAGGGTGAGTGACCTTCCTCGTTGAAGGAATTCATGGGGAAAGACAAACTTCCTCTCATCGCAGAGTAGCTTGTCGCACACATGGCTGCATGGAAGATGTGAATCAGCATAAAATTTTTTTTATAAAAACGTACACGTCAACACTTGGAAAAGAAGCCTTTCCACTATGCAGCCGCTTGGAGATGAGGAGGCTGTAAATGATGTGTTTTTGGGAGACTTCCTCCACAGTCTATTTTGTAATATATAATGTGATACTTTATTACACCATAAAAGGTCAGGGTCAGCAGCAATACAACAGTCATAAAGCTGTTAGAGATTCAATACCAGATGAGGCACGACCTGGGAAACAGATCCAAAAATATTCATTGCTTTGAAATTTCAAGCAAAAATGTCAAACATTCACTGGTTCCAGCTTCTCAAATGGGAAAATGTCTTTGTTTTATATCAGTGTTAATTGAATATCTTTGTGTTTTTGACTGTTGTTCCCAAGAAAAAAAAAGTAAGTGATATTATACAGAACTCTAGGAACGTGTGATGAGCATTTCTTCCTTATTTTTGGACATTTTGTCGACTTAACTGTAAATCTGAACTGCAAGCATACAGCAGCATTCGCAGCACATCCATTTAAAGTTACCCTGTGTAACTTCACACTAATGTCGAATTAGTTGCCCAATTAGCCAGTCAGGCAGACAGTCATTTAGCCAAACAGGCGAGACATCCCGGTGTGAGTACAGCTTTCCTGTAAATCACCACTGCTTTGTTCTCTGTTCTGCAGCATACTTCAGCCATTAAGAGAGAGCAGAGGAGAGGAGGGAGGGAGGAGAGGAGGTAGAGAAGTAACTGAGGGGGGGGTGAGATGCGAGGAGGCAGACTTTTAGTTTAATTTAGTTGTGTGTGTTGGGGGTTGTAGGGGAAAGGAAATACAAGGAAACCCTGCAGGGGAAGAGTTTTGCAGCCACTCCTCTTTTCTTCAGTTAGTGACAGCAGAGGGGATATTGTGCCGAGGGCGAGCCTTTGTCTGATTCTCCGAAGGGGACACAGGAACATGGAAAGTAAACTAACAGGAAGCTGAGAGGGGCACGGCCGACACCCACAAAGAGAAGAAGCTGTGATTTGCACGGAAGCCACCTACGGCATCGTTATTAAACCCGTCTTCATTAAGAGATTCCATAAGGACACAGTGAGAGTGCGTGGCAACGTGACAAAATGTCAATGCAGCATCAGGAGCTGTAACACAACCTTCAAAAAGATTAGTTTCAAGAGTGATATATTAAACTTAACCCCAAATCGTACAAAGAGAAATATGTATTTCAGAATAAATAGAATTCCTGCAGCTTAGAGAGAGAGGGACATTTCTGATTACACTCACTGACCAAACAGACCTTATTGGGTCATTATTGGGTTGTTGTGTCATTTTTGCCATGTCGTGTGAAATATAATTTAAAGGTACTTGACATGAATATGTTGATTGATATTTTACGCAAATTAAATCAAAGTTAAAATGTATAACGATATTGGTTTATTACGCAACAGTTACAGCCAGCAAGGTGTAGTAAGTACAAAGTAAACGGGAATATTTAGCAGTAACTAATCTCTACGTCAGAGCGGGTTTGTGTGGTGCAACCTGTTATAATGTGAGTGATTTCTAAATCTCTACTTAGTACAGTTTTCAGAGAAGCAAGACTACAGGCAGGGCTCTCAAGTTTCATCAAAAGTTTGGAGTGAGATAGCTAGGGGAGGAGCCACTCAAACATTTGCAGCCGCGGCCCCTCGCCCCCTGCCAATTCACTCAAGTTTTTACTAGCAGTTAAAGTTTACCTATAGTTCATAATTGACCCGAACAAATAGCAATTATAACAATATGTACATCTGATAAAAGACTATATATATATACTTACATTTCAAAAATATAAATGTATCAAAAATAAAAGAAATTCGGCCCCAAACGAGCCCACTGAACAGCAGTGCTCAATGTATATTGTACACATAGGCCTACAGTAGGATGGCAGAACTTGCCCTACGCATGTATGCCAAGCTGTGTGTGTGTGTGTGTTCAGAGAGAGAGAGAGAGAGAGTAGGCCACACATTTCAGCGTATGAATGGTGTTTTGTGTTGTAATTGATTGTAGCACATTTTAATGCTTTGATCACAGGGGCAGGGGGCTCCCACTTAAAGCACTGTGGCTCAAGGCCAGCCATTTACACCATCATGGTGGATGATAGCGCTCTGTCCAGAGCCAAAATATAGAAAAGCATCTTTAGTCCTTTCCTTTGTTTCAGGTAGCCAAAGCTTAGCCCAGTGGTGGACAGTAACAAAGCAGTACTGTACTTTAAGTACTTTAAGTTTCTTTTCATCCCACTTTCTGCCTCTACTCCACCACATCTCAAATGGAAATATTGTTCTTTTTACTTCACTACATTTATCTGACAGCTTCAGTATTATTACAGTGAGGTATTAGTAGGCCTACTTTTATTTTAAAAAAGAGAAAAAAAAAAGGATCTGAATAGGTTGCTTTGTTCACCACAGGCCAAAAAAGCCAAAGCAAAGCAGCTGCTCTCACTGTATTTGATCACAGGCGAGTGATTTCGTTCAGGAAAAAAAAAAAAAAAAAGATTCGGCACTTACAGTTACTGCATCCATCGGGTCTCGCGCTTTCAACTTCGTGTGTGCACGACGTGCATAGGTGCTGCCTAGTAACGAACGTGTTTGCAGCGGGATCAGGAATGATTAGTGCGTGCACTTTGTTTCACATTCTCAACATCAGACCAGGAAAGTGGGCAGACGCTCAGGTGGAAATGAGAGAGCGTGCAAACAAGGTTTAGCTAGGCTTACCCTCCTCTGCACTGTTTATGCGTTATAAGATAACCCCTCTTATTAGCATGGTAAGAGAGGGTTAGTGGGACGGAATTGTCCCATATAGAATCCAGATTATGCCAGCCGGCTCAGTCTGCCCACACCCAGAAAAGTGCAACACAATACTTTCATTATTCTCTCCCTCAGCCAGCCCTGTTGTCAGACAGGACAATCACTGTTTTGTTGGACAGTTCCTACCATCCGACCAGCCTCAGCCCAGAACCGACCGTCTATTTATTCCTGAATTTACCATTTGTTTTATTAGAGAAGTGGCCATGAGGCGTGTGAATGCCTTTTATTGTCACCGGTCCTGCACTGGATCAGTTCTGTTGAGTGGCAGGAGAAACATTTTCCCTGAGATACGGTATTTTGTTGGCAGGTGTCTGCCACTTGGAGACTGTAAGACTTTAGGGACACGGCAGATGTAATTTGCTGAGTGTGAAAATACATTTGAGTGTTAACTTTTGAAGCTTTGAATCACGAGACATAAACAAAAGGCTTCCTTTCCTCCAGCTCGTATGTTTTCAAGGTGGATAACAACTAGAGATGGGAGTGGGGTATGAAAAGTTTTTGATCAGTAGTAGAGCTACGGAGAAGTGTTTTGCCAGTGTTTTCATGAGTGGGTTCTCCTTTTTTGTTCTCGTGCATGTGTACAAGGACGCACATTGACACAATGGACATTCCTGCCTATGGTTTAACACTAACCCTAACAAAGGCGAGGAAGAAGAAGCCAGCTAGCAAGTAAACACCAATGTAAACAATGCAGGTTTTTGAAGAACTGACATGTTTATTGAACACCAAGGAGACAAACTGGGTGTTTTGGTGAGGAAAACTGAATCTAAACTGAAACTTCGTATGTTTAGAAGAAAACACAGGGCTCCTTTAATGGAGTTGAAGTTTCTTCTTTGTTCAGGCCACGGTGGCTATTTGTACAGCGTGCTTACAACTCTCTTCATTCCAACCAAATCAGTGTGCATCCTGCGTAAAACATACTTTCATCTGCGTCAGACTGTCCTCACGGTGCTGTGTCAGCAATGTATGGAATCACAAAACATTTTGAGAAGGCAAGAAAATAAAGAAATGTTCATGCAAGTGTTTTCAACTCTTCTTTTTTTTTTTTTTTTTTTTAGAATAAGTGAATATCTGAGTATAGATTCAAACAGGAAACTGGAATTGAACGTGCGCTGACCGCTCCAGCGCGTATGCGTGTGGCACTGAAGCTGACCCATTTTCGATGCGGCAGGATTGCAGGTGCCAGACTTTACTCTGACAGTGTCAGGAATGTTTTGGATGTCAGTCTGAGGGAATTCCACACATGTCTTCCATTCAGAGCGACGCTTTGAAGTAACCCGCTTACCCATAAAGGCCGTCAGTCCCGGACCCAGAGCCTGGTGGCTGAGACCGCCTGCCTGCTGGGTGATTGTTTAACAGTCCGCAGCTTGAAGAAATATGAAGAGGCGTTCTGCCTAATTCCATTTTCTGTCAGAGATAATTATGAGTCATTCGCTTTCTTTAAATCAAAACAAATGTCTGGCCTATTAAAAAGACAAGTTGTGCATAATTATTACCTAATGCGCATGGGCTAATTTTATTGCTTATCTACAAAACAGTACACGTCTTCTCAGTGTTATTGCCCCCAGCTGTGTTGAAAGGGTGAACTCATGGCTGAGAGAATAAGCTCAGCCATATCTCATGTCCCATACATCCTAATCATCTGTTGAACTGGCTGTGGACCCCATCTGCGCGTGAGTGCGGGTGCGTGTATGTGTGTGATAGGATTCACCCCTGCCTCCCGTTTCCCCAACACTTTCCCGCCCTCCCTGCATGGCTGCATGTAAAAGTGTGTGTGGTCCTTTCTTGTGTAAGATATGAAACACACTCTCCCGCACCCTCCTCCTTATCTGTTCTCAGGACTCTGGGGGAGGCTTGGGCCCAGCTGAAGAAGAGCCTGGCAGACGAAGCTGAGGTTCACCTAAAGTTCTCCTCCAAGGTAATTCATCACTATTCTCTCCGCCTCTAATTAGCTGTTATTCGCATAAAGTCTCTGCTCATGTTTTCCTAAAAAGCCAATGCACCAACTATCGTTGATAATAATGATAATACACATGTTAGCTGGAACTAGCTAGCAATGTACACACCAACCCACTCCATGTGTGGAGTTTGCTTCTCGAGCCCGGCCGATCTTTGGGGGCCGATGCCGATATTAAAGTGAAAAAGAGCTGATTTATGAGCCGATATTTAGATTTTGAGAATGATTTGGATAGTAAACCCCTTTCCTGTATGAACTACACTTAGAACAGGCCGATATTGAAAGCTGGTATGTATGTGGGCTATAAAACCTTTTTCTAAATGGATTATGTTAATAAAATAGATTACAGTCTCAAAAAGTGAACATGGAAACAACTGCACATCAATAAAATATTTGCTGCTAGAAGGTGCAACTTTTTTAGCCGTCTGCAAACAGAGTGAGAGAGAATAAGCATGTGTATCTCACTTTACACATAATCTGCCATAACTCAATGTAGCATATTCACATCTAGTTCATCCCTTTACCAACACTATAATTCTAATCAAACCTACGAGAAACCAGTGACCTGCTGTTGAATGCATCTAATACTACATGACCGTCTACAACGAGGACCTGCAACTTTGTGTGGCAGGAAGCCATGTTAGATGTTTGTTCAGCTCACATTTATCCGCTATTTGTCCGCTCTGGTTCAATCATTTCCGACGCGCCGACTAAAACTACAAACGGCTCGCAGATATATTTAGGATACATCAGAAACTCTAGTTTAACGGTTCATTAACGTTAGCGCTCCTCCACTGATAAACTTCCATTAGCCTTTTGGCTAATTTAGCAACGGGCAGTGTTAGCTGCTGTAATGCTACGTGATTTTAGAAAATATTTAGAAGTGATGAACTAGGGACAAATGAGAGGACCGTTCGCTAGAACTACCACACTGTTTCAGAAATAAATCTACCATCAGGTCTGTCAGCAGCGTAACCTCAAACTCTCAACGACGTAACATTAAACATGCTGCTGTGAGCCGGGACAGTGCAGTGAGAAACGTGAGCGTTAGCAAGTAATGAATGTTTTCAGGAGAGACGTGATTGGTGCTGTTGTTATTACAATTTATTTCATTTAACTAATGCGACAAATGACCAACTCACCACTAACATGTCTACTCTCCATGTTGTTTCTACGTGCTCTGGTAGGCTCTGGTCAGCTGATTGTTTTCTTCTGTGGTTTTTTTGTGGTGAGGCAGTGTAACAGAGGAGCTGTAGCGCACCCTCTGGTGGGCAAACTATGCAACACTCATGACGTGAGCGAAGGATCTGCTTCTTTTTTAATAATCAAATATGTGCTGTTATAAACGGCCGATGCCGATAATATCGGCCGGGCTCTATTTGCTTCAGCTGTGGTTGAGTGACAGCTCAGACTCTTAGCATCTCTGAATTTCACTTCGTGCTCAGTCTCTATCCGCAACTTAACCAAGTTAAGCTACTTGTATGGATGCAACGAAGTGTTAATGGGAGCTATGATAGTCATGTAACGTTCGACAGAATAATGATTTTAAATTGTAACTTAATTCTGGGGACCATCTTTCTTTCACAAAGAATGGCACAAAAGTGTTAATAAATACTGACTGACATTAAAAATTAAAGAAAAAAACGTTGGAAAATCCAATTACAATTTTCAAAGAGGTCTTAACTACATGAGGAGCTCTGTTAATGTTTGATGTAAAAATTTCAAGAAATGTATGAAAAGAAATTGCACCTTTAAAAGTATTAAAGGTGCTATAATGCAAAACTGATCAGTGCATAATTAGGAACCTCTTGACTGCTGCCTACAGCATACAGCACATGTGACTCACGAGGCAGACAGACAGCCTTCAAATGTAATTACATGCAGTAAAGGGCTTTCTGATGGCTCTGTGGGCTGAAGCATACACTGTACACATGACGCTGAGGATTTGGATCAACATTCATAACCCCGCCACCTTTTCATGTCAGTCGTGCCTTCCTCTTAGTGGGAAAAACTGTAGGTCCGATCTCGGCATCCTTGCAGCTGCTTTTTGAGCGGCACTTGCTCAGAGAACTCGAGTTTTCACTTCCACCACTGGCTTTGAGGGGAAAACGCTCTTAATTTTAGGGCTGTGAAGTGCAAGTGCTGGATGGGTTTGTCTTGGGAGTTAAAGAGAGGGAAGATAGAGGCCAGGATTACAGCTGGACCGGCGGAGGAAATGGGGAGTCGGTGATGTTATCCTCCAGAGATGCACAGATGTGCAGCTCAGTTCCAGGCTCTCGGAGGAGAAGGAAGGATTTGAGTGGAAATTAACTCTGAATGATGGGTTCCAATGTGAGCTGTAGCTCTCATTCATCACTGACTGGCTGGGGCAGAACACCGCACTGCTTATTAGGATCAAATAACCAGTCATGGGCTTAATGCTCACAAGTTATTCATTTCAAGAATAATATTATCTTGTCATATTCTTGGAGCGGCAAGGTTTCATGCTGCGTGTCATTCACCTTTGCTTTACCTTCAGAAAGCAGGAAGAGTCTGAAAAAGAGGCCAGGCAGTGTTGTATGGCTCCAAACCTTTCTCATGTGAACTAGCTCATTGTGAGAGGATGATGACATAATGTTGAAAGCGACCACAGGGAACGGAGCTAATGAGGGTTTTTGGATAATTAAATTAGATTTACAGGATGGGGGGTGTGGGGGGGGGGGGTGAGTGATGTCTCTTTTTGATTGATAACTTTATCATTACTGACGCTTATAATCCTTCATGAGTTGCTGCTGGTAAAAGGAGGAATTTTGCACCAACACCCCTTTATATGCAACAAGTGTTACTGCATCTGGATTTATTTTGATTTTGTCATTCAGTGGTTAAAGGTTCCTGACAGATTTTTTTTCTTTTCAGTTATGAGGAATCTGAAAGTAATCAGAAGTTGTGCCTGCATGACAGTGAACTCAACACGCTTCCACTGAGGGACACCATATTGAAATTCTTCTGTACGCTATACCTAATCATACATTTTTGTCTCTCCCACCATGGCCTGGTATGGGGAAATACAATAGAGCTGAGGGGAAGTGACTTTTTCTTTTCTATATTTGTCCTGTTGCGAACTGGCTGTCCTCGCATGACACTGTTCAGCTGAATGTGAGAAGCCGAGGAGCTCCGGCCTACTTTATTTCAGCCCCAGTCTGTCAGACGAACGAGCTCACACTGACAGCGCCGGTGAGTGTTGACTCCTTGGTTTTGTTTTTTTTTTGGTTTGAGCAGCTCCAGAGCGAAGTGGAGAAACCTTTCCTGACCTTCCGGGAGAACTTTAAGAAGGACATGAAGAGGTTCGACCATCACATCGCGGACCTCCGGAAGCAGCTGGTCGGTCGATATGCAGCAGTGGAGAAGGTACCATACGAACATGTACAAACCAGCACAGCGACTCTAATGTAACACTGTTCTGTCCTTTTACTTGGCAGCGGCAGAATTTCAGGAATCATCTAGCTGCTGATTAAAATTCCACATCTCTCCCATAAGCAGAAGGCTGTTTCCCGTCCCTGGAATGTTTCCTGCTTTTTTGTATATGTACAATGAAAAGCAATTGGCTGAAGCCTGAAGGCAACTGCAAATCTGTCTCACATCATCTGTCATCTGAGCAGTGTTAGCTCAGAGAAGAGACCAAACGGTTTCTCCCTGATTAACTCGTCCGATGGACAATTGACGGTTTAAAGCAGGACAGGAAATAAGATACTGAGCATGCTGGCTGTCTGAGGCCGCTTTAACACTGGATAATAGATGAATACTGAGAATGTTTGGAGCAGACTGCATTATCACTGTGATGAATGGAAGCAGATTGTAATATTATAATAGCTGCAAACTTTTATCACATTCATTTCAATTGTGTTTGTTACCAGAACACATATGCGGTCTGAAACGTGAAAGCGGAGAGTTTGCTAAGCGAAGGATAACACGAGGGTGTCTTTCTTTAGGGTAATACGTTTTCTGCACATGCCGCTGTGAGATCTGAGCGTGTCTCTGACTTTGGTCCCTTATCTCCGGCAGGCCCGGAAAGCTCTGGCTGACAGACAAAAGGAGCTGGAGTTGAAGACTCAGCAGCTGGAGATCAAGCTCAGCAACAAGATTGAAGAAGACATCAAGAAGGCCCGCAGGAAATCCACACAAGCAGGTCAGGGCCAGGGGTCAAAGGTCAAACTGCAGGGCCACTGTGGGGTCACAGTCTCGTCCAGGTGTTTGTCATTTTAGGTAGGAAGGAGCGAAGCAAGCTCGCATATGTCTGTGGGGATAAAACAGATTGTGAACAGAAGAGGAGGGGTTTTTTTGTGATTATGTTATGTGCCTGTAATTTCAGTTTTTAAAATGGTCATGCCAAAGGAAAAGGATCTTAAAAACACTAAAAGAACCCCAGAATGCAATAGAAGCATGTTAGCAGCCCTGCAAACAAAATTACTTTGCAAAGCCACTTTGCAACATATTTCAGCCACCAAATGAGCCAAACCAGTATTTAAAATTGCAACAAAATGTCATTGCAACTGATAATCAGTGGATATTCACGTAGGGGTAAAGTAAAGCAACACAAATCTTATGTATCTTGTTCCACAAGTGATCAACAGCAAACCGCTTTGACAGAGCAGTTGAACATGAATGTGCTTAGTTCATTTCATGGCATTCTGCGTATTAAGATTATTTGACATATTTAGTTTTCTAATTTTTTGTTTGTCGGTAGCACTAGAGAAAAACATATCGAATGTTCAAAAGGAAAAGAGTAGATCCTCTCTTCTCAAATGTGTTCAGTTAATGGCTTTACAATCTGCCCTGTAGATGTTATGCTGAAAGAAAGCTCAGGAGTTTCATCCTCTGGGGACCGCGAATTTGATGGCAGTCCATTCCGACGTCATGATACATTGCTCTTAATCAGAGTTAGAGGCACCATTGTTTGGCCTTGCCTTTAAATCACTTTGCACAAACATTTCTGTTAATTAGAAGGACTGAATAAAATGTGGAAGGAAAACAGAGTTTATTTACGATAGGAACCCGGAATAGCAGACATGTGGATCTGGATTTCATCATTCAACCTATAAAAGTCCTTCCCCACCAGATGTAGGACTCTGCCTTATCAGAGATCATCTGAGGAGCATCAGCGGTGGTTTGTGTCAGCGCTGTCCTCAGTGCAGCTACAAATTAGACTCCACCGACAGCAGAACTCATACTCATACAGTAAATGGTTAACTCACTGGACTGGTTTCTGTAGCCCTTCATTGGAGCGGCCGTTTGAGATCGGCTTGGAACCAACATGCTGTGTTTGTCTTTTTAATGAGTCATGAGCTTCATCAGCACTTCAGGGCAGACTGGGATTTTTTTTTTATATACATATAAGGATGGGAGAGGAGGGAAGAACGGGGGTCAGAAACATTCTCCACTTGAATAGTCTGTGTTCACACCAGACTGACAGAAAGGCGTGGGCGTGGACTAACTCCATAGTCCTTGGGGGGGACGCACACTACTTAAGTGAAATTCTACTGGAAACAAGACAGGCTTTTCTAAAACAGGCTGAGTAGGAGATTAAAATTCTTTTTAGAATGGGGCCGTGCAACTTTTGAAAGAAGGAATAACACAGCATTCCTCTTACAGATAGTTGAATTCATAAGCAATAAAACACATCCACTTTCTGCTATAATCTTAGCGGGTGTTCAGACCGAAAACAGCTCTGCATTAAAACAGGGCTGGGAGATGTGTTGGCAGGGGGTGTTGTTTAGGGACCAGTGAAACATGAAAAATTATCCAGGAAGTCCTGTTAATAATAGATTCAGTTTGGTGCATAGGCCGTATTACATATAAAAGTGGATGTAGCCACTGTTACACCACACTTTGTTTTTGGTCTACCGTTTTAAAGCCACAAGTTTGGGCGTCGCATTCTTGGTTTTTTTGAACCAGACATGACCGGATATGACCATATTTGGATGAGAGGGTTGCGCTAGCTAGCTTATTCAGCAAGATGCCTATGTAATTCATGATAACTGCGATTTTGGCTAGCAAAAAACACGAGCTTAAATCAAAATGTACTGACTGGAAATATTAACAGCCGACTCCAAAATAAGAGTTTTCAACAGCACATTTTTCAAATTTACACACACAAGATAGCCACGCCCTAAAGCATCCCTTGCTTTATAGTCTTTATTTTCCTCTAAATGTGAGCTTCATTTACTAAATGGACTTCATGCTGTGTTGAGGAAGACAATTGAGACCATAAACTCATTAGAAAAGTGTTTACTGAGGTAATAAATCAGGGGAGAAGTTGGGTCATTTTGTCAATGACTCCAATGCAATTGGTCTTATTTTTGCTAGCAGTGGAGTCGCCCCCTGCTGGAATGCTAGAAGGAATACAGGTTAGTGGCACTTCTGCATTAGCTTCACTTTTCACAAAAGATCCCTGCTTGGTTTGCTTGCTTGCCAGATGCCAAAACACCACACAGCAGATTTATAATACCCTGAAACAGGATTTTAAAACTCTGTGGAGTTATCATGAGCGAAAATGTACCTAGTTTATGTTGCAGTGTATACATTGATATCGACTGGGATGAAAACTTTTCGACCTATTGCTCTGCCTTACATAAGCTTTTTATGTAGTTACATACTTGTTTAAGCTGGATGTGTTTCAGAGCCCTAACCTGATATCAGAATCACTGCCCAAATTTGATTGACGTGATAAACTTTAATTGGTCCTAGCAGCCACTACCGCAGCTTCCATGTTACAGATTCATCAGCCTCTCCTGGCCTTCCCCAAAAAAGCATGCACATATGTTAGAAGGGTGCGAGGGGGGGAAAGAGGCGGGGTGGAAAAGTAGCATTGGCAGCAGCCGGGCTGGTTTGTAAAAGTTTTCAAGAGGTGTGCGACCTGAGGAAAGTGACTGGCTAAGAGTAAACAGATGTAGGCTCTGTGCTGCTCAGAGTGTGATGTCATGACTCAACCAGGCACGGCCGCATGCTGTCACACACAAGCACTCTGTCCGTCCAACTGGCTCTCTTCAAACGCACACAGAGTCATCCCTCCTCCGTGCTGCTTATGCAACCAGGGAGAAAAACAGCAGCAGTTGTTGACAGTGCTCATGTCGTCTGGCTGCCAGTGATGATGACTACAGTGAGAGGGAAGCGGAGAGGAGACTGATGCCAAAACAACTAAAGCGCTGCATCTGTCTGCTCATAACAAAGACACCTTATCGCTTCAAGCTCTCACTGCATTGGATTACACACAGCATTCACTCATTTATGTCTCCTTGTACGAGAAATATTGTTTAAATATTAACCACCTCAGGCCATGAATAGACTTTTTATGGGGCTCACTACCTTTAATTTTTATTTTAAGAGAAGGGATTTTTTTTTTATTTTTAATAGTCATATGGCTGTTCTGCAGCATCAGCAGCAGCTGTTTTGCATTTTCTCCCATTTTCCTTCACTTCCTATATATAGAAGCATATACAGAGCTTACCTGAAGACCTAGTTCACTGTAAGCTGTGTTGCAATAGCAAACTACTTTATGAAGCTCTAGAAGACAAAATCCACATGAAATGTGTTTAAAAAGATCTGTTCCCCTTTAAACCAGAGTCAAAATCGGCCTCATTGGCCAAGTATGTGTACACATACATGTAATGTGACTCAATTGTACGCACGGTTCCAAGAACACTTTACAGGAAGATAACAGACATGCAGCTAAAAGCAAGGGTGACAAAGCTGAACAAAGATGGTTAAAGGTAACAAGAGAACTAATATTTTCATACAAGTAGGTGAAAAATAGGAAAGGGTATATAAACATACAGTGTATGAAAAACAACAATGAGTAACAGCAGACAGTGTCAAAGTGCTTAGTAGATTATAAAGAAATGGGAATAAATTTTGAATCTACTACTTTGTACCCCTCTTAACTCCCACAGCCCCGCCAGTAGGTCTGTCATTATAAACTCATGCTGTGCCGTGTAGCTTCAGTGAAGAGTTGAAAAAAGCCGATACTGCTGTTTTTCGTATTTTCTGTGACAATCAAAGAAATAAGCCGAGTTTTTATTCCAACTTGCAGCCTCCTGGAGCGTCCATCTCATCCACACTTGTCACCCTATTTGCCTGTTGCACATGCGTACAATACCGACCTAATTTAAATTGGCAAACAATTCAGAGTTGTGCGTTTTGATTGAGAGGCCAGGACCTGAGCTAAAGACTCCGAGTCTTGCTCATTTACCGCTGGGGGCGTGACTTGGTAGAGAATTATGTAATCGTCTGTACTCTAGGTGGAGGGAACAGTTTCACTTTAGATGAAAATACGTCATTTCTGTTGACCTGTTGGCACTCCCTGAAGGGCCCCTACTGGTCCTCAGACTCTACTTTGAGAAACACTGGCCTACACAGGCTGTGAGCTATTGTAGAAGTTTGCATATGTAACAGCAGAATGCACCATTAACGTGAATATAAAGCAGCCGATCTCGCAGCAGACACTGACTGCTGAAGATTAAGAGCCACCGGCTGAAGAACCGAATGATCAGCATCATTTCCTCTGATTTAATCTCACAGGTGATTAGTGTTGTTGTTGTCAGCAGGATACAGGCAGTAACATTAATGAAAGGACAGATTAGGCCTTTCCCCGCATCATTGCTTATGATATCAAAATGAAATCTAGTATCACTCCAGATTGTCTGCACTTTTTTGGAATAATCAGATCAGCTGAGTGACATAGAACAAATACAGTGTGTGTGTGTGTTGTTGTGTGTGTTGTCGTAGTAACACATCAGCTGTGAATATCTGGGTAATAGCACCACCTAGTGGAGAAATGGTGGTACACAAAGTAAGATAACGTTCTGTGCAATTTCAATTTTATTGATTCCAGTTCTGATTGTGATCGACTCTGGTTCTCATCAAATCTCGGTTCTGATTCCAACCCCTTTCACTCGTGTCACCGCTCTGTGACATTCATCCACTTTCTCCTTGCTCATCTTCTCCCTCATGGCTAAGGTGAAAGGAGAATTATGCACATAGTTGGGAACCAATGAGCAGAAGCTAAATGCATGTACCTTAACGAACATGCGGTTCTTTGAAATTTGGTAACTGTTCCAGGTTGGAATCAGTTTTTCAACACCCAAGTCCATATGTAATGCACATGTACTGTCAATTCCAAACAGAACACAGGTGAATCCAAGCTGGTCCCAGGGAGCAACTGATGAGGCTCCATAAGACATTCACTTTCAGACATGTTCTGCTCCTGCTCCCACTTGACACCATTATTTCAGTGTTCCATACCAGAAATACCTTTTTCCAAACGTGATGGTGTTTATTCCCCACTGGGGTTTGCATTCAAATCTGACTCTGTTCCTTCTCTGGAGATAACGGCGTCTTCATCCTATAGCTGTTGTACACAGAAATATTATATTACTGTCCTCATGAAGGACTTTAACTGTCTATTCCCAATTACAGGTGTTCACAGAAGTATGCTCATTGCTGTTGCTGTCCTTTAGGCTGTACATTTAACTGAAGACACCGTTACAATCCGTCATTAGACATAAAAGACTCAATGATTTATCACACCATAACTGATTAATTGACCTTTGTTCTCTATAAATTGATGATGTTTAATTAGAAAAAATACTCCCACGGTGCTTCCCCTTTAAAAAAAAGTCTTTCTTTATGTCGTCTTTATTCCCCCGCAACAGGAGACGATCTGATGCGCTGTGTCGACCTTTATAACCAGTCCCAGTCCAAATGGTTTGAGGAGATGGTGACCACAAGTCTGGTAAGAAAGCATGTGTTTAATGAGTGTGTGAGTGTAGTTTGGTGTGTGGGAGGAAGCAGTTCTGCTTTTTGTTTAGGTTTCTAAGAACATTTTACAGTATTTCACAACAGTTTCAGTGTGCAAAACCCACAATGTCGATAGTCAAACTGACTCACTGACTGATATATTACCTAATTTGATACAGATGTTTCAATTTTTGTGTGCTAGAGTAAGATTTTGAGTCCAAACGGTAGCATTTTGGTGTTCTCTCTTTTAAATTGGGCCAAAGTCATTTTGAACTTCTTCCTTCAGCTTTAACGCAAAGTACAATGCAGATTTAAATATATAAAAAGAATGGATAATATACCATATATTAACCATTATATTTCACACATACAGATTTATTACACCTTTTTGTTCACATACGCAGACCCATGTGTTCGTACATGGCAACCATGTACATTTTACTGTAAATATTCAGTCACCCTTGGCCCACAAGTAAAGATTTCTCAGGTCAAAGATAGTTTGAGATAAAGATTCCATATGTTTTTTTTTTTTTTTTTTAAATGTTTGTTTCGGGGCTCACTCAGAAGTCTGATCCCCATAACAGCCCTGAAATGTGTCCAAGGGCCCGACCTTTAATCTAAACAGTTTACAGTTTGCTAAATAGGAAATTTGCAAACTATTCTAGTTAAATAATTTCTAACTCTCCTGTTAGCATTGCAGGCCGTTGCCGCTGCGCGCTGCAGACAGATGGAAGTGTAGACATTTGACTCATTCCAATTTGCTTTTCTCCTCAGGAGCTGGAGCGGCTGGAGCTGGAGCGGGTGGAGATGATCAGACAGCATCTGTGTCAGTACACTACCCTTCGGCATGAGACAGACATGTTCAACCAAAGTGTAAGTACAGCTTCAAATGTTTTGCCAGGCAAGCAAAAGACATTTGAGCGCATATTGTGGCGTTTCTACTGACTGCTGTCCTTGCTTTGTCCAGACGATGGAGCCGGTGGACCAGCTCCTGCAGTGTGTGGACCCGGCCAAAGACAGAGAGCTGTGGGTGCGGGAGAATAAGACTGGAGAGATCAGGCCAGTGGACATAGAGATCTGAGCTCAGTGCTGTCGTGACGGCGCTGCAAATGTACACTTTTACCCCCAAGCTCACACTCAGACACGCTCACCCAGAGGCCACATGCCTGAGGACTGACTGGGAGATGAAATCCGCGCCGGGATCTTCACTACCACTCCACTGATCTACATGTGACACCTAATAGACCGATTGATTCACTGGCTCTTGGCGTCCCAAAGGCAACCTGCTGAGGATGATGTCAGTATTAGGGGAGATTAGTGAGACGCATTAGTGATGAATGAAGATGTCAGATGGTGACAGGCTGTAGTTTGCAAGCTGGATGCCAAGCTGAGGTGGCACAGGAAAACGGGAACTGTGAGTGTAAAATGTGAGACGAAAGGTGAAAGCGAATGATCAAGAAGCACCAACAAAGAACATTGAAAACCTGTAAATGTTGAATAGCTTTATGTCATGCAGCAGTGTAACGCTGCGGTCTGTACGTGCTTTTGCTGTGAGGTAATTCTCTGATTCGCTTGTGTGTCGATGCACAACGTGACTTCAGAAATGCAAGCTGTTGCAAAAATGATTTAACTGATGCTGCAAAGCAAAACGCATTCTGACCCAAGAGTGTTATATTACCGTGTACCAGAATAATATAGTACTAAAATCCACAGTATGCAGGTTCTGACTGTTTGCAAAACCCTACACCCCTGTTACTGTTGCTAGACCCCCCATACACCCCATTAATGTTAAGAAATCCAAAGGCAGGCCTGCAATGAGTTCCAGCTGGCAAGCCATGAGTGTCAGTAACTGACATCATGGTTTAGCACACGGTCAATTGCTGAGGACAAAAATCAGAAATATGGCCACACTTCTTCACATCTCTGAAAAAACAAAATCCAAAGCTCAACACTCAGTTTCATTACCACCTGAGTTTTACTACATTCCTTATAAGGATTTTAAAAAATCAGCCAATTGCACTTTATACCCAATGATTTTTAATTGCTGTTCATATGAAAATGATTCTGAAGAGAACTTACTGTTACACATTTTATTACTGAAGCTGGGAGTGTTGTGGTTATGTTCACAAGGAGCCTGGTGTAAATATTTGGGTGTGTGATCTGCAATGAAAGCGGGCAGCAGAGTGAAGGATGTAAAATACAATAGACACAAAGAGATACAATATATAGAAATTTGGTACTGATTATATGTAAAACATTGCAGTAGAAATAACAGCCCTTTTAAATATTCGATCGTTTTGGAAATACGAATGCTTCACTTGGATTGACTGTATGTGCTCCTGCCTGCAGAGGCTAAATGTTGTACAAACTGCTCTTTCACCCCAATGTCTTGTCCAGTATTATTAGTACTACTTGACCATTGAGAGAAGAGGACTGACATGCCTTTGTACATTAACATCTAAAGGTTGGCATTTTTCATTAATAAAAGGAAGATATGTACCTTCTATCATTACAAATGCTCTTTCTGGTTTGTTTTTGCTTTCTATGTGACCTTTTTGTGTAACCACAAACTGACAAAAGGCAGAAGAAAACATTTAATAATTGAAAAAAAAAATTTATTTCCTAAAAAACACATTTCCACATTCAATAATAAAATGGTTTGACCAAGCCCTTGTTACAGGTAGACATGGTTAAAAGTTCAAACAGAGAAACACCTGGACTTTATCAGATAGTTTAAGTAAAATACATTGACATTGTATTTCTTATTATCGATAATAGCCCATGTCTTAATGGCACCTTGTTGCACATCTTACTTGGTAAGACTTTGTAATAATGATTGGTTATATGTCATTTGTAAGCCATTTGTTAATGATGAACGTATTATTCATACATGTAAATCATTTTATGTAATTTAGATCTAATTTGCTGACAGACCACACAGATCTCTCAAATGTAAATGATGTACACAGCAAGCTTCAGCAGTTTGAACCGGTTTGACTGTTAACTTGTTAACTTAAATGTGATTACCTGACTGTTTTCATCTACGTGTTTTCACGTTTTTCTCGCAGGTAAGAAATATTGGCTACACATTTAGTCTGTAGAAATGTAGGTTATAGCTTAGTGTAAAAAGTTGTGTTCGAACTTTTTGATTTTCTTCAGAGCATCCCCTTCAGGAATCAACAAAAGCTAACTTGCTAACCTCGACGTCTGGGCTAACCTGCAAGCGTAGCTTTGTTGCCTAAAATCATTTACCAGCCTCATTTTTTTGCTGTTCTATCTAATGTACAAGTACTTTAAGTACTTGTTCATTAGATAAGTACTTTAAAGTTACAGAATATGGTGCTCACCTAGTACATTACCTCTACCCTCCAGTCCGTAGCAGTTGTGAAACTTTTAACTAATGTTAGTGTAAAAATGAGGCCTTATGTGATTCAGCTAGCGTTAGCTGCAAGTTTAACGTTAGCATTTCTATGTTGTTTTTTAACAATAATGTAGGTGATGCATGTTTGAATTGAAAGTGAATTGAAAATTGTTTTTTATTTAATTTTTGACTTTATTATTTCACAATATGAGCAAAGACAATATTTTTTGGCTAGTGTATGTGGTACACCGTGCATTTACAAATGGTGAATGGAGTATACTTTAGATTGACAGCTTCAAATATTTCTGTAATGACTAATAGATGAACAAGATTTATTTTTTTAATGTTATTTACAATTGCAAATTAATGTTTCATTAATGCTGTTCACAATTAATTGTTGGCTTAAAAATTGCTTCTAACTAGTCGTTGTGATGAAGAGTTACCTTCAAGCGGGATTTTGGAACTCTTACAGTTTTGATATTCAACTGTTTTTACATACAAATATTACATAATGAGGTGATATAAAGGCGTGTTGGACTGACAGTGATAGCAAACAGAGGAAGGAATGAGTACATTGTAGAAAAATTTAGAGGGAATGGACACAAACGGTTTGTTTGTGACCTGAATGTATTGACTGCAGTTTCAGCCTCTCTGATGTCAAACGTCACACTGTACCATGCTTCACTTCTTCAGACGACATCAGAGCCAGGGTGATTCTGTCGCAGCTCTGTTTCTAGTCAATCATGAGCTTCTTGAGGGAGTCGAGATATGCTGGGATGAGAGAGCTGACAGACTCGTTGTCGTCGTTGAGGATCTTCTCCCCTCTGCCCTCTGAGCCCACAGAGCTGGGTGACCTGACCAGGCCGGGGTACGGAGTGCTGTAACCCTGGTGGAGCACAGACATACCTCAGAGTCATTATTCAGAGCAACCACAGAAAAAAATAAAAATACCACTGGTATTTTGTGAAGTTTTCTTTTGTCCGTCGGTCACAAACGTGCAGTCGCGGAGCTGAAATCTGTCTTTGTTTCTTTCTTTTTCAAAAGTGACTAGTTGAAGCTGATTTTTGAGGAAAGCTACAAAAATTGTTTAAAATTGCAAGGTAGTGAGACAATGTTTCTAAATGGGAATGATCAGATGCAAAAATTATGTTTACTACCAACCATTAGTAAACAATCAGATATAATCACTTATAATCACAAAGCACACAAAACACAATCTGCTTATGTCTCAAAGGTAATGCGGGAAATGATTACACTTGCCAAATGAAATCAGTTTATTTAAAAGATTTCTCACAACAATTGTCAGGGGCATAGTCAGACATGAAAGTTGTGAACCTAGCCTTTATATGCTTTGTGATTCCAAAACTGTGTGGTTTAATTTCAAACGGACCCCTTCAATTTTGAGGTGTGCTTCACTTTCGTTTAATTCTTTGGCGAAGATCCAATCAGCAAGGTGAGAATTACCTACAGTCTACAGCCATGCTAGCATCTCTGTGAGCCTGCACTAAAAGCTAACATCAGCTTGCCTACATATTTGCCAAATAGCGCTAATTCTGAAGTACAGGCTGATGGGAATAGAATTAATGTGGGAGGTATTTGCTCAGAAACCAAAGAACTGTTTTCATTCATATCAAATATTTTAAAAAGTTAAGACATCGCCATTACAAATCATCCTGACATGAATATGTGTACCGCTTTTCATGCCGATACATACAATAATTGTGGAGACATTTCACTAAAAACTAAAATGTCTTTAAATGAGGAGATTAGCAAAGTGCATACAAACATGCGGCTCAGAGATGCACATGAATTTACTCGCTTAGCTTGATTCACACTCAACAGGAAATACATTTTCATCAGTATGGTTCAGAACCAATTTTAAATATGTTTTGTGATTCTAAAACTATAATATAATTTCATCTAAAGTACCAATTTACTTTTTAAGTTTGCATGACTGTGGCTGTGTTTACAGTGCTGACACATTTACACCTGTAAAAATTAAACAGATTGTTAATTTTATAGGGAACAATGGATAGGATAAAGGATAGTTCCCCCCTATTATAGGAATAAAAATCACTTATTTTATACGGCAACTATGTTTGAACTCCTGGAAAGTTAGAATTACATTGTAACTCTGATTAATAAAAACAACCAGACCATATCACAAAAAACGCTGAGGCAGGTGACATCTTATTTCTAGTCACCAGCTGTTGCCGCAGTATGCCAGTAGTTACTTACAGAGGAGTAACCCTTGCCGAAGCTGCCTCTGTTCTTGGTCCTGATCTTGGTGAGTGCTGACTCAGCAATGTCAGCTCGCTCCTCAGCGTCATCCAGCTCATGGACGGTCTTCCTGTACTTCGCCAAGTTCATGTTAGCTTGCTCCTCCTGCAGAAAAACAGAGTGTGGGTGGTCAAAGCAGACAAGTGCTGTGTGTCGGGTTTTGAGTAAGTAAGAGGACGAGGTGACGTACAGCCTCCTCCACTTGTCTCTTGTAGGCCTTCATCTTGTTCTGCAGCCTCTCCACCAGCTCCTGCATCCTCTGTTGGTTCTTCTGGTCCTCCTCTGACTGGAAGAGAAGCTCCTTCAGCCGTCGCTCGTTCTTCCGCATCGTCTTCACCGACTCGGCGTGCCGCTTCTGCTCCGAGTCCAGCTCCAGCTCCAGCTCCTTCACCTGCACACAGACAAACGATGACTGTACCTCTGGTTGGTCAGCAAATGTAAGTTAATGTGTGTATGAGGGGTTTTCGTTCATGAGGACACGTTGTTTTTCCAGAAAAGCACCAGACAAATAATGAAGACTTTTTGTTCTCCAAGCTGATGACATCAGGGTTATTTTCTTAAGCTCCTCCAAAGATTGATTGAATTTTTTTTTCAAAGGCTGACTGCTTTCTCTGCATGACTAGTAAACTGACCTTTGTGTGTAAAACTTAGAGGGCCCCTTTAAAGATTCCTGTGAATCAAGTGTGATTTTCTTCAACGTTGGACAGAACAAACAAGATCATGGCACTCTTGCAATTTTTTTAGTACTTACCAGTAGTTCGGCTCAAAAAAAGGTTTGGCTGTTTGTCCTAAACATGTTAACAAAGGCCATTAAAGCAGGGATAATCTGATTCCACGCTAAATGACCTGGATTCACAGAGTTGCAATTCCAGAATTCCAGTTGTCTGGTCATTAATTGCAACAACAACAAAAAAAAAGGTTTGTTAAAAAGTATGCAAACATGTTTGTTTTAAAGTCTGTTATTGCTTCTCTTTTATTGTTGTTTCTTTACTATACTAAAGGACAACACATGAGCCTTAAGGTGGCTCCTGGGCTCCTGCAGTAACATTATGTTTCGCCCTTTGTCAAAATATGTTGTTAATATCTATATTAATTATTAAATATATATATAAATAAATAATGAAATAAACTGGGCAGGTGGGAAATATTCCAAATGACCTAGTTGCTCACATTGTGTTGACCAAAGTAATTGCTGAGCTGAGCCTCTTCTAAGCAAGGGGCAACATTGCTTAGAAGAGGCCCAGCGAGGCAATATACAGATAAACTATAACTATAAATATAAAACCCCAGATGTAATAAACTAACATTTTCCTTTAAATGCCACATGGTGCATACACAAAGTAAACAGGAACATCGTAAATATTCAGCAACTTTCTCTGTAATGCATGTCGACGCTCAACATCCTCTTTTTGTTTCCACAAAAGAAATAACATTAATAACCTTGCATGTTTACATGAAACCACTTCTAAATGATCAATACATAGTGTCACCTTTACTATATATTTAAGTTACTGTTTTGAAGTACACTGCAAAACAAATGTGTTTTCCTTTTTCAACATTTTGATATTACTGTGCACAAGGGGACTTTTGGCCTCATAAAGGTCAGACGGGTCAAAAACATCATGCGTATTCATGCCAGGATTCATGGCAATCAGACCAGAAGAGGTCAAAATGGCTCTGGACCTGAAACCAAACTGACCCACTGACATCTTTGTGACTCCGTACCTTTCCCTCCAACTTCTGGATGATCTTCTTGCCTCCTTTCAGAGCCATCTGCTCGGCCTCGTCCAGCCTGCTGCTCATGTCTTTGATCTGTGCCTCCAGCCCTTTCTTCACTCTTTCCAGGTGGAGTGTGTGCTCCTGCTCCAGACGCAGCTCCTCCCCGACTCGCGCCAGCTGAAAGAATTACACCGTCCATTTAGAAAACCAATATTTTAAATAACTGAACATGTGTTAATCTCCATCCTTCTTTTACCTCACAGCCGGCCTTCTTGGCCTTGTCTGTGAGCCCCCTCAGCTCTCCTTGCAGCTCCTCGTGCTCCTGCTGCAGAGTCTGGAGATCCACCTCAAGCTTCCTCCTGCCACTCAGAGCCGACTGGAACTGAACACACAAGAGGACACATTGAGAAAGCCATCGGTCTAGGGTTGACTCGTAGCTATCGCTTCTGCACGACCCCAAAGCAAAGCACACGCTATGCGTCACCTGGTTGTTGAGGTCGCTGTATTTCTCGTTGGTCTCATGCAGCTCAGTCTCCAGGGCCTTGCGGGCCCTCTCTGCGCTCTCCAGAGCTGCTCGAGTCTCCTGTCCATCGCTGACCAATAGAGCGCAGCGCCGTTCCATGGCCGCCTGCTCCTCCCTGCGCTCCTCGTGGCTCCGCGCCTCCTCCTCCAACTGAGCCTGCAGCTCCTGGGAAAGGGGACAGTCATCGTGAAAGTAAGTCTCCTGGGAGAGCGGAGCATTTCAAACCCCTGCTGTTAAAAAGCTTCCTGTATCTTATCATCAGACCTTAATCTGTTGCTGCATCTTCTTGCTGTTCTTGCTGAGCTCTGCATTGCTCTTGGTGAGCAGGTCCACCTGCAGCTCCAGCTCGTTCACGTCAGCCTCCAGTTTCTTCTTCAGCTTCAGTCCCTCGGCTTTGCCTTTCACCTCCACATCCAGACTGGCTTGCAGGGACTCCAGCGCCCTCTGGTGGCTTTTTCTGACAGAAGAGGAGAGCGAGAGATTGGGGGACGACAGATATTACAAAGATGAACTGTGCGCATGGTGTATCGCTGCAGAGACAGTAAAGCAGGGTTTGAAGAAAAGAACAGTTCAATGAGACAGGCCTTACCTCTAAAGATTATGCACTGTGACTTTGTTGTAGGAACAGACGGAGATAAAGGACAGGAGGAAAAGTTAGAGAGGATTGCTGTAGGTAATAATAATTATTATTGATTTATAGAGCACTTCCCAAGCACACCACACAGTTGGGAAAATAAGACAATGACAGAGGCGGAAGCAGCAGTAAAACAGGAGCAGGTGGTATAAAGTTGTAAACAATTGTACCACAGAGTAGAAATGTAAATGTAAAAGGCCATCTTACAGTCAAATGAATACGCATTTGTTCTCATGAACACCATTCTGGTGTTGAAGGAATCGCTCAGCATTAGGTTCAGCAGATTAGATTAATAGCACTCAAATTTCTGTCGGGTAAGTATAAGGTTACAGCCAACAGCAGCTTATCTTAGCTTAGCATAGAGACAGGAAACAACTTACAAAACAAAGTAACACAATCTGCCTACCTGCGCCTCTAAATCTCCCTAATTAACATGTAATATCTAATTTGTTTTATCTGGGCAGGATGCTGAAATAGTCCCACGCAAGTTATGGCTTGGACATAAGTTTGTTTATTAGTGCTTTAGAGTCTTGGAGGTGTTTGGCTTTTGTTGCCAGGCTGGCTGTTTTGCCCTGTTTCCGTATGTATGCTGAGCTAAGATAAACCTGCTTCTGCCTGTAGATTCATGTTGAATGGATAAATATGAGAGAGGGATCCATCTTCTCATCTAACTTGGCAAGAGAGTCAATGGACGCATTTTCCAAGATGTCTACTAACCCTTTTAATATGGGAACATCAGCAGTTCATAGACTATTGGTTAGAATATTAATTATATAGTCTGGTACCAGACCACACAAGGCCCTGGATAAGATTAATAGTCATATCAAATGAATCCTGAAGAACGGGGTCTTTGCTTTTGTCTGGTCTGTAGTCTGCTAACTTAAAGTTAGATGTATAACTGTATATAGTCTGTGCAGCTTTGGTGCTGGGTGGTGGTGGTGGTGGTGGATGACATGTCTTAGGGAAGAGGAAAATGATGGATTGAGAGGAAGTTGAGGTACCTAGCTGCTTCAGTCTCTTCCTCCTTCTCCTGAAGTCTGCGCTCCAGGTCTCCTTTAGCCTGAGACAACTCCAACTGCAGCCTCAGCACCTTGGTCTCCTCAACCTGGAAGGAAGGAAGGAAGGAAGGAAGGAAGGAAGGAAGGAAGGAAGGAAGGAAGGAAGGAAGGAAGGAAGGAAGCAAGGAAGGAAGGAAGGAAGGAAGGAAGGAAGGAAGGAAGGAAGGAAGGAAGGGGCATTTTGTAGAGCTGTACTAACTATATGAAAGTATAACTAAATTGAATGAAAGATGAATTAAGTGCACAACTCGTGCTGACACCACAATAGGCTCCAAATGTCCTAGCTAGCAGGAAGATTTGCTGAAGAATTTGTACCTCCAAAGCTGCCTCAGACTCTTCCAGTGAGGCCTGTAACTCTTCTTTCTCCATCTCAGTCTTCTTCTTTGCTTTCTGGAGCTCATGGACACTTTTACCTCCATCTGAGAGCTGGTCTGTAAGGTCAGTGATCTCCTCTGTCAGACAGAGAAAAAGCCACATAGAGTTTGGTGACATTTAGCTACTAGTGGGAGTCTCTTAAAAGTGAAACAGTTTGACATTTTAGGAAACAGTCCAACTTGTTTTTGGTGCTGAAAGCGACATGAGATGATTGATACTGCTCTTATGTCTGTTTGCTAAGTATGAAGCTAGACCTGGGGAACAGCTAGCATGGCTCTGTTTGAAGTTCAAAAACACACCTGTCAACACCTCTAAAACTCAACTATTAGAACATTTCATTTTTTTTAAAATCAGTACACAAACAAAAATGTAAAAACAACACTTGTTCAGTTGCATGATGCAACTGTTTCTGAACAAGTTCTTTAGAATCCCACACCTCTCCTATACGTCTTTCACATTTTTGTTTGTTACCCATTTAAACACATGAAATAAAATGTGATAATTATTGAGCTTCAGAGGATGTTGTTAGTCATTTTAATCTTTGGACAGAGTCAGGATAGCTGTTTCCACTCTTTATGCTAAGCTTAGTTAAGCTAATAGCCTCCTGGCTTCACTTCTGTACTTATGGTGCGTTCCATTTGACATGGGAAGTTGGAATTTCTGATTTCCCAGTCAGAAATTTCAATGGAAAGCCTCTTAAAGGCCCATTTATACTCCTGCATAGGGTCTACGTGCGTACCTGTAGTAGGCTAAGCACGTAGCCATGCATTTATGCACAGGTCTGTCCGTCATTCTGTGATTACACCCCCAAACGCTAGTCGGCAGTAGCGCTACAGCGTCCACTGTGTTGACTTTTGCAGTCAGGCTAACTTCCTGTTTAGCCCTCCCTTAACGTAAATGGGGGTAAAATTGTAAACATGCAGCTGGTGTAGCCTTTTAAAATGTTACCGAGCGAATGGATCACATTCTGATAGCGAAACGAGTCATTTCAATCGGGTTGTGACGGTCAAATATATTGATTCACTGTGTTACAGCCGCTGTTTTGGCTGCTAATAAAAGTTACTTCAAAGCGCTGGGTATTTCCGGTCGGCTCAGAGGCATTGTGAGGCTACCCAGCTGACCAATCACAGTGCTTACGGTCCGCGTCAACTCGACTTGTAAGCTGTCCAGCTTATATCTGTAGACTTGTTGCTATGGTGTTTACACCTTATGTGCATAATAAAAATAATGCGTTTCTATCAACTGGTTTTGCTGAAATGGCCAATCTTGGTTTTCCGACTTAAAGCGGTTATTGTACCGGAACACGGTCAACTTGGGTGTGACTTCGTTCCCAGCTCCAACCTCCGACTTCTGAGCTAAATTGAACGCACCATTAACAAACAGACCTGAAAGTTCATCTTACGCTAAGCAAGAAAACAAATAAGCACATTTCCCAAAATGTCAACCTATTTCTTAAAACCTACCCTGGTAGGCCTTATTCTCCCTGCGTAGGACCTCCAGCTGCTCCAGAGACTCTTCGTGGGCTGTCTTGAGCTTGAAGAGCTCGCTGGCGTGTTGCCTGCTCTCCTTCTGGCATCCTTCCACCTCGGCCACCAGCTCCTCGCACTTCTGCCTCCAGTCTCCGAGCTGCTTCTCCAGGATCCGCTGCTTCTTGTCCAGAGCCTGACCGCAGCTGCTGGCCTGGGACAAGGGAACACATGCTCAACAATAACAACAGAGACGTTCGAGGCGTTGCACTCATACAACGTGTCCCCTGCTATACCTTCTCCAGGTCCACGCAGAGCTCCTCGACCTCCCCCTGCAACCTCTGTTTGGTTTTCTCCAGCGAAGAACATTTAGCTTGGGTGGCTTCCACGGCCTCCTCGGCCTCCTGAAGCCTGGTTGCCAGCTTTTTCCTGTGACACACACGTTAGTTGGACCACTGAGATACATTTAAAGTGTGGAAAGTGAACGTTGACTGCCCGCATCAACACAACGCACTTGGTGTCCTCCAGCTCGTCGGCGTGCTGGATGGCGTCGGACTCGTGTTTGGTCCTCCAGTGCGTCACCTCGCTGTTGAGTTTGGAGACGAGACGCTGCAGCTCCTGCTTGCTCTCCTGCTCCTCCTCCAGCTGCTCCTTCAGCACCTCGCACTCGTGCCGCACTGAGCTCAGGCTGCTGCTGACCGCCTGCTTACACTGGCAGCAACACCACAGAGGCACACATTTTTCACTTATTTGCATACTGGATATTTGACTTTTCATACTTTCCGAGTTCGAAGCAAACACACAGACACTGACCTTGACCTCCTCGTCCAGCTGTTTCTTCAGTTCTTCCAGTTGGGTTTGGAGCAGAGTCTTGGAGCGGCTCAGCTGGCTGGCTCTGCTCTCTGCCTCCTCCATCTGTCGACCCACGTCTGCATTATCAGCTGACAGGACGCACAAAGAACACTGATTATCACACTGTAGCATTCAGCACACGCAACATTCTGTGGCAATACACAAAAAAAACAAAGTATACAATGTGGGGGTTTTTTGGAATCATAATTATCTCTGTTTGCGACAGCAGATGTGGATGACGTCATTGTCTAACTGAGGAAAGATATACAGTATAAAATAGCAAGGGCTAAATAGAGCGTCAATGACTCATCTACCAGAAAATTACAATATCTGTATCTGTTGCACTGCTCTGTGGTGAATAAATAAAGTAGGTTTCTTCCCCACTGGAAACAAGTAAAAGTCATGTTATTCTGTCCTCTGATTTTATATGTGAATGCAAATTTATCAGTCATGACGAACACCGCTCAGCCAGGGAAAACAGCTGTGTAATGTGTTCTGGAAGAGCTCAGAAAACTGCTAAAGTGACACTATTTGAGTAATCGTGGATTCAGTTAGGAGACTAGAAACGTTAATCGGGAAGCCTCCATTATAAGCTAAGCACATTGAGTTTGAAACTGTAGGGTTGTGAGCCTCTGATCCCATTATCTGTCCCTGTCTTTCTGCCTGATCCGTGGCCTGATTCGTTACCTGACCCTTTGGATAACGCTGGGTTCCGGGCAACTAAGAATAGAAGCATGTTAAATATTCTCATATTATAAAATCTTTTCGCCGATATTATTTTAGGTACGCCAAACAGGACTGCCTTCTTGGTTTTGACCCTCGCCTGCCTGATGGTTCTATAAACTTATGTACCTCCAGTCTGCCATTATATCGTTGAACTGTAAATCCTTGATCCAGTCTGCTAAATTGTCTGCATTTGGGTCTTATTCCTTGGTGCCCACGTGACAAAGATGAAGAATATTCATCTAACAGGTGCACACATGCCTGTGAGTCTGTTCTTGGCCACACTGAGCTCAGTCAGGGCTCTCTGCAGGTCGTCTCCTCTCCTGTTGGCTTCCGACAGCTGCTCCTCCAGCTTCTTCATCTGGCTTTCTGAGGACGTCTGCAGCACAACGCGAACACACCAGCACACATTCTGTTACACTCCCAGGTCATATAGCCCTGACATTACTGGCTTGTTGAAAATGAAACGCTGGGACAGTAAAAGCAGGTCAGTCTAAGCCTCTGTAAACGGGACCTAACTTCCTGACCTTGGCTTTCTGCAGACTGTCCAGAGACGCGGCCAGCTCGTCCGCCTCCATCCTCAGGATCTGCTTCTCCTTCTCCAGTTTGGCCCTGACCCGCTGCAGGGCCTCACACTGCTCGCTCAGCTCTGCCATGGCGTCGCTGTGCCGTTTCCTCAGAGACGCAGCCAGCGCCTCTGACTGGACCGAGGACTCCTCCAGGTCTCGCCTCAAACGCAGCAGCTCGGCCTCTCGCTTCTTGTTCACCTCCATCTGTTAAGCGCACACAGGCTGTATGTAAAATACGCATTTAAGGCTGCAGATTGTGATGGTGCTACTTATGTCCCAAGGCACCCGTAGGATTTTTTTTTATGTACTGCATATTGTCTTAATGTTTTTGGAGACATGTTCTCAGTTTCTTAACGTCAGAATACCAAAATGCCAAGAAATAGTTCAAGCACGTACCCCCCTGCAAAACCCCAAAGTAGAAGTTTTTACATTCCAGTATTGTACAGACTATACAAACAAGATACAGTATATGTTAAGAATTGAGTTTCAGGGGTGCTGGTAGGTTAATTTTGTTACCTCTGGACAGAACCAGCCTAGCTGTTTCCCCCTTTTCAAGTCTATATGCTTAGAAGCTGAGAGTGGTTTAAATCTTTTCATCTAATCTTTGTAAAGCTGATATAACCTCAATCTTTTGCAGCCTTAAAAAATGTGATAGTAAAAAGTTTGTGTGTATGTCTGGTAGAATGTATTTGCTTTACCTGTGAGGCGGTGACGCCTCCTGCTTCCTCCAGTCGGTCGGTGAGATCATCCAGCTCTCTGGTTAGATCCGCCCTCTGCTTCTCCACCTGCCCAAAACAACACAGTTTAAGAATGGTAATAAACTCTACATGTGCAAGTTGATGCTAAATTATCAGAATTATTTAACTGATCCATGAGTGGACGAATGCTTTATCTCGAGTCACATAAATGTTGCGTCTCCACTAGAGAGCAAGTAATAATGTAGGAATGAGTAAGTTCTTTAGTGAGAAGTGTGTAAATGTCCGCATCTAAACACAAACTGTAACAAACTGTATTGAACTTGGGGCAGCAGACTTCACATATTCTGTCGCTGACGTAGTCCCACCTCGTAGGACAGGATATTTAACCACCCGGGAGATCAGTGTGATTGACAGGGCACAAAGGGAAGTGATCTTTCCTGAGGTCAGAAGTCAGGAGAGCAGCTGATATCTAATCAGAGCGATACAGGGGGTTAGCTGCTGTCACGCAGTCAAAATATTATGTGAACTGCTGTTCCCTTGTAAGTTATCCAATGCTCTAGACATCCCTCAAAGTGAAGCCATGCTACTCTTAGTCTGGTGTTTGTTGATGCTGGAGTTTGATCTGTTAACGTAGAGGATTCAGCAAGCTGTTAATTGCAGTAACTGATTTTTGGTTACTTGGGGGCCGCTTAACATGCTGGAAACACCACATTGACATAACACCACCTTGTAAAGCTGTTATAGCTAACATGCTAGCAAACAGTTTCCTATTAATTCATGCAGCAGACAAGGTGTCAATATGTGCTGCCTTGTCGAAAAATGCTACCGTAGCGCTAATCGAGAGCAGAGGCTATCGAGTCGCTCTGCCCTATCGAAAAATGCCCTGTTAAATAATGCTCCCACTACAGAATCATTTTATATTGCACCACTACTCACTACATGTGTACTGTATGGAGATGGGGAGCATGTTGAAATACTATATTATGACATCTTTATTTAAGCTATCAGGGGTAGGCTATTCTGATTCTTTTTTTTTTTTTTTTGATATTGCTGACGATCAGCCAGTCTCAATGGCATACCCAACAGCAAAGGTTGCACAGATTTATGTGCGTGGAAACAGACCACGCTTTTGGGTCATACGCATGCGCAGAACCCCTAATTAGCAAGTAGCCAAAGTTTCTAACTTAGCTAAAGTGTTAGCAAACTATTGTCTGTTTACATATGTCGCAAACATGGAGAAACACTAACGTTCACTTGACAAGTCCAAGGCAAGTGTGATGCACACTTCCATTTGAGCTCACACACGCCCTTTCATATTGAGAAAAATATTTGGCTCTTTAGCTGCTAAATGCTCCACTTACTTCACCAGCTAGTCGCTATAGCGTTGTCTGTATATTTTTCTGGTGCTGTGCAGGCAGTGTACAGTAGGTTTACCAACACTTTCTTGCTGACATCTGCCTGCTCATGTTGGGGCGAGAATGAACCAAACATGAGTTGCGTGCCATAAGACAAAAACAATTGATAGAACTGCAGTCCGCGATAATTCTCTGTGTGCTTGTCACTACATTGGACCCTTTTCACGTTGTCATTTGAAACCAAATTTGAAACCCATTTGTTAAAATAAAAATATTGTTTAGTGCACCTTTAGCTTCCAAGGGGAGAGCTATGAACATGTTAAATACAGTATGTGCTTTATATTTTTACAAATACATAAATATTCATTGCTAGTATAATACTAAAGCCCCAAACTTTGAGTGGGTCAGTGTCATCAAAGCTTTAATATCATGAACATAAATCTGTGTTATTTGCAATAAAATGATTTTATGGATGATGATATCTGGATCCCTCTCTGCACTGGCTCCCCCAGTGTAATAAAATTTAACGTGCAGTATAATACAGAATAATAAAACCTGAGACTTTACATCAAAAGAAAAAACAACAACATTGTGTTGCCTAGAAAACAAAGTATATAACGTTTCAGAAATGCTAATGTATGAATGATAAATTCCTCGGCAAGGTTGTCAGAGAGGGCCTTCTCACGCTCAAACATGGTACAGCACACATGGAGAGAGTTTATAATGCTGGGCCATTACGCGCACAAACAGCCAGCGCTCTGTAGTTAAAAAGCTCTTGTTGTTTTTACGCCGATCTTTTACAGCTGCTTTAACGACAGCCGTGGATGTTGAGACTGGTCTGTAAAAGCTGGAGTCTCAGGCCTCCCTGAAAGCAGCAATGAGCCACAGTCAACACACCTCAGGCAGAACAAGGGAAACCAGATGATACTCACTGGGGGCCTCCTCTTTCACCCCCCACACACCTTTTTGGAGAGCTCACTCTCTAAAACCTGCGGCCCAACAGCTCACCCGCCCCACCGCCCTCCCAGGCCCAGCCTCTGTGTCTACAGCCTGGCTAAACGAGTTAACCCCGGCTTGCTCGTTGCTCTCCTCCGCACTGCTGACTGAGTCAACAGCTCCTCCGGATCAGCACCACCCAACACCACTCACTCCCATTCACCTGCTAATAGAAGGTCAGTGCTCCCAAAGTCTCCCGCTGAAGAACACCTTTGTTTGCACAAGAGCGTGAAGGAGTGGGAGTGTGTCTCTGTTCAGTCTGTGCATACATGCCAATGTATGTTTGCATACGTGTTCTCTGGTATCCATCCATCCATGTCCTCGGTCTTAAGGATGGAGGCTCTAACCTGACCACAGCTGCATGAAAACAGAATTTAGCCTATGCTATGCTCAGGTTTATTTACCATTAATAAGGTGGGCTGAGGTTTCCTACCCTGAAATGAGTGTGAAGGTGTACATAAGCTGCATGTACAGACAACTACACTACTGTGCATAGTACAGTAGATCAAAGCTTATCCTAACATCTAAAACTAATGGTGGTGTACAACAGCAGTTCTGTGTAACTGCAGCACAGTTTGTGTGACTTCAATGTTCAATCTTCATATCTTAAGAGTGAACCTGTTAAGTAATATGTCCCCATAACTGGTAATAATAATAATAATGGCTAACAAATAATAAACTAACAAATAAGACCCAGGTTAGTGTTTACTTAAAATATGGTAAGAAAAGCATACTGTCTAAGTGCTGGCAAGTTCTCAAGCAAACCGCTGTCAGTAAGAAAAAACAGAAACATCAGATGGCTCACCTCAATAGGAGAAGGGCGGAGTAGTTGGTTTTGAATTTAAGGCACATTTCAACCAGCGGTATATCTAGTCATGCCGATGGATTGTCCAGCCCGTCCTCACCATAAAAAAACAGCTGTATAGGTTGATTATTATATAGCTTTTTACAACCCTTATTTAAGTTTTTAGTTAGGCCGTGACCTCTAGGGGCAGAAGCAGTCAGGTGACATAGTATAAAGAGCGGCAAAGTCTGCATGTGTAGGGTGGTGAGGGTGGATTGATGAGTCAAGCAAAACACAGAGAGGTGACCCAGGTTTGAGTCTCCCGTGAAAGAAAATCAGAGTTGACATGTTTTAAGTTAAATAATGTTTTGTAGATGACTTACGTCACGAGACTTGCATAATGTACTTATTTTAACCCAAACCACGATCTTTTCCTAAAGTGGTTTTGTTGCCTAAACTTAACCAAACTATAACCTTTTTTCACAACATTTAGTACGTGTTAAATGTCACATGACATGTTCTGCACACCAGTTGGTGGACTGCCAACGCTCATACATGTCGTTTTGGGGGACGGCCTTGTATGTTGTTTTGGGACAATTGACAATCAACCAATTTTGTCGTTTAAGTATGAGAACGTGCTGGTTTCAAGACTGACGTTGCCTCTATTTAATTCTGTAATATGTTTTGTGAGCACCACAAACAAAATTGCATTCAACTGAGTCGGTGTACGAAGGTATCTCAGTCATGCAAACAATAACCAAACATTTTTTCATTCATTTGCTGCAACATTTCGTTCTCTGGTGATTTATTCCTGAACCGTTAAAGCTGCACTAATGAATATCTGCATGTGAACACTTGGTCAAATGGCCAAGCAGTTGCTCCAGTCCTAAAGGAGTGCATTAGCTTCTCCCTGGTCTTTATTTTTGGTTTTGAAGCCTGCAACTTTTCATTCCATTTCCATCCAGAGTTCCATTCACCGGGTCACCAGAAACATGACTCAGCAAATGAATGCTGCTGTTGCTTAAGCTAAAAAGCTCAGAAGAGCTGTGGGGAACTGCAGAGTTAGGTGATCATTTTCTGTGGGTTTGTTACAACCACAGACTGTATACAACTAGCGAGCCCTGTCACATACACATATCAATTTGACCCATTGTTCATCAGAAAGTATGAATTAGTGCAGCTTTTCAAGTTCATCTCTCTTTAGAATGTCAGATTATCGACTAATAGCTATCATGTCTGTGTTTATTTTAAAGATTACAGTGAGAAGTCAACTGTACTGGTGTGTGTGTGTGTGTGTGTGTGTGTGTGTGTAAGAGAAAGAGAGAGAGAGAATGGCTGGCATTCCAGTTGGGAGAAGATCCCATTGAGAGTGGAGCTGTCCATCAGCCACTATCTCCTGATGATATCTCCCCTTTGCGACCTGAGCAGCAGAGTCTAACAACGTCTAACAATAGCGAGCCTGTCTGCAGCAGAGGTATGTTGTATTTGAGCTCCCCTGAAGACGCAGGCTGTGGAACAGATAAAGACCTGCATGTCTCTGCCTGCCTCTTTCACCACTCTGTGGTGGTGGTGGTGGGGGGGGGATCCCCAGCAAGCGCCATTAGGAATACCACCCAGAGAGGGGAGAAGTGTGCAAAACACGCCCTCGGGCCCGCTGTCACTCTATTCAACACTCGGGATGAAATATGTACCTTTGCATTTCTGCCTTTACCCACTTTAACATGAAAAATGCAGATAGGTCTTAAGAGGGGTAACCAGGTCCTGTGGCTTAAATACACACACTCTTTAAGAGCGTCATGTTTGAAACAACAAGCACTTAAAGCGCCCATCATGGTGGATCATCTTCATACGAACCAGGCATGCTGTGTTGAAACATTTTACATTACAAAGAGGATGTCTTGGAAACTTTACTGCGATGAAAAGGAAGGTGGAAATAATGTCCCGCTCTTCCGATTTGCTTCTAGGAGCAAGGCGAGGGGATTACAAGAAACAGAAGGTGCACTGATGCGTGTGCACGCGTGTGTGAAATGGTCAGAGAAAGATTCGGGGAAAATAAGAAATAAGAAAGAGGAAAAAGGATGTTGGGGTCCCTCTACGCCCCTGGGGTTACCCTATATGTTAATCAGAAACACAAGGTCCTTCCCCCCTGAGTTTATTATCACAGGTGCAGATAGTTTGGGGTGACCAGGGGCGCACACGTACCCCACCGTCTGCCAACAGATCAGCAATCTTTTTTCTTTTTCCTTCCCTCTTTTAATGTTCCCTCCAATCCACAAACAGCTCTCAACACCACAGGCCTGAACGTCGCAGCAGAGCCAAGCTCATCCCAGAGCTGCTTGGCATCTTTTCCTCCGCGCTGACGGACAGATTTAGGGCTCATCTGCTCTTTCTTTCATTTACAGAGAGAGAGGGGAGGTGTTAAACAGTGCCTTATAGCTGTGTAGCATACCTTGGCTCTCATGGTCCGCTCTGCTTCCAGCTCCTCCTCCAGCTCCTCAATGCGGGCCTAAAGACAAAAAGAAAAGTGGAAATTGATTTCACTGAAACGGGTCAAAGAACAACAGTCTTCTTTCACAAACATATAAAATGTGACCAGGATATCTGAAGCTGAGCCGAACAAAGGGGGCGTCACCTCCGCAGATTGTTTGCTATTTCAGGGCAGCACTTGTGTGTGGTGAGGCCGCTTCATACACAGTGCTTTCTCTGGGGATTTGGCACGCCTCTGGCTTTTTCCTCAGGTAGCAATTTAGAGCAAGAATGTCTATAGTCACCATCATTATCTGTATTCTGACCCAGGGCTGGGTCTGTTATGTCCGGTCAGCCGGACGAAAAAGCATCGAGGCCGTTTTCATGACATTCTAGGGAACTTGTGTTGTGTTTTTGCTTTCTCTTGGTTTTACAGTCCTGGCTGGAAGTCAGCGATGCTTTTCCCGTGCAGCATCAAGGGCCGAATATACAGTGTAGTTGAAATGATTGCCATTTAATCATTTTTCACCAGCCTGTGTTATATATTTTGTAATCTGTGTTATATGTTCTACGTGGCGCTCCTGTATAAGAGATTTTAAATCTCAGTGTGGCCATATCCTGGCTAAATAAAGTTATAAATATTCAAGATATTTTATAAAAACAAAAAAAAGGTTTATACACATGCTCAAATCATTCACACACGTTTAAAGTTATGTTACCATGTGCAACTGTGTTAAAATGACCGTCTTGTTAACTGTTTGTATACAAATACAGATGCTTCACGTCATAGGGGGTTATAATACAGTGTTACCAGCATTTTTATAAACCCAAAACTGAATGAGAAATGTGTTCTTCTCATATTTCTAAATCTTCTTCAGTGTATGAAATTTTGATGGAAAAAAGCACAGTAGTTAACAATACTTAAAACTTTTAGCTACAATCGGTGGTGGGATGTAACTAAGTACATTTACTCATGCATTTGACAATTAAAGTGACTAAATACTATTTTTCTTAGCGTTTTACATTCAAAAATATGATCAGTTTTTAAAAGATGATGCTTTGCTATAGATTAAACTACCCAACAGGATATAAAGTAGTTAAAATGAGCTTGCAGCTTACGCATGAAGGCAGTAGCAATATGTAATGTAATATAATATATAGTAGTGTGACACTCCCCATAGCCATTTTACATTTAATGCAGGGTTTTTACTTGTATTAAATGAATGAATTCTTCCTCTATCCACAGGTTCCAGTTAGTCATATAACCATTTGTGTGCAATTAATCCTCCTGTTATTATTGAATCGGAATCTGCAGCAACAGTCAACACAATCAGAATGATCTAATGTAAATAAATCAACCACGGTGTCAAAGCCGCGTTTTGCACTGCTAATGAAAATGAATTGATTTTCCCAACATGGCTGCATCTTTCCAAGTTGTGTCATGTTCTGCGCTATCTCCTGCTTCAATCTATGTCTCAGTGTCAGGAAGTGTGTCTGACATGGCATGTGGCCCAGGGCCATTCACAGCAACAACATCTACAGAACGCTCAACGATGTGGTGAAAGCCGACAACCGGCTACACGGCACCCAAAGCTCCCATAACGTGACCGTATCAGATACTTTAGAGCAAGATTTCCACACATGGACAGGGAATAACCTTGCAGTTGTAGCATCTTTGTTTTATTATTACTGCAAAGGGAGTTTGTCTAAATGTCTTACAAATGTCCCAAAGTGGGGTCAGACATGCCATAGCCTAATATCCAAAAATAACACATAAATACACTAACCTGTCCTACTTTTTTCTACAGTAACAGTAACAGTTTAAAAGTTAAGCATAAACACAAAGACAGAAAAAGACCAATAAAAACTCACATGCCAGCGTAGGACATCTGCAGAGAGAACAGCCATGGTGAGGCAGCAGCAGCCCAACTGAATGACTGACTGGCTGTCCCACACACACACACACACACACACACACACACACACAAACAGACACACAGCTTCACTGTTGATCCCCTCCGGCATTTTACTGTCCACACCCCCTTATGCATGCACAGCCCTTTTCTGTCTCTCACTGTTCCCCACTCACATATCTGTTTCTTGTTAAATTCCTACTCTCCACAGCCTCAAACCAGCCTCAAAATAAATATTGCGGCTCTAATACAATTGCATAAAACATAGCGCACTAACAGCGTTAAGATGTCTGAGCCAGACTGCACGGATAAACGCAATTTGGACTACTTAACTATGGCAGAAGGAGTTTATGCATTGATTTTGTGCACATGAAATTTATTCTATTCTAAATTACACAAAAGCTACAAGGAGCACTCTTGGAGTTATGTGGGGAAATAACAAAATTAGGCCATCATTGCTGAGAATGGTTGCAGGGTTTGATCTCCATAATTGTATGTGCTTAAAGTTTTAGCTTTCTTTTTCCCCCCGCTGCACTCTGAAACCATAATAATTGTCCATAAATTGCAATCAGATGTGCCCTCATAGCTGATGCGTCCTCGCTTGTGTCTGAGGGGATATTCAGCGGCGTGGGCAGTTATATCCTGTGAGCTCCAACCTCAGTCGGAGGGGAAAACAATAGCCAAACAATTGGAAGTCCTGCCTCTGCAACAGACGCAGAGCATTTCGGACCCCCTGCTGATGTCAGTCCACCATACTGTCCACACATGCTCACTTAATTCAGGTCCCCGCGATTGGGCCGGTATCTGCTTTGTTTTTTAAATGCCTTCAGATGACAGTGGACGGCTTCCAACAGTATGTTTGATTGGCCATGTGATGACAGGTGCCATTGACTTATAGAGCAAATCAGTGTTATTAGAAATTACATGATGCCTGCTTAGCACAGGTGGACATTGTAGAAGAGGACTAAAGACATGAGTGAGATACACATGACCTTGCAACATAGGAATTTAGTAGTTAAATATACTGTAAGTGCATGGCCAAATATATGTGTGTGTAAATATATATATAAACAAAGCCATGAGTAACATTTGGTTGTGTTTTAAGCTTAAAACTGCAGGAAATACATCATTACAATACACTCCCTGATTTGTTACAGATCCCTGTACAGTTCCCTGATCCCAGAGCTTTCCTCCCAGGTCACTGTAGCGCATTGTGCAAGGTTAAATTTGAAAAAGTCAAAAGTCAAAAGACACAGAGCTGGGAGGAAATGTGGTCATTTAGGGACAGGATTAAGATCTAGAACAAAAAAGTGTACCTTTAGCTGGTCTTTGTCATGACTGGAACCACTGGACTGATTCAAATGGAAGCGTATCTGTTCAGTGAAAAATGCGAGAGATGGACGACTGAAAAACGTGTCTGGAATGCCTCCTGTGCAGGCACGCTGTTAGATGAGAGGATCTGATACCACTCTAATGTCTGTGCCTTAAGTAGTGCGCTGCGGTCAAGAGGCAATTAGCTTAGCTTAGCATAAAGACTTATGGCTGATTTCTCCTACCGCTACAGTTCACTAGCTCACATGTTGTGTCTCATTTGTTTAATTGTTCACAACAAAAGACATGTTTTCAGAGGAGGGATTTGTAACTAAAACCTAACTTTATTGTTGTTACATTTCTGTTTGAGTATGGAAGCGTTAAATAGTGAGCTTATAGGTCATGGAAGTTGTATTTTTCACTTTAGACAGAGCCAGGCTAGCTGTTTCCCCTGCTCCCAGTCTTTATGCTAAGCTATGCTAACCACTCACACACCTGAGATTGATATAGACCTTCTCACCTCACTCTAAACTCCCAAAAGTTGAATCATCCTTTGATCTGACTTCAGTCCAAATATTACTATGTTCACTCCTACACAGTTGGAAGATTTTTACTGTAGGGTGGTGTGTAAGTGCAGGATGAACATCACTTTTGTGTGCTGCTAAATGTCAGCGTTGTGTTTACAGCTTGTTGTGTCAATCCCAAATAGAAAAAAGAATCAGTCAATCAGCAGCTTTAAGGAGTCAATCCAGATTACAAAAAACAAACACAGTGAAACAGCTTTCTACACGTTGTGGATTATGAACGGGGCACTGTTTCTGGAAAGATATGTTGCACTTGAACGTTTACTACAAACAAAATTCTCAGGGAGGAACATCTGAAGATCTGGACAAATAAAACTGAAACTATCTACATGGCTAGATATCACTAAAGGTACTTGAGAAAATGTGAAAAAGCAGCACCTGTGGCACAATCTGATGCGTCACCCCCAGGGAAAAATCTTGCATTGACCACAGGGCAAGACTGACCTTTATCTTCTCGGGTCATAATGACCCTGTAGAGCACTGTTGATAACTGCTTTACGACCATGTAATAAAACCACTAAGAGCAAGGGGCTGTTGTACTGCAGGCCTGCAACCCCTGTTACATCCCTTTCAAGCCAACTGCTTTAAATTACAGCACAATAGAGAGGGAGAGGCTGTGTCATCATTAAGACAAACAAAGCTATCTCTTTGAGTCCACTCAAGTTTGTTGACATATTCATGTGACCTTTGCGTCAAAGCCAGACGTGAGTGGGTGACAGAGGAGGTGGGCCGTGCAGTCAGCTGGCGTGCAAGTCCACCTGCATCTTTATCAGCAGGAGGAGCAGAAGAGTCAACACACATGCAGGCGGACACACATATAATGGCCTCATTGTGAGATAGGGAGAATGCCACAGCTACAGTAAACATGCCCAACCTCAAAGACACACGGATCGCCTTACACTCCTCCAATCAGAGACAAAGGCGCTCTTTCTTTTTCTCTTTACAAACCTCTGGATGAAACATCAGGCATCCGCAGAGCACAGAAGCACTACCTGAACTTCCAAATCACTGTCTCCCAATGGCTCTCGCTCAGTAGTTCTTTCTTCCTCACTCTCAGCTCACCTCATTCGTTCCATCAAAGGGACAGACGCAGACAAAACACATTATCTGCAACATGCACCAGTGACACAGATAAAAGCTCTCAGACTGGCTTGATTCTATCTGGATGACACAGTGAGATGGACAGGAATAAGCCTCAGTATAAACTTCACAGCCACAGTCACAGTCTACTTAGACTAAACCCCAGAGTAAACAGTGCCCTAAAACTAATATAATCCAAACAATTAATGCTGTCCTAAACTCAATTATACAATGATTATGTGCTGCAAAGCTTTTCAAAAGTGTAATCTTGAAGATGTTTTAAATGGCAACATCTTTGGTGGTTATTGCTGTGGTGATTTTCCACTGCACACACCAGAAATGACTTATTTCTAATCTGTGTGGCCACTACTGCAATTACTTTTTCCTTAGTTTTGTTGTAATTTAAGGTTCAGTGAGGTGGCACGCTTTAGTTCCACTGAAAAGGCCACAGTGGTTTTAGTCGATATACCAGTCACAGTCACTGATCGTTCCGTCAAGCTTTGGATTCCTCCACATGCTGAATCATTTGTAACTGGGGCTCCAATGAGAGTTATACTAAGAGTTTTGAGGGTCATGTCCTTTTTTGTTTGTCTTTCCAAAAACACACACACACTGATTCTAACGTAAGATGCTAATGTTAGCATGCCTGGCTAACTAGAATACCACCTATTGTAACCAAGCGTTGCTTCCAAGGCCAAGGGTTAGCATATAGTTAGCTAACTAAATTAGCAACCATAGCAAAGGGTGGTGGTGCAAGCAGTCAACAGAGTCGCTAGGTTACCAATCAAAACAATGCGAATTAATGCGTGTTTATATCCACTACTGCTATTACAAATTTAGGGGTTGGTTTGTTGAGATGATCTGGTGGCGCTAATTCTCTGCCATTAAACCATTCCAGGAGTAGAGGCTCAACATGAAGATATAAATGAACACCAGTCAAACAATGTGGAAAACAGGATTTAAGTGTTGCATTTGTTTCACGTATTAATTTGAGAAACAGTCTTCTCTTCACTCCACACAAATATTTTCATCTGCCATTATGTGTTTTCAGTAAAGTAGAAGCTTCAGTAAATGTTCAAGTTACATGCTTTGTGTACGTAAAAACACGTGTTCTTCATTATTACAATCATTAAAAAGCACAACAGAAGGACTTTATAACATTACATTCAGTAGTGACTTAGCTAGCGTTCGCTAACTTACATTACATTAGCAACAATCCATAGGTTACATTTTCCTGGATTTCTTTTAGGTTTTGGAAAGGGAAATCTTCTTTCAGCCTCTCTGGGAATTGACTATAATTATTACAAGTGCCCCAGGATGAGTGTTTGACCATATCTTGGAAAAATGCAGCTAAAAAAAACCCTAGAAAACGGCCAGCTCCGTTTTCGGTGCTAGGCGCAGCGAAGGGTCAATTGCTAACCTGTGGGTTTGTGCTGTAGGATCATCACAAAGGTACTAGCTTCATAACAGTCTACAGTGACAATGTATTTGAATGTAAATAAAATTTTTTATTTGAAGTGGTTGATAGTAAAGCTTGATTAATGCTTGGATGGTTGACAGCTGTCTCTCCACAAAAAATAATTACAACATTTTGAGGTTTTCACAGGTAACTATTATAATATCTTAATTTTTGTAATGCATCTACATAATACTGTTTGTCCATCAGGGAACTAGTACCTCTCTCGTGGCAGGATTACTTGTGAAACACAGGTGTAACTAAAATGATGAACAATAATGGCAACAATCCATTTAGGTTCACTGACAGGGCGCTGGTAGGCTAAATCCCTGGCATGATTTACTGGAACATCTCAATGGAACAGAGCCATCGCTAACATTGTTAGCTGCAGCTGTCTTTTTCCTGCTGTGGCAAGTCAAAATGTGAGTGAGAGAGATCTATAACAGCCAGAAAAGGGTAACTCTGTGATAACTCAACGTGATTTACTATCTTTCATCAACAGATAAATGAGATGCAACGCTTTGTAGAGAAACACAATTCTGAGTAAGTGTTGAGCAACCAAGCATAAATCAAGTTTAGGATTAAATTAAATCATGACGCCTCTACTGTTCAGTTCTGCCACGGTCAGCAAAACACTACTGCTGTATAATGGTTTCTGGTTCTGGGCTGTAACCGATTTACATAATCTGACATGAATTAATAATGAAGTGAGAGGCAACGAGACTATAAACTTGATAATATGGCAATTCACTGTCTGTAATCACTTCAATTGAAGTTTGCACAACTGATGCATTCAAGCATGCGTTTCCTTTTCAGAGTTCACCCTGAAAATTCACAAAGTCGGACAATAGAAACACTGACGGACTGACTGACGTTTCGCATCAGTGTGGAAAAGACTATCTATTTATAATCTGCACCGGCACTATGACATCACATCATTTTGCAGGGTTGAGTGTGAAGAAATTTCATTGCAAAGAGAACTAACTTGTACGATGGATAAAAAGGCTTGTTTTAAATCCTTAGCAGTCGTGGTGAAGTACATACAATTTTTTTGGCTGTCATGCTCGTATGCTCACAATAACAAGGTCAAAATACTGGTGTTTGGCATTTTTGACCATATTCACCATCTCCACTTAGCATGTTACCATGCTAACAATTACTAGTGGGTGCTAAACACAAAATAGATCTGAGGCTGATGGGAATGTCAGTAATATTGCAGGTATTTGGTCATAAACTAAAGGAATGGACAAACTGATAGTTTGACCTGATGATGGCGCAAGATTTAATGTTAATGTGGATTGTCAAGGTTCTTAGCATACTTTGTCTGGGAACCATCATACACAATTTCATGGCAAACCATCTAATAGATGTTAAGATATTTTAGTCTGTACTAAAGTGGTGGACCTACTGACCAAATGCTTTGGAGCTGCTCCAATCACAACCTGACAAAGCCTAAAATTCAAGCTGCTAACTATTTTGACAATCGTATCTATAAAGTTATTTTTCGAGCAAAATTGCAAAAAGTTCATCAGTTCCAGGTTCTCAAAAGTGAAGATTCTCTGCTTTTCGTTTTCTTCAGTGATAATAACCTGATTCTTTTTGGGCTTTGGAATGTTGGTTGGCCGAAATAAGAAAACTGAGAACATCGCCTTAGGCTTTAAGAATTTGTGACACACATTTTTCACAACTGGAAGATGAATTGATTGAAATTGTTGAAACCTAGGTAAAATGCTGGCAGGACCATATTTTTTATGTCTGCAAAAATGTCTAGTGAAATTCAAACCACATTTGGAGGTTTCATTCACTCACGAATGATATACACAAACTGTACACCATATTCACAGCAGAGCTCTACGAGGAACAGGCAGCTGCCCCCTCAGTCACGAAACTCATAGTGGAATTAATGCTGAAACACACCAAATGTGCCCTCTGTGCCATGTTTTTTTAATTAATTAATTAATTAATTAATTTATGCACACACTACACAACACGTCAGAGACAAGAAACAGAGAACCACACGTCTGAAGAAGATGTTCAGTCTTAACAACTGTGACAACAGAATGAATAGCTGCTGACTGCAGCTAGCCCCGACTGCTCCTAGTCACACCATCAGAAGGAAGCAGGAGATGGTTATCAGTTTGTATGTAGGCGGTGTGTTTTAACCATCTCCGGACAGGCATGGAGCTGTGAAGTGACTGCTCCAATCATGGAGCAGAGCCCAGCAGCTCTGTTGAAAGGCAGGAATGTATGTCACCACTTTTGGGTTAACTACAGCTGAGCTCCCCGCACGTCTTTCAGGAAACCTATCCCCTGACATATCTTATAAAATTGTGTTTTAAAGAAAAAATGAAATGTCTCTGTATATGTTACTTTTGTGGCTTTTCCTAGAAATCTACCATGGAGCTGTTGCGTCCAATGTAAAGTATCCTAAAAGCATAAACATAAGTGCTCCAGTGCTGCTAATGATTTGCAATGATTCATCTTAAAAGCCAGCTGCAGGTTGAGCAAGATTTCATCAAAGTACCCGTCTTGGATGTGTTTTACTGTGCAGCTCTTTGAAAATGTTCACCACGTCTCTCAAATTAAAGGTTGCAGATGGAAGGCACATACCAGTCCTGATGCCTAGTTGATGGCTATCAACTAAAACAGGAAGGGCTTTGTGCATTTTACAAACAGATTCAACTAACAAGAGTCCTGCTAACACGTACGGCGTGTCTATCCAATGCATGGTACATCTCATTTTTCTGACATAGATCTCCATTGTTGTACAATAATAATTAAAATCCATTAATGAGTCACACTGTTGTGACATGTTCCTTCATGACACATACTTATTATGACCAACACATATACTGTCCTGAAAATACTCATAGGTGTACCAAATGTGGATCATTCCACAGCTGAAAATAGTCCCTAACAAATTCCTCCTGTTTGAGTATTAAGCTGTATTAAGAAATTACTGAGCCCTTTTAAAAACTGAAATTGTGCATATTTTACCTGTTTTTGAAAATTTACATCATTGGTGGTCACATTGCCCCTTTGTGTGGGTTCAATACCAAGTGGCCAAGGAAAGTAAACAAAGGGGCCAAGGAAGGAAAGTAACGGGAGACGGACTACCCTATCATTGTCTTTGGCCTTCTTTGGTCCTTACTTGCATTAAATTAAAATCTTGCCTTACACCAGTGGCTTGGAGAGCAACCTTTAGAAGTAACAATTTCACAAGAACACAATAGTGATTGACCCAACGGGGTGATATTAGTCTTCCTGGGGTTCACACAAATTGGCTATTATTTCCGTGGAGATTTGCCTTAGTCTTAGGCCCCATCCACACGACTGCATTTTTGTTTTTGCTACGTTTGAGGAAGACCTAAAACAGAAATGTTTGAAAACACTGCAGACCACGTTTTTGTTTTTTTTTAAACTCCAGGGAGAAAATGGAGCTCACGTTTGGCCCTCTGATAAGTCATCCATAGCAGAAACACGATGCTACTGAGAGAGTTTGATTTGGTATTTTTATTAACAATATATTAATTAAAACAGCCTAAACTTGTACTCTGCATGTCGCTGTTAGTGTGTTTTAACTCCCATGTTACATTCAGTTACAGTTCCAGCTTGTTATTGGTCCATGAAAAAAATGTTTGGTGTGGTTCTTCGTCTTTATTTCTTTATTCTTTTGCCAAATCTTCTGTAACTATGGAATATACCATCTGCTTCATGTTTACACCGGCACGCGCATGCCCAGTGTACATGAACGGCCACTAGATGTGGATTTTCAGACGCTTTATTATAGACGGAGATCATCTCTGATACACAGCTAAAATGCTGGTGTGGACGGAGATCGTATTCGTTTTAAAATTCCGTTTTAAAACAAAAACAGAGTAGTGTGGATGGGGCCTTAACCATAACCTTAACCAAAAGCCACCTCTAAAGTTAAATAGGAAATGCTTTTGTTCCCAAATTGGAGGTGTCCCCACCGTATTCCTGTGTGAACATATTTTTTTGTCTCTGGGGTGTGAGTACTACAATCACTCCATGCGTCCTGTGTTTGGTGTACTACACTGACCTGCAGCTCCTTGCTCTTCCTCTGCAGTCCAATGTTGAGGGCCTCTTCTACTTCCAGTCTGGAGCTGGTACTGCTGATCTCCAGGTCCCTCCTTCACAGAGAAACAGATATTAAACAATACATATTACCGCTGGCAAAAAGTCAGTTAGTAAGTCAGTCGTTCCAAGACAATTTCCAATATCTAATCCAAATTTAAGAAAATTAAACTGAAGAATGAAAATGTATTTATATGTGACACAAGGAAGATATGTAGACAAGCTTTAGTCTAGGCTTTGATTTCTAGTTCAGTATTAGATTTCTCAGATTTTATCTACGATACAATATAGAGAGAAATACATCTTAAATAGATCATGTTCTGCCTATATTTCATTGTTCAATCCTTTGGAGGATAAAGTCTGCAAATATAATATCCAGTATACTTGTCCTCTGTCATACATCACTGTCACCACCTCTCTCCGGCCAGGAACCTAAATGATGTACTGCTATTGGGTAATCTCATTTCTCACTCATCATTTCTCCTTATGGAGCTCTTGTGTTTGCTTATTCTCTGCTTTAATGACCATGACGTTTTAGCAGCATTTGATAACCCACACAAACAATTTGATCATGTAAACTAGATGAGAAGAGGACTGTGTCCTTTTGTTCACTGATTTTAGATCAGCATGTAGAAGACTGCCTTTAGCGATTACGTCCTCTTCAGTTTGTCCTTCCCCTTGTCCAGCCTACTAAACCTGTTAAAGCTCTAAAGCTGTGGCAGGACTGGCAAAAAGACTTTTAAGACATGGAATATGTAACATCGCTGGCTTTATCAAGCTGTTAAGGAAGTAATGGCTTTAACTAAATGTTGTGTAATGGGTATTAAGAAGCGACAGGACTCTAAAGAGCCACAATGCTTGTGTGACATTTAGAAAATGATGTGTCAGAGGTGGTGGTGTCACAACTGGAGAACAGCAGGCTGAGTTCCCACTTGCCATGTTTCCATCTAATTGTCGTGCAAATTTTAAGCGGACTTTTGAAATGTTGCAACAAAAAAACCCCCATAAATAAGTGTGAAAAATTTGTGTTTCCAACAGCTGGTTTGGAGCGAATAAACCAGGCTACGGCAAGCGTAGTTACGTCAGCAGTTGACGTTACACATGGCTGTAATAAACAAGATGTATGGGTTCCAAACCAGAAAAAAACACAGTCACATGGACCTGATGAAGAGTGATCTTAGAAAAGTGGAGAGAGGTCCTCAGAAATGTGTTTCAAGCGGACATGCTACCAGCTATGCCTCCGCACATTATGGGAATATCCGGCAAGACGCCAGCAGCGGAAACAGCTGATCAGACATGAGTTACAAGTTTGCAACAAGTGTTTCCATCTCCCATGTAGCGCATTAACTCTTTATCAACAAAGGCAAAGACCACCTCAAACAAGCATAAAAACGTTTTCCCGAAATTAAGGATTTATTTTTTATGAATTTTGCTTCTTTTTTGTTTCCATCAACCTTTTCTAATGCGATACTTCAAAATGTGCATGTAAAAGTGTTGATGGAAACATGGCTAGTGATTGAATAGAAAATATAAAAAAGAAAAAACGCCTTTATGTGATACAGCAAGACTTGCAAGTTGCTTTCATGTATGCCATTTCTTTCTCTCTTTAATTCTATGTAATGCACAGAAGCAGTTGCTTCATTATAGCTGCTGTATATCACAATTATGCATCATTATACACATTATTTCTTAAATGTACTGTATATGCTAAACAGCAAGTTCTTTGATCAAAACATCAGGCCAATAAAGCTTCACTGAGTCAAACTGAGTGACAGATTTCATATTATCTTCCAATATGAACTGTTTGGAAAACACAGCACCTTAGTAACAAGGTGAGTCACTCTATTAGTGTTCACAGTTAAAGAGGGTCACGCAATTATTGATGCCAAAGAGAACAAGTTTTAACTTCATAAAGTCGATATTAATGCTCAGTGATCACATGTATGTGTGTGTGTGTTTTTGTGTGTGTGTGTGTGTGTGTGTGTGTGTGTGACAGTCGGTTCTTGCCTTCACCTAATTATTGCTGCAAGGTAAAGTACAGTGAATTATTCCATTCACTCTCGTATTACTGAGGGCAGATAGCAACATGTAGGGATGTGAGTGAATGCCTGGGGGTGTTGAGGGGGTGGGGTAGTGGAGATAACTGGACTGCGGAGCAGGTTTAATACATATTATAGCCTCACAGTCCAAGCTGTTCTGCTCCAGGACGGGAGCATCGTATCCAAATGTCAAGAGCTTTTTGAAGTCCGTCAGTTCGTCTCTTTACTGGAGTTCACAGATATGATCACAGCGGCTCTCTTACTGTCTAGCGTTACAGACCGGATTAAAGTGTGGAGTAAATCTCATGAAAACCCCCATGCTATGTTTGTGTATTCTTTATTTTTCGTAGGCTGATATAAATGTTTATGAGGTAACTTCAAAGTCCATATCAGTTGGCATGAATGTATACTTTCTGAAACTGTCCATGTTTATGTTTTCCCATTTTGATCACAGACTGGAGGGTATGATTTACTCGTCTACTCAAGTTATAGAGATTTCCACAGAATAATGATGACCTGATCTTCAAACAGAAGAAAAAGAGAAATCCTGTAACATGGCTCAGTAAACTATTCACAAATCTGTTATCAACCAGATGGAAACTGCCACCTTTTTCCAGGAAAAACGCCTCAAATAACATACCCCGAAATGAATCAGAAATAACTCCTCAGCCATTTGGCCTAGATGCTCCTTTGAAAGGTCAGAAGCTAAGTAATATAAATCAAATGTAAATTAACATTTTTTATTTTACCATTACAGACTAAATGGAGATGGGCTAAAGAAAAATATGGTATTTTCATCCTCGCCTGCAAACATGTTGATGTTTGGCAGGTATAATGTTTGCCATTTTCACCATCTTAGTTTAGTGCAGCAGCGCACAAACATGGGCGACGGGCCTCCCTGGGGGCTCACATTATTACAGCTTATCCTTAATGGGACATGGGTATATGTACCAAATCTCATCGCAATCCATCACCTAAAAAAATTATAAAGCCATGTTATAAAGTACATGTTGAGATATTTCAAGTGAAAACTTTCTGGTGACACTAGCAAAGTCATTAGGACTTGTCAACTGAAAAATTACAATCCCAGGTGACTGTGGCTCAGGAGGCCCGTTAGTCGGAAGGTCGGCGGTTCAATCCCCGGCTCCTCCAGGCTGCACATCGAAGTGTTCTTGGGCAAGATAGTGAACCTTGAATTGCCCCACTAGTGTATGAATGTGTGTGAATGGTGAATGCAGATGTAAAAGCACTTTGAGTGGTCAAAAAGACTAGAAAGACGCTATACAAATACAGAGCATTGTCATCTGGGGACCACAGATGTCTGTAAAAAGTTCCATAGTAATCCATCAAAGAGCTGTTAAGATATTTCAGTCAGGACCAAAGTGATAGACCGACCGACTGATATCGCCATCCCTAGAGCCATACTGCTCCCTAAAATAGATTTAACACTGACCAATACCAGACTTTTCGCTGTGTAGACCCAAAGTAGTTTGGCTGGAAAGGATGCTCTTCTTTTTGCTGCCCCATTTTTGTTATGCGAGCTAATAAAGCCACTTCTGTCACACACTGTAAAATCTATGATAATAGCAAGACTTTGACCTTTTGATTAGGTCTTCCAGTGCACTCCTATTCTTCTCCATCTCTCCCAGACTCTCATGTGTGGATCTGCTATCACCCTCCAGCTTCCTCCTGCTCTTCTCCAGCTCGCAACGCTGGCGGCGCTCCTGCTCCAGCCGGTACTCCAACTGAACACAAACGTAACATGCAAGACAAGACATGAAACACAATGATCGAATGGCGGCTACAGCTGCTACCAATATTATATTATAATAACTATAATTTTTAATGGCAAAACATTTTATGCCAGTAATCAATATCTGTTATATTGGCCATTTATTAAATTTGAGAATTTTTATACACAAAATTACATGGATTCAGAGTTTCCCCAGATTTGCCAAGGCATATTGGCTAACAGGGTTACAATTAAGTCTAATAACCTTAAGTTTCCATTCCTCATATTACTGTCAAATAGTTAGTTCATGACATTAATATATCTGCAGTATTAAATGTGTGCAACATGTGTGTTTCTTTTGGATGTTTCACCAATTGTTAGCCTTATACTGGCCTTTAATTAAACATCAGATATGATCCAGTCAGTACAGTCTCCCTCTGATATGTGGTGTGGAAGTTTAATCCATTGCTTATTTATTTAGGAATGTGTATGTTAAAAGCTGCACTAGCTGTTTTATAACTTTTTATCGTTGCTGTTTTCTAGCAGGTTTTTTTGTTTGTCTCCGTCAAGCACTTTAGATCAACTGTGTTTCAAATTCTAATTCATGGCTAATCAACATTTTTGTATTAACGATGAATCAAATGACAGGATGTATTTGAATTTGGTGGCTTGTTACGATGAAGAACTATCATTCAACTCTGCAGTTCCACTCATCTATGGAGCGTTCCAACGTCTTTCAGGTAATGTTTATGGATTAATCCTACAACTACAATGGTTTTCAGTCCCAACACTCTCAGCATTGTTGCTGGCGAAAAACTTACTGTATGCCACCTGTCCAGTGTCAAATGGCAGAAAGACAAAGTACAAAAAGACAAACAACTAGCTGGTGAAAATAGTGGAGCGTCCAGCAGTTAAAAAGCCAGATATTTCTCTCAGGAGTTAATGTTAAAGGAAGGAAGAGCTAATAAGAGAGTGAATATGAACGTACATTCGTATTGTGGCCAGAATCAAGACCCCGGTGTCTGCTGACAAACATTTCTGCTATCTTACCCTAAGTTGATAACAT
>JALXJV020000023.1:24460507-24678342 GCA_024633595.2 Lepomis macrochirus | reverse complement strand
TGTTTGGTGCTGCTGTTGGGCAGGTTGTGTACAGACGGTTGCTCAGTTTTTGTTGCTCAAAACAGCTGTCTGCTGTGGCTGGAGACGAAGTTGATAAGAGCAGTTTGAACCGAAACAGTAAAGTTACGGGCTATAAAACCAAAACAACATAGAGCTGAACAATGGCAACATAGAACTGCTGATTTGGGTGATAATTCTCTGTGGGGGGTTATAGGAGCCCCCTTTAACATTACGCTGTTAAACACTATACCACTCTGTTGCTTGTTAACATAAAAATATTAATTAGTGCAGCTTTAAGAGTTAAATTAAGCGGAGCTGTGTTTAGTGGCATAGTGCCACTTTATATTTGGCAGATGGAATTATTGGATGTGTCACAACTGTAAATATATCAGATATTCCCAAATACTCCCAAAACTAAAATGACTTTGATAGATACTATATTTAAGGTACAAACAGAAAATGAACAAAACAGTAAATATACAGAAAATTAACTTACATCTTCAGCTTGCATCTGTAGCTTGGTTTTCTCTTTGGTCAGCAGGTTCACCTTCTCCTCTTCGCTCTGCAGGTCTTCAATAGCCTGCTGTTGGGGTGAAACAAGATTTCTGAGCATGGGCTGCACATGTGTCCCTGAATCACTGATCCACCGTAGCATTGCCTCACATCCATCTGTCTGCCACATTGGTGCTCGGAAAGATAAGAGTTGTTTGGTTGCACAGAAAATGACAGAAGTCATCACCCGTTTGATCTGATAGATCAGAGATATTCTCTCTTTCTTTCCATCAACTGGGAACAAAATAGTGTTGAGACATTAAACTCACTGACTCTGTGCCTGAACTCGCTGAAACAGCTCTTTTAATGCCAAGTCGGTTTCTCTTTGTATTCCAGACTAAATCCATAACCTAACACATGTTCAACAAATAGTAATGAGATAACGAGGCAGTATGTTAAACTGCTCCCACAGATTGCGCAATAAAGCAGACAGCTACTGTTGGTCAAAGCATCTGGGAGAAATTAGTGACCAGGACCTGTAGCTGCCATAGAGGATGATGAGTTGTTGAGGGTAGAGATTTCTTTAGATTTCAAAGCATCTGCTCTTTTTTCAAAGTAGAGAGTGCTGTGAGTCTGATGGGGAGCACATTTATCACGAGTGCCACGTTTGGCAGGTCTACAGGCCATATGCTTCTGTGATGTTTCATTCCCAGTCAAGCAGCAAGTGAGGTATCTCTCTCTCCTCTGAGAAATGGGACACGGCTATCGATTACACTAATAAACAATCACACATAAAGTCAAACAGCATGACATGCTGTGTAAGCATTTGTGTAGTTTACAGTTCACTTGAGTATGACATAAATCTTAATGAAAGCTGACTATGTGGTATACATTACAGTAGTACAGTAGTAGATCATCAAAATTCATGACTTTGGAAACAGTAAAAATAGTAACAGGGGGTGTGTGTAAGGGCAGAAAATTGTATACAATTTTACTGCCCTTACAGTGTGCACTGTGGCACATCCACAATTTTTTTTGGATTGAAGCATCAGCTAAATGAATAAATGTAAAAAAAAAAAAAAGAAAGAAAGAAAGAAAAGAAAATACTGCTACTTACTAGCTGTTTCCAGAACTTTCAATCACATCTCAGTGTCTGCTTCAGTGGATAGAGTTTCTCTGTTGTCCTGGATATCTACAGTATGGAACTCCAAAATTACCTACTTAAGTCACATGATGACAACTGAGTGAAATCTATCTGCTGAGGAGACTGCTGAGTTGAAACAAAATAAAAAGCTAGTTAATAGACCTTGCGTAAAGTAGGGTTTTTTTTCCAAAATGTAATAATACTTTTAAACTGATGCAAGTTTTTAGGCTATTTGAGGAAAGACTGAATGTGAATATAATTGCAATGTGTTCATATTAATGGCTGTGCTCCCCTTCATGATGATTAACAACATATAGCTGTTTACAGATGCTTTATTTAAAGGGGCAATTTCACATCACATATCGCAATAGCACATTGATGTACAGTACAAGTTTGAATGAATGAAATTTCTGATTACTATCAGTACTCGTGTTTTTCTCCCCTTCTCTACTTCTGATTGGCTAGTAGTTCTTAACTAGGAACTGCGCATGTGCAACAAAGATCATGTAGAGGTAAGATGCATCATTCCGTGGCATTATGTAGTTTTCAGCGGCCACTAGCGGTGCAGTTTTAAGATTGCAACCAGGTGTGTGCTCGTACGCGTGCTCGCTTGAACTCATGAGCGAGCAGAATCCGAAACACAACCTCTTTCATACAGAAATCCTGCAATAAACGCAGGAACAGCAGCATGCAGGCTGTAGCTTTTCACTCAGACAAGTTCAGGCTCTGTTACTTCAACATTCCCGTCTCAGAGGCGGATCAACAGGCGCCGTTACGTTACTTCATTCAGCGCAGCGAGACAGCGGCATATCGGCACAGTACTCGCGAAAAAAGGCAAAGTGAGAGCGGCTATAGACAGACAGAGCTGGGAACTCAGGTAAACTCACGCTGCAACGTTACAGTAATAGTTTTATCAGCTGCAGGTTGACCTAATCCACACTCGTTACATGATCATAGTACATTTACTGCATTTAGCCGACGTGCTACATCGTTAGCTCGCTGTTGCTTTTTAGTAACTATCTTTACTATCTATGAATCTGCCACCGGAGGCTCAGCAGTGTCAGCACAGCTAATGTGAACGTTACATGTACTGGATGATAATGAAACGGGTATTGTGCTCGACTGAATATTATAAGATTGCGTCACACTTTATAACAGTTAGACCGCAGCAAGTAAATTTACAGTAACTAGTGTTAGTGGATGGCTCTTCTTCCTCTGGGTTGTATATTATGTGGGTTATGTTAGTTACAGCCACTGAGAGGTGGAGAAGCTGTGTACCCATCAGTAAAAGGCAATAAATCTAAATTGAACGTTACGAAGCAAACAGCGGCGGGTCCGAGCTAATGTAGCTGCTTCACTATGGAATAGTAAACAAATCACTCCACATTAGCTTTTTACCATCATGCAGGCTTTGACAAGTTGAGTTTATGTTGGAGTCTGTGTTGTGCTGGGAGCAGGTCTTGCTTAGTATTAGCAGACTCCAAGTCGTAAGTTGCAGTGTCGTCGCTGCTGAGTGCAAAGGAGACACAGCGAGAGGCTCGGGAGCGCGCACGCAGGTGTCAGTCACTGGATTTCGCGGAAAATCCGACCCGGAGCCGTCGAATAGGAAAAGGAATACCTGCCTTCAGAGGCAATAAAAAAAGGATTCATTTTAGTAGAAAAACTACATATAGCCCCTTTAAAGGCAATATACATTTTAAAGATAATGGTCATTTTTGGTTTATGGAACTCATTACATCTAATGTAGCTAGTTATTTTTATGTAACTTTCTGACAGACGACAACCTTATTACAATGTAATAATAATACAATGTTGTAATATCTAAATTTTAGATGCGCAATTTCACATCACATATCGCAATAGCACATTGATGTACAGTACAAGTTTGAATGAATGAAATTTCTGATTACTATCAGTACTCGTGTTTTTCCCCCCTTCTCTACTTCTGATTGGCTAGTAGTTCTTAACTAGGAACTGCGCATGTGCAACAAAGATCATGTAGAGGTAAGATGCATCATTCCGTGGCTAAAACGAAGCGTTCAAACACAAGGGTGAAAAGAGGAGCTGCAGCAATGTGCATGAAACCATGTAAACCTAAATCTTAAGATTTTGAACCTGAAAATGAGCACAATACCACCTCTTCAACACTGTATCGCTGCATACTGTACAGCAATTTCCTACCCTTATCCTGATCGCTTACTGTACTCTCACCTGGCTGAGCTCCACCAGATGATCTCTCTCTTTCTGGAGCTTCTGCAACGCCTCCTCCTTCTGAAAAAGCTGTTCTGACAGCCTTCTAGCCTCACTGTCTGATGACTAGAGAGAGAGAGAGAAAGAGAGAGAGAGAGGTTTTAAACAGTAATCCACTTTAAAGAATTCATAAATTCTGTGACTTTCTGTCACATTAGATAATACATTTTCTGAATTCCCAAACCTATCCCTAAAAAAGTATCATGCTAAGTAACATCTCTCCGCATATAGCATCTAGTTCATATCTACCTCTGCAAAAACCCTTCTTTCTGTGGTTCCTAATGTTTTCCTCTTGTGCAAGCAGCCATAATGGCTTGTGAACACAGCGGTTTTAATATGCAGGCTTTGACTTTGCAGCCATGCCGTAAAACAATTATCTCCTTTCATGACAGAAACAGATGTCAATATTTTGCCTCTCTCTTATGGACATCAAAGCTTTATTTGCATGTGGAATCCTGGCTTGCAATGAAGACACGAGGACCTAATGAGAGAAGTGTGATGGTTTGAAATCTGTGGGCACATTGGACTGCAAATGTGAGCTAGCATACTAGGGTAGATATATGGTGGTGTCAATTTCTATGCCTATTCAGAAAGGACAACAAAGATCTGTTTTGCAATCAAGATCGGACAGGTGAGTGGATTCCGCTTTAAACTGTAGCTTCTTTGAATCAGACAAACCATGTCCAGTGATAATGACAGTTATGACAGCATACCACAAATATTAGACACCGTCACGTCATTTTTTTCAAAGCCTTGTGTCAACTCTGCCATCAAACAGGTCTGGTCTTGTTGCATCCATTGTAGTGGAGTCCTCTCACAGTTCTCTCTTACAGTATCTTTACCACCTGGGAGACCAGTTAGCCAAGAAGACCTTATAGCACATAGCCAGAGGATCATGTTCTGAACTTTGTGACCCAGATCAAATTAATCAGTGTAAATTTGCAGAGGCTAAATCAACACCACCCGGCGCCACTTACAACTCCTCTTCCCTCTTCAAACGCAGTGCTGTGAGTACAGTACATGTCATGTGGCATTCCTGTGCGCGGATAGCATCGTAATCCTTTAATACACCTACAGTGAAACAAATGAAGGGGTTTGTTGAGGGGCTGTAATGGCGACGATGTGAGAGCAGCCTCAGCTTGTGAGTGTCTACACAGAAGACAGGGCGCTTCATCATGGATCGGGGCGAAATTCCATGTTCAAGATGGAATCATAGTGGCTGGAAGGCATTTAACTTTGACCTGAACATTTGACTTATGACACAGAAATCAGTCAAACTAAGAAAGTCTCTATAACATGTAAACCTTTATGGATAGAGCTACTTTCTGATAGATAACGTTGTATTTGTATGTCACCCTTGAAGAGCTCTGTACATTATTTGGGACTGATTCCAATGCTAGTGACGTTTTGGGACAAAATTAACAGTTCTACAAAATCTACATTAAACATTGTTGAATTGTAAAAAATTATGACAGCAATAGCTTTTTTTTCAGCCCTGAGTAGTGTCTGCAGAGAACGACGATCTTTCCCTAAACCTCACCAAGTAGTTTTATGTAGGTAGCCAATGCTCGTGGTTGTTTGGAGGCGTATCATGTCGTAGGCGTGTACTGTATTACTGTGCACACAGATAGACATGTGCATAGAGCCCCAACAACCTTCCCCAATAAGATAGGGCAGGTAAGACAGCCTGTGTGTAGCCTGAGAGGCAAATCCACTCACTGCAGCTCATGAAACTTATTGTTCCAAGTTCATGCTCTCACTAAAGGGGACTCCTAGAGGCAGCTATCTCTCCCCCATACACTCTCCCTCGGGTATCATCAGTTCCAGGAGACTATCCTGTGAAGATCACACAATGTTCTACCTGTTTATCTTGCTCAGCCGCAGTCAGGGCGCTCTCCAGCTCATCCAGGTCTCTTCTGAGGCTGCTGCAGTTGGCCTCCAGTCTGTCCCTGTGGAGGGCGAGCTGGGCTGAGCAGGCTTCCTCCTCCTCCAGACGGTCTGAAAGGCCTGACAGCTGCCGCTCCAGCTCACGCCGGGCCTTCTCCAGCTGGACACAGTGCTGCTCAGACGCCTGGGCAGTCTCGTGCTCCTGGAGGGTATCAAACACGGAGAGAATGCCAGTGCTGCATTACATACAGTTATCACATACAGTAATTTAAAAAGATTTTATCGTACATTTTTCTTCATCCATCACATGTGTATGACTTCAGGAATAATTTAAGTTAAAGTTAACTTGCTAAACATAAGTGCTTATTGAAATTTGAAGAAAAATGGTTTAAGAATATTTTGTTAAAGCCCAAGTATATCTATGTCTCGTTTATCTAGAAGCCAGAGATCCTTAGTTGCACAATTGAGAGTTGGCATTCTGCCTCTGGCCACTGAGGTTGGCCGATTCAAAAACCTTCCAGAGGAAAACAAATTGTGTGAGCGGTGTGACCTGGGTGAAGTGGAAAGTGAATCCCATTTATTTTGTACTGTACACATTATGATGACCTAGGAGAATCAATGTTTCTGGAAGTTATGAGACAAATCCCTTAAATGTTTTGGTATACTGATGACTAAAGATTGCAATGCCTTTTTAACAATGATGTATTTAAGTTTGCAAACTTTGTCTCAAAGCTAGTTTGTTTAACTAGATTTAATTATGTTTTGTAGGAATATGTGTATATGTTGGTGTATATAGGGGTGAATGTGGCAGCATTTGTGTATGTATACATATATGCATATACATATGTACACACACACACACATATATGGATATTATGTACTCTGAACCTGGCTATACTGTATATTAACTTTGGTGTCTTGTAAGCCTGTGAAGGCTTGGTCGTAATTATACACGACACAATTATAGAACATCATTCAAAACTTCATTCATGCGTTGTAATATTTAGCTTTTATGCATTTTTAAGCCCTCAAACTAAAACACTCATATTGCATTTCACTGAAATGACTGTAATTTGCGTTTTGCATTAACTTAATAATATCTCTGCTGCAACAGAAATATTATGATTGTTTAGTTCCATCCCAACATGACTATAGAAAAACTGTAAATATACTGTAGTTTTGTTGGGGAGATTAACTAGTTAACAAGACTGAGGTCAAACGAGGTAAGAAAAAGTGGAGAGAATTAGTGAAAGGCTGAGGGATAAAACATGAAGATGAAGGGATTAGCTGAATAAAAGCGGCTGAAGCAAAGGCAGAGAATTAGTTCATACAAAGATGATCTTACCACAGGTTATACCACAAGATGAAACTTATCCTCCCTCAAGTCAGAAGAAACTTCCCTGTGTTCATTTGCAGCTGCCTTAATATAGCACAGCTGAAAAGCTGACACAGTGACGTACAGTGCTGACTTGATAAGCAAGTTCTACCAAACACCAGATCACTTAGTCAACAGCCATCCATAACAGGAGTGAGAAGACTTGATTGTGAGAGCCTGCTCTGGTTCCTGTTACTTTCTTATGGACCAGTCCTCATGGGCAAGGCATTTGGAACGAGCTAATAGCATACCCAAATATCTGGGCATTTGTGAAATGATCAGGCGACCACATTTCCATCTGTATTTATTTCCATAAAAGTACTTGGTTTGAGCTCTTTCCCTGCCTTTTCTGAAACCCAATGAAACACAATTTTTGTCTTCATGTCAAGTTATTTGCACCGTTAACACATTTCACCTAGTGATAATTGAACAGGTGTTAGCAGGTATGACAAGGAGACAAAATCAATCAATATGCACGGGTCTCTCTCACACACACACACACACACACACACACACACACACACACACACACACACATACAGGTTGCTGTTGAACAAACACTTCTCAGGGGCAGTCCTGCTGTGGAGGCGGAAAATCTTGCTCATGTCCAAAGTCCCTCTCATTCACTATTCCTTACTTAGGAGTAGGGTTAGCAGGTAAGTAAGTAACTTGGCATTTCTTCAAATGGCATTTTCAAAGTTTCACTAAACAGAACTGTACATGCAATGCACACAATTCTTTTCAGGGCATTGTATATTAACTACATTTTACACTTGCACACAGCCTGAATGAGAGGAGCCAAAGGCTGAAGACCAGTTATGGAAGTTTAGTTTGTTAAAAAAATACACAGTATACATATAAAAACACAGAAGACAATAAAATAATACAATCTAAATGTTATTTCTATTAGCACTGACAAATGCAGTATCCTACATTGCATTGGTTTGTGACCGAACAACTTGTGGAATAGAAGAGAAGAACAACAGACCTTTTCCAGAGCAGACATTTTGAGACCTCATTGCAGGAAATGCCATCACTAACATCATTTTACGTGTTTCAGGGCCCTGGTGTACGTGCTTCCTCACTGGCATCGATTACTGCAATGCCTGTATGGCTTGGAGCCATCATAAATGTTCTTAAATGCACCTTTACATTTGCTGTTGCTATAAAAGAAGGATGCTATAAAAACGTCTAGGGGAGACCGGGTATGGTTGTAACACTTTGCTTCAGTAACTATAACTCACTGAATTTTTTAGCTAGAGTTCTCAGATTTTTATACAAAGTGCCCACATTTGTTCACTACATATGGCACCAATTCAGCCCTCTACAAGAATATCACAGACCTTGTGAGTTGATGTCAAATGCATTGTGTTCCCTTATTACAACCTACCCCAATAGCAGTGTAGGTTGTAACACGTGCTGGGGTAAGATGTAACAATCATACAAAAGAATCAAAAATAGATGGCACACTATATGATAAGCTTCCAAAACAGGTAGTTACTGTATATAAAAGAACATGTTTCTCTCTTGCTGTAACAGACTTTGTCTGATGACTCACGTGCATTTACAGTATGTGTGTGTAAATTTATCTAGAATAAACTTACTTAAAAGTATATTTAATAAATACCACTAAAATGTTCCTAATTAAAGAACATCTCTGTACAGCCTTAGGTCTAACTAAAAAGAGGTGTGTGTGTGTGTGTATATTCTTATTCAGAGTCACAGTCGGTGCTTACCGGTACGTATATAAGCTCTTCTATATTTTACTCTTTGGCATGCTGGGACATACATCCGTACACTTTTCTACCCTCTCCACCGGCGGAGACCGAGTATGGAAAAGGTCAAGTGATGATACACATGCCTACATGTGTACAACATGTGAATGGGGAGCACTGGTCACAGTGCTGACAAATTAATGCTGGTAACCCTGGAGTGTGGGTTTGGTGGGCCCAGACTGAACAGGGCAATCTGGAAAACATTAAAATCAAGAAAGTAACTAGTTTTATGTATTGTGGATGGTTCTAACACTTTTTAAAGAAGTGTTTAAAACCCACCCCGCCTCTGTCAACAATATTTAGCTGGCTGTATTACCATAGTTGTTTGAAATTAGAAAGGAAAAAATGCATCACGTGCTGCCTGAGAAACTACTCTGCAATAGTATAGATACTAAACAAAAACTAGTCTTGGTCAAAAAAACTTACTTTCTTACTTTAAAATCAGTTTTTTCTCTATATATTCTGAATATGCCTGTTTCCAGACTTGATAACCACCATGTCTGATCGGGAAGGAATTAGGTAAATACTGAACACAACCATACTTGGTCTCCCTTATTCACGTTAGCGTTGTCTGGAGGTAGGTGGTTAAAAAAAGTTGTATGACAAGTATGACATTTTGCTCAGTATGCAAATGATTACCTGATATCCAACATAGTTTTAAAAGGGGTGGTGATGGCGCAAATGAATAAAATGTAAATGTAGTCTATCAGATGTTTTCCTTGTTTACTTCCTTTCCTTGGTGTATGCTAGGGTTAGCTAACAAGTAATCTAAAGCTGACATGGAAAGTACAATGATGTAGCAGCCAATTACTTAAGATATCTATTAGGCTAGGTTGAGGCAGGCTAGTTAGCCTATTCATGCAAATTGATAATTTGGCTGTCACGCAAAAATGGGACAAATTAGCCTGGCTAATGTGTCAGATTTACATTAGTTAAATTAACTTAGCTACCTGCCCACCTTGCGATAATGTATGTCAATGGCATAAAATAGTGCAAAAAGTCCTTGCTGTTCATATTTTGACAAGGAATTCCAGATTTCAACCTAGCAAACATTTCTGCTCAAGTTTTTGGCACTTTGGCTCCACCCATATGCCTTTTTCATAAAAGACATTTTGACATTTTAGAAAAGCACATGTGTTAATAATAAAATGAATGGTGGAATTTGATTTAACAGCTTATGTTTCAGGGTCCTGACACACTGTCAGGGTTCAGTGAGACTTACTTAGCCTAATCCCAAGTCAAATTATCTTTTGTAAAAAAAAAAAAAGAAAGAAAGAAAAAAAGTGGTTTAACTCTGCCAGTACAATTTGTTTTTCTTTCAGAACTATTTTGCTTTCTAAGAAATATATAAAACCAACCGACAAGAATTACCCACAGCTGCTAATCTGTGCTCCAGTGTGGTGCTATAGCTATCCCAATCCAGTTCTTCAGGTTCGGGTTCTGGTCCAGCATCTGCATGGTTTCCATTGGCCTCCTCAGAGTCATCAGAGAGGGAGTGGCAAGGCCAATGGCGCCTTGTAGACATCATCTTGATACTTCCCCCAGTCTAAACACTCTCTTTTGCTTTGCAGACTTCACCTGTTTGGCAATGTAGCAACTTGCCCGCCTGTTCTGACAGTGTTTCCGTGCTGCAGCAAAGATGCTTATTCAGTTTTCTGTCTGTTTCTTTGCTCGGAGTACAGCTGTTCTCGTTGTTCCAGGTGGGTTTCAGCAGGAGGAACAGTACTAATTCACTCACTAATGGTGCTGCAGCCTGTGATCTCCCGGCAGATCCTCTCTCTAGCAACACATTAGTAGCTCTGTTAACCTTTCGTTGCCTTCCTCGGACTACTATCTGTCAGCCGTCTGTTTCTCAATCCTCTCTGTGAGCCTTTCTTCTCTCTCTCGCTCTTTCTCTCCTTTCAATCAACCATTCATCTACGTTTCATTTTAGGGTGTGCTATACGCCGGTGAAATCCAAACATTCCTCTGTACGTACTTCCAGCCTGCCCACAGCCAGCTGTTTCTACTTGTAACCCTATGTAGGTAGCCACTGCTCGGTCCACTCAAAGATTGTCTTTTACCACGACGACCTTCTCTCCTGCCTGCTTTCCTCACTGTAGTCTCCTCCCCCAGAAACAGGTGTCTCTCCCCGCTTTCAGGGAATCCAAAGGTGTCCCACAGGGATAGCGGTTGGTGTAGGATGTCAGAGGATAAAAGGCTTTAACGTTGTGTTGTTCTGCCACAGAAACGCAGCCCTCAGCTGTACCATCAAAGCCACACCAGAGAAAGACAAGAAAACAAGGGTAGTATTCCAGAGTCAAAGATGCCTTTTCTACTCAGTCTACGTTATAATTGACATGAATGTCTTGTGCGCCCACGCCCACATCATCCCCCCACAAAGCCGCGGCATTCATCTTAGCAAGAACAACAAGGCTTTTTGTGCTTTAGATTCAAGCGTGGATGTTTTTCTTGAATGAAGTCACAAAAGACTAGATAAAGCATGTCTAGAGTTAAAATTAAGCAGGGCCGATGATTAAGGTAGGTGATCCCACCATTTGCCTTAACAAATAGAGGACACAAAATGAGCAATATATTGGACATTCATGATCAACTTTCACTTTCAATACTACAACATGTTGAGAAGAACAATTTATAAATGGAGGAATGAAAAAATGTATAATAACTTGAATGTTAAAGTTCATTCTTGACCTTGGAAATAGTAGTTGGTAGTAATAATAATGAAATCTTGGCTGTTCTTCTTGACCTTGGAAACTGCTGTGAAAGAACACTTTCAGTTCATGGGTTTTCCTGGGCTTTCAACCACATCACATGAAAAAATCTAGGAAGTGGAACTAATTAAAGTTTTGGTCGAACTGTATAATCCAGCTGTATAATTAGAATTATTGTTTGACGAGCTGTAGCATTGCTACGTCAAAAAAAGAATGTAAAGGATGTACTGTAAGAAATAAGTGGAAAATATGTGGAATATACTGTACAACCATAACAAGTAACTGTGAAGGATGAAAACCTATAGGTACTGGATGTGCAAAATGCAAAGAACCATGCATTTGTACTTTCACATCATTGCAAAAATGTGCAATGATGTGAAAATCTGAAATCTGACTACTACAAGTATTATGTACAAATTACTTATACCAACAAGACAAATTCATTCAGCACATTCATTGTACAGCACAGCAATAGTGATTCTTACTCTAAACCAAAGGTTGTGGAAAAGCAACCACACTCTGTCTTTCTAAAGCTAGAACAACAGTGAATCTAAAACGGCCCAAAAGTGGACACAGTTATATGAGCTAGGATAAGCCCTCTGCCAATGCCACTGAGCCGTGGAAGACATCCAGTCACCAAAAAAACAAGATTTCTGAGTATTCAGATTGTTTTATTTTGACATTGTGGTCTGGGTTCTTGTGCTGAGAAGCAGCACAGAGGGATCTGTTCATCTAACTCCCACTTGAGCTGGAGAGGCAAGAGACACTGAGCTCGCCCAGACTGATTCCCCAGACACCATTCAAGTCCAACACCAACACTGTCATATCAGACAAGAAGGCTGCCAGGGAATCAGATGTGCAACTTTTTCAAATGTATCACATTTTCATCACACAAACCTTAAGGCTTGAAACCAAGAAACATAATAACAGAAGACCAGTTTCCTGTTTACACCGCTGTTCTTAAATCTCATTCACTCATTCGCCAAGAGGTCTGAATTGCAGGTGATACTGATTAGACCGTTACAAGGTAAAGTAAGGACATGGTTACTGAAGATGAAAGCGTCACAGGAAAGCCCTCTGGGTACACAGATGATGTTTCACTGTGTTTGGCTGCTTCCTGCTACAGTAAATGCAACCCATATTCTAAGAGTACCTCCATGAGGTAGAAAGTCTGGCATTCAATTGCCAGCTGCCTTTTAACTTCCTAAAGGCTAGATTAGTGATAACACCGGAGGGAAGAGGAGGCTGAGGGTTTAGCTACCGGGTGATTTTAAAGATCATGGAGTCTTGTAAAGGCAAGACTCTACAGCATTTGAGCTAAATGCTAACGTTTACATGGCAACATGCTCACAGGGACAATAATAAAACATGACTTTTAGCATGTTCACTATCTTTATCCAGGGACTTAGCTTGCTAACATTTGCTAGCAATAAACACAAAGTACAGATGAGGCTGATGGGAATGTCTTTATGGTTTTTTTATCCTTCCTTCCTATCCTTTATTACTTATGGTTCATTATCCTTCCAAAAACATAAAGTCATAGGCTGCATTAAGCTATTAACTTGTGAAATCACAGTGTGTATTGTCGGACTTTGGTACATGAACAGGTCGCCCCAGGTCACCCTTGTAAAAGAGATGGCTGATCTCAAAGAGTCTTATCTGGGTAAATATGGGTTTAAAAAAAAGGAACAAATCTGGTGAGCCTAGAAGCACAGTAGTAACTTTGGTATTCTTTGGCATAGGCTACGGGCAGTAGCTTGACAAGGACAGATATTGTTTAGGGCAGCCACATAACACTATGTGACCATAAACATCAAAATTTCTTTCTGCAATCATTCCAATGGTTTCTGAGATATTTCAGTCTGCAATAAAGTGTTAGGCTGAACAAACATTACCATCCCAACAGTCGTGCTGCTAGCGTAGCTAAAAACAAGATCGAGATTGAGATCATCAACACACTACGTATCTGAGCAAGGAACTTTCTTCACAATTTGACAGGCCCCAGGGCCTTTGCCAGGGCTTGTGTGTGTTGTGTTGTTGTGGTTGTTTTCTTTCCGTGTTGTGGTTACTGGTGGTTTGGAACTGGAGGCCATCAAGGAATTGAAGGCAGCTGGCCACTGTCTCTAGGTAGCATAAAAAACATCTCATCCTGGTCTGTGGGCTTCCTCTCCTCTGGCTCCACGTCATGTTACTTTGATTTTCTGTATAGTTTATTTTGCATTTTCTTGGTGTACCTGGCATCAGTTTTCACTGGCAGCTTAATTTGTTAGAATTTACATTTTAGTATTCTATTCTAGTATTCTTAGCATTCTAAATTAGTCTTTGTTGAATAGTAGAAAGTTCCTTTCTTATAGTTAATCCCTCACGTGTACTTCCCTTTTTTTCTACGAAAAAAAAAAAACAAGCTCAAAGTGCAGCACAGAGAGAGAGAGTATACAAAGTTTAGGAAATTTAAACCTCAGATATAGCTGTCTGTAGATTCCTAATTTCCCATGCATTCAATCTGGCTGTCTCGACTTCATGTCTCAGGGTAGACTTTCACCCAAAACTCACCTCAAAGTGTATCTCTCCTGACCAATTTGTTAATACATTAAATTGCTTCATTCCCCTTGCCCTTGAACATCAAGTCAGCCTTCCATTCCCTTGACTCTCTTCTCCTCCTCTCTCTCCTACCCCATCTCCACCCCAATTCATCTCTCCCTGCCAGTCTTTTGTCCCACAGTTTGCCTTGGGCCCCAGAAACTCAGCCAGTCCAAAGTTTTTCCACACACAGAACTGGGGCATCTGGATAGCTCTGCAATAAAGCTCCACATTTACTTCCCATTAGCAGTAATTGAGGGGTAAAAAGTGGACCTTTCCCTGTTTATATACATTTGTACCAAAGATTGTTGGAACAACAGTGGAAGCAACTCTTTTCTTATCCCCTTTTCTTTCAGTAGTAATCCTCAAATTTCTCATTTAGTTTTATTGTCTGGCTTTTTATTGGTGTTTTTGCAATGTAGGCTACTTCTGAATATAGATCATCTGAAAAGAGTTGGTGGTACTGTCACATCTCTTTCCTCTGGTTTTTCCTTGGTGGCACTTTTTAGCAAGCGGCATGTCTAGGGACAGTAATGTCGGTTGGTCAGCCCTCCACTTTGATCCAGGCAGAAATGTCTTCACAACTTTGGTATGAATTGCTGTGAAATTTTGCATTACAATGCATCCTACTGACTTTGGCGATGCCATTACAATGTAGCACTACAACAAGGCTAACAATTGTGTTTTTTTAGTGAAATGTCTCAACAACTATGAAGTGGATTGCCACGATATTCATGGCGCCCTGAGGATGAATTGTTTTGCCTTTGTGACAGTGACAACTGAAGAGAAACAGGAAATCCTGGAAAGGGAGGGAATAACGTGGGTTGGAATTAAACCTGGACTGCTGCAGTAAGAAGCCAGCCTTAGGACATGATATGGGTTCTACCAAGTGAGCTACCGGGGCACCCCAGAGGATGAACAACTTTGGTGATTCCCTGACTTTTCATCTAGTGTCTGCAGTCTAGTACTTTTCACTTGATATATCCGAACAGTTACTGTATTGGATTTGGTAAACACCTTCCTGGTTCTGAGACAGAGTATTCTGATGACTTTGGGGATCCCTGAATTTTGCAGTAGACCAACCATAAAGATTTTTTTTGTTTTTAAGTGAAATGTCTCGACTATTGGGTATATAACTATTGGGTATATAACTATTGGGTATATTGCCGTGAACTTCGGTACAGACATGCATGTCCACCTCAGGATAATTTGTAATAACTTCTGGTGCCATCACCAGGTCAAAATTTTAATTTGTCTAATATCTTTGGTTTATTTCCAAATGCCCGCCTCAGCTGCACTTTGTGTTTGTGTTGCCTTACTTATATAAGCATTTAGCACAAAGCGCTGTAGTGCCTAAGTACTTCACAAAGTTACTAGCACTGATATAAAAACAGGGCCTATGTTTTGTTTTTGTTTTTGAGTGGTTTGCAATGGGAGCACCGCATAGCCTTTTGACACAATGCCAAAAACGACAGGAGAGTGACGAGGTACTAAGTGCCTATTCTGAGCTGAGCGCTGCAACTTTGGGTAAAATACTGCACTCCTCACTGACACATTTGACCCAGCTGTACAATCACAGTGGAGGAGGGGCCGGAAATACCACAAAGACCAACCATCACATCCCATGTATACAAATGCTGAATAACAACAATGGAGGTATAATACTGCTAGTCTCTATCCATGTCTGTAACAGCAATTCTCATCCCAGGGTGTCACATATGGACGCTTTGTCAAGACCCTTTGGCGTCGCTTTTTAAAGCCCTGAGTACCCTTTAATGCAGTTTTTTTTATATGTAAAGCTCCGCGGTCAAGGTAGCAAGAATAAATATGCAACATCCAGTTAAACAGAGCAGCGTTTTCTGTGGGAGATGGGAACTCCCTTTGGGGTGGACTTTTCACTTTGCAAACCTATTACATGATCAAAAAAGGTATATAAAGGAAAGGGAAAATACATCAAACGAGCACAACAAATATCTTTTTTGTCCCACCCATTCACCCCAACCAGCTCCTTACTCTGAATTTTCTGTTATTTACAGTAGTACTTTTAGAATAGAACAATGGCGCTAAAGGGCTTTCCCTGGTCGTGGAAGGGTGCCATGTGCATTGTTACGGGATGCCAAAAGACGTTGCTATTTGACACACTTGGAATAGGAACGGACTGGGACTAGATGACATACGGACTACCATTGTCAATATCAAAATGAAAAAAAAAATTTGCCTGGAGGAACATTTCATAATACGTCTGTCAGATATAGGCAGTCAGCCAGAGGCACTTCTGCAGAGAGTATGGTAGCAACCAAAGAGTCTGAGCTGAAAAAAATGCCCCCAAAGCTCTCTCCATCACTCCCAGTTGGATTGTATTATATTGGGAGATTGATAGAAATCATTTAAAAACAGTAAATCAAAAGAATTTCAGTCTGTCAGAATAGTGTTGACCTCACAGAGCACCGGTGCACAAGTTTGATCAAGAATAAGGAATTCATTGTACCCCTGATGAAAGATGTATGAGGTGTCCCTCCAGCCTCAGCAAAAGATGGGACTAACTTCCCCTGGAAAACTGGACGGCTTCCTACAGTCAGCAGCAGCACTGAATAGCTCTGACGAGGGGTCACATTTCTCACTGCAGTCAAATCAGAAGGGCTCGAAGGTATGAATTATGCTGGCTGAGCCGTCTCCTCCGCAGATTAACTTCATTATTTATGGTTGGCAAATCTAAGAAGTGAAGAAAAGAAAAGGCTGGAGCCAGAGCACACCTGGTGATTTTGAGGAAAAGTGGGTTTTTTTCTGTCTGTAAAAGGGTAATAAAAAAGGGGAGTTATAGTGTTAACACTTTAGCTCTTCTTCTGACCACTCCACGTGGGTTGTAGAGGAAAAACAGAGTCGCAGTGATCTTAAATCCACCAGTAACCCACTTTTCAGACTGAATTGTTATGATATCAGTAAGGAAAAAGGACAAGTTAAGGGGTTTCTGACAGAAGTTATTTGGTTTATGACCATCAGCTGTGTCACTGTACAGAAATTGCTTGATTTACTACCACTCAGATTAAAAAAGAAAAAAAAACCTGACAGTGCATATGATACCTGCTGAAGGTCAGCACACAGTGATGCATGAATTTGTCGTATGCAGACGGCAGTAAAATAGAGAGTGACGAGAGCCGCAGTCCAAGTCCTCAAGGCGGTTTACGATATGTTCCATTGAAGCTGTCTGAAGAGTCTGCTAAGGCACTCAGCACCAGTAATGACCAAATCCCGTGGGCAACCCTGGAGCGCTTTCCATAAACATTGGCAACAACAGTGCCGCTCCACACTCTCACACTAAATCCTCTGCCTTCACTCTGAAATCTGACATCCACTCACTTTTGGAAAAATGAGAATGAGGAGTAGAAGGTGTGCATACTACACAGAATTTCCCTTTTTCTTGATATTTTTGTGGTTTTACTTTAGCAAAGATTTGGATTTGGTTGTCCGCTATGAGAACAGACAAGTTAGGTAATAAGATGGGTATACTTTCATGCAATAACTCAAACACTCCTTTCCTCAAAAAAGTTTTATGTTAAGGTAAGGTAAGGCTGGGGCATTCTATATTTTTCTTTAGGCATGGAAGTTCCTTCTTGCCCTTTGGCAAGGGCACAAATGGTCCATTAACAGCTCACAGAGCTATCTCGTGGACATTTGGTCATGAAGTTGTCATCATGTTACCTACATTCCACATTGAGATCACTGAAGAGACCTGAGCAGTCTCTTTTCACTATATGAAGGCTATCAGATGCTGTTTAAAGGTTCGAAACGTAGTAAGTGGACATTACTGGAGATTATCTTATTTTCCTTGTTGTCACAAATCCTTAAGCCCATTTGTTCGTGTGAAGACATAAATCTTTAAAAACTGGTCACAACTGGTCACCAAGTCCAGTATTCACTCTTCCTTTAGCTCTGGTCTCTACCAACTCCTGAGGAAACTATTTGGCTCTTAAACGCTAACTACGGTATTTTAAAATCGATTTTCCAATGTTTTTGTGTCAATATGAGTCTGGTGGCATTGGAGAGAGCAAAATAGCGACATGGGAATATAGGGTCCAGGTAAAATACCAGAGTTACTCTTTAAGCTACTACACTATACATGCTACAATGGCTGCCATTTGGTGGAGGTCAGTTAGTTTATAATCAGAACTTTTTCACAGAAAACAGCTGCCTGATTTGTCGAGATGCCTGTTGATAAGAGGTGAAAGACTTAGCCAAAACAGTAAAGTTGCAGACTGGAAAACTGAACGAAGTGTGAAGATGCTAAAATTGTTCTCGAAAAGCAGTGGTAGACTAAAACTTTGATCTTTTCTGCAAATCATATAAAATGTGCTGTATTTATGGACTGAATACTTCTAAACAATAATGCGGGTTTGTAGTTCATCCAATAAAGCTTGTGGTAACACCTCCTCCCAACTGAAGGGGATGTGCCACTCAGACAGTCCTCCTTGCTGTAAAACCAATCAGTCACACATTTCACCTCCGGGCCAGGAAACAGCATGGTGCCTCACAGCTCTATGACAGCAGTCTCAGTAAAAAACACACTCTGTACTTGCTCTCTCAATAAAACGATCAGCCTGGAAAATGGTCAACACGGCGGTAAAAAACCCACAGAGAGAAACGCAGCATTGAAACAAGCTCGAACACAGCGACTGCCATGGTGGCTGCATCTCTCTCCCTCTGCTAGGGTATCATTATCCACTTAATTTCATCCACCCGGGGTTGGTATAATGACCACGTTCAAAATCCCTTATCAAGCAGAAATTCAGACTGAATCACAAATCATGTGAGTTCTAAAGTATCAAGTCAGTGAAACAAAAGAGGAATGGCTTTTTTTTAAAGGGGAAAAAATGAGAATAAGAGGCGGAGATGCAAAGAGACAGAGCAGCAGACTTACAGCTTGGTATTTGGTAGCCACCTCATTCTTTTCCTTGTTAAGCTGGGTGTTCTGCTCCTCTAGCTCGCGGACCTTGGAAAGGAGTCGGTCACTCTGCTCTATGGCTCTCCTCAGCTCCTCTCTCTCCCTCATGCCTGCCTGCTGTGTGAGAATGTGCTGCAACGACAGACACACGACCTGGAACAGCACTCACGCGCACACGCATCCAGATACTCACACGTGCACACACAGACAGGCTGATATTTCAGCGTGGCTGGCTGGCTGGCTCTCTGACTGAGTCTCCCTCACTTTTATTCACTTTTGGCCGCAGTCTGCACTGTACTCTCCCACTCTCTCCTCCATCCACTTATGACACACGCACAGGCAACATCCTGTCAAAGAGCTTTGCCCTCTAAAAGACATTCCCATGCACGTATGAATAAACGCACATGTGCCCACATTTCCTCCCCTCTCTCCAGACAGGCCGCCTGCTGGACTTCTTTCACTAAAACAATATAAAACTTCTTCTTGCGCAGCTGCATTCCTGCTGAGTGGTCTGGAGTCACAGAGAAAAACTGAGTTGACTGAGTGCAACCTCCAGCCTAGTCAGGTGGATAGGAGACCATAATCAATTCATCGTGACACCATGATTGCTGGTAACCCTATATCTCGTACTGGATTTGTTAGTAGTAGTGCACGTCAAAGTGAGGACCACATTTTTAATAAACTCATCCATCAAGTCATCATCCCAAAAGCTGAATGAATCGATTTTTCTGCAACATTTACATATACTTGTTCTTGTCTTGCCTATTTATTTGGCGCCGTGTTTATCGCTTCGTTGTGGGTTTGTAAGACAAGCCCCTGTCAGTTTACACATTCTCATTTGATCCACTGTTGACAGCCCCCACTACCAATGGTCTGATTTAACCTGGCCTCACTTCAAATGCAAATGTAAATCCGTATAGCGCCTTTCTGATCTTTTCGACCACTACATTGGATTCACCAGCTTTCATCCACTGAGCCTAAGTGCTCAAACAGAAACATCCACACACATTCATACACTGGTGGAGCAGCCACCAGGGGTAATTCGGGGCTCAGGATCTTTCCCAAGGACACATGCAGCTTGGACATGCAGCCCACAGCCGCCCCGTCACAATCAAACTGGAGGGATAATAACTACTCTAATAATACGATTTGAATTTAAGTAAACTAAAGGCTGCATTTAACACATCTTAACAAATGAACAGCTTTAATGCCTCCTCTTCTCTTTCATTCCCTGTTATATACCACTTCCCTACTTTCTCTTGTTCAGTGTGAAACGTGAGCTCTGGCTTGTCCTGCCAGCTAGGATTTTATTTTCTGTTCCCTCAGTTCAGATTTGAGTGGGGATCAAATGAGATATTCTGGGTTTGAGGTGCCCGTGGGAAGAATGTACATCTGTACATTGTTGATTAAAAGCCACGTGAAATCTCTTTGCTCTTTCGTCTCCTCTCTTCCTGTGTGTATCTCCCTCGCGGACTCGACTAGCAATGCCTATTGGAATGCACAGATTGGCTGAGAAGCATCACATGAGACAAGTGGAACACATGCAATTGGTCTGTGAGTTTCTTGGGCCGCTGAACAAGTACAGTAAAGGCTAGATAATCTGCGAGGGTTAAAATAGAAACACTCCGTCACGAGGTAGTGGTTCTACCTCGGAGGCTGGGATCGGAGCCGGACCGCGGTCCTCCAATTAGAGACCTCTGATATAGAGCGACAAAGTCCGTGCAGAAAGGGTCGAGGAGTATGGATGGTTCAAACAAACACCAGACTCTCATGTGAAGCTATTAGTGAACTTCTTTTTAAGTTAACTAACATAACATAAACCTAAACAAGTAGTTTTGTTGCCTAAACCCAACCAAATTTGATTATAATTATCTTGTAGTCATGCAAATGACTCATAATTATTTGTGTAACATGGCACCTTTAAAAGAGGTATTATAAAAATGTAAACAGGACCAAGACTAGCTTTTTTAACATGCATTTTTGAGCCAATGGCTGCTAAACAGATCCTTAATCTTTTTCAGTGCTCTGTTGCAGCAGCATAGGTAGAGTCACTGTATTATCAGACTTTCTATGGTTAGTTTTACCAGATGACCGTGATATGTCCAATGGGACAAGACAAACAGTAAAGAGACATTTAAACAATCACACGTGACAGTTTAATAGTCTATTTAATACAGTTTTCTAAAATCATTTTTTTTTAGAATTCCTTGTGCAGTTAACACCACCACTCTGGCACCCAAAACCAATTATAACAAACACTATGAACTGTAAGATCTGATCACTGCGTGGTACAGAGGTCAAAGATCAACGGTAGAGTTCCGCCTGTGTTTACCTGATCAGAGGCAGGCAGAAATGTAAAGATGCTGTTGGTATGTCGGCTGCCCGTCTTGAGTCCTTCTCCCTATCAGCAGCACCGCACCAGTAAACCAGACAACATCGCACGAGACTCTTAGTCTAAACAGATGTCTGTCAACCCCTGACAGACTGATGTAAACACAGTAATGTTCTGTGCACACTGGGACATAAACCAGTCTGTTTAGAGTTTTACGGGGAAATTTAGCTTAGTATGCAGAAAATTCTGTCTCCACTAACCCCTAACCCCCAAAACAACAGATGGTGGTTTGTATAAGATAAGGATGAAATATAAACTGATATAATTTTATTCATCATTTAATTACAAGTCATAACAAATCATTACAGAAACTTTCTGAGGGGCACTGATGCATTCAATAAGTTACTAAGTCTAAGTAATATAAGGTTTTGTGGCGTTGTTATGTAACTTTATTAAGTCAGGTAGTCTCCATGAGATTATGATCTCTTTCTTAAGATATATTTGAGAACAAGAGACTTTCAGAGTCAACAGCACAACCAGTTACAAGAAACACATAAAGCCAGACAACCAACAATTATGTAACAAATGGAATTAATAATATCAATTACATAGTCATAAAAACAGCAGGTAATTACTTTTTAAAAGGGGGAATGAAGGGATCTAGCCCGAGGGCAGTTTACAGTTCATTCCATTTAAAAGGTACAAACTACCTGAAACTAGCTCTGCCGTGATTGGTGTGGGATATCTACGGTTAAGTTATTAGACTGTGTACTGTAAGATTTAAATGAGAGAAGAGCTGTGAGGGTTCGGAAACTAGTGGGGCTTTATGGATGAACATCATGACATGATAATTCCTTCTTTTCAGTGGGATAAACCCATCCAGCTTTGTGCTACAATGTGTGAAGATGAGTATGAAATGTATCTTTAGTGATAATATGTAGCATAACTGCAAACATAAACATTGACTGAAGTTTTTTTTTTAAAGCCACACTAACCAATATTTTTATTTTAACAATGGATCACATGATTACGAGTAATGTGAAAGGGGTTATTTCTAGTGACGAACAGTGAGAATTATCACTTGATCAACTTTATCATTTTAAACAAGTGTATGATAAAGAAGGGATGTTTAGGGATATCTAAGGCATAACAGGCTGATTGAAGGTAAGCAACAACGTGGGTTGAGCCATATAATATTGTATAATCTGCATACAAATGGAGAATAAAATGCTGATTAGGATGATTAAGGTTATTCTTATATCATGTAAATAGTAATGTCAGCTAGGTCTGTGTGTTTTCGTCTGTTTCTTTGCAATACAAGGCCCTCAATCGGTCATGAACACCCGAATGTGATGCATTTTACACCGAAAAACACAGAAAACCTTCTTTGACCTAAATGTGCCATCTAAATGAACTAAAGTGTGTTGTGGGGAGGAATTGTCTATTGCACGCATTTACACTTCATGCCGCATTCGATCACTGTTCTTTAAGTTCTCTCCACACCTAACAAGATTCTACAAGTTAATTTGGCTTTGCTTTCAAAGAAAAACAAAAAAAACATAGTTTCTGTTCTTAGAAAAACAGATGTGAGCTAATTTTCCGCAGTGAGATCTGAAGAAGAAGAGGTTTAGAAGGGAGAGCTGTGTTACAGAAAGACAGGCAGAACACACACACACACGCAGAAAAACCTGTTGCTGCTTGAGCGTCGGTATCTGTGCTGTTGGAAAAGAGCCGTCATTAGATCAGCTCTCTGAACTCTGACAGTGAGTTTACCTCCGTCAGGAATTAGACAGGGAAATGTGGTATCGTCTTTCTTAAGTGTGCAGCAGTAATTGCCATGTTGTCCAAATAAGATTTAGGACGTGTGTTTTAACCACCATGAGGATCTGCCTGTTGACACACCTGAACTTCCTTTGCCTATAGTCAGTTAAAACACACAATATATTTACCTGTCAGTGCAGGATTTACAGGCCTACTCAACATCAATCTGCACACTGATGCCAGAAAAGCAGTGGAAGATAAATGTGACACATCAATAGTTCACCTTTAGCATGATCACAGAGCTCAACCTCTTAAGCCAGCGCTATTGTTGAGAATGCTCACATTAAATACTGTCTTTGTTGCTGCACATCACCTCTTTGCATGATGAATGTTACACTTTAATACATTTTTCGTGTTTTGACTTGAAACCCAGAGGTGTTGTCTAATCAAACCTGTACAGCAAAACAGACACACAGCTCCTCTCCTCCCAGTAAAACAAACTTCCCAACTGTCCGTCTAATTCACGGCTCTGTAAAAAAGAGGTCGTATGAAGTTTGTTCGTAGACAATGCAGCAAAGAAACCCCTTCTTCTTCTGATTCCTGGTATTCCTGGTCAGTGGAGGTAACTGGGATATTTATCCCGGGATCTGTATTTGAACAGCTGTTCACCATTTCAACTATTCACACCTGTTACTGGCTACAGGCTCAAGTTATTAAATGATGTACCAGTGTACATTATCCCACTTAGTGTCCACAATACAAAAAGTCCAGATCCTGGTTGAAAGCTTTGCGTTGTAATGTTCAGTTTTGAAAGAGTTGGTGAGGCTCGACCTGTCGGTACATTCAAAAACCCACAAACCAAAACATTCTTTTTAGCAAGCTGCAGATTCTCCACAAGGAGGAGCTGTTCAGTTAGTATGAGAGCAGCCGACAAGCGCCACCTATAGGAAAGGAAAGTACTAGTGCTACCAGAGACGATTAAAGGGAAAGAGACACACCACTTAAAGAATCCTGAACAGAATTCTATGGGGTAACGTCAAAGATATTAGTTGTATGCACATATTAAGTCAATCGTGTGGTTCCACCGCCGTAAGTGCACAGTTGAGGTCTGCAACAGGTTTAAATGTTGTGGTGGCAGCGAGGAGCACGTGTGTAGTCAGATCAGATGCACGTCCGCCAAAATACTGCGTGAAAATGTGCCAGATTTGTATGCATTAGGCCTATTTGCAGCATGTGTTAGAAAATACCATGGTGCCTTCTATAAACATATATGGTATGCTGACTGTATCCATAACGTCAATTATCATTGCATTTGGCGTGATGTCATGGGCACTCTGGATAGAGCTGTAAATGAAGTCGCCGTTGCGTATGTGTAGTAGAAGTATAATGTGGGGGAAACGCTTTTAAACCTTATTTTGGGGCAAAATTATCAAACTTTTTCAGCGTTTTTTATCAGGTTTTACTGGTGTCTCTATAGATGCCATTTTTATGTCCCATTGAATTATGGCTTTTTCCCAATTCATTTAGGTAGGGCCTGTTACCAGGATGGCTGCCCAGCACAGCTTAAACATACAGATGTTGACATTAGGATGTTGCCACCCACAGGCAAAGAAAGTAACATATGTCACAGAGGCAAGTACGGAAGCACATTGCATTCACCAAAGAAAAAAAAGACACCTTATCTCGTAATTATGAGAAAGGATTTTCTGAGTACAAGATCAGTGTGAATGATGAATATTAGTCAGTCAACAATGTAGTAAAACCTTCTGTAAAGTCTTTTAGCAACATTACCTTATAGCCTCTGCATTGGAAGTATCAAGCTGATAACTTACCTTTCTGCAGCTGTGAGTTACTGAAGCAGTGGCCAGTAAGTAGTTTTCTAATAATTACACCATCCTGAGCTTGTGACTATGAAATGCTGATCTCCTATTTATGAGATCTTTCCAAATTTCTTGGTGAATGGAATGTGCAAGGAGTGCCTATAATTTAAAATTCTGTTTACTTTGCGTTTTATGTTTTACATCTAAAGGTCTGGGCACACAGGAAAGTGGCAGAAGGTGGTGCTAGACGCTTGGTGACATGCAGTAAGTGAGTATTCAGAGCTGGAAGGTAAACTAGCTGACTGTGTTAATCACTCACAATAGCTTTCCAAGCTAGCTGCCTTGCAAACTATAACTAGCTAGGTCACTGAATGAACAAAAAATGTGTTCAAGAGACCAATTTGTCCCGTTCTCCTGACATGAGAATATGCGCTCATTTATTTCATACCGAATGGCTTCGCTGACCGCTTTGTTTCCATTGAAATGTATGTTGTTTTTAATTTTTTGCATAAAGGGTAAAAAATGTTTGCTGTTTTAAATTACGGTTTGATCGGGTCAATACACATGGCTGTGCAGCATGAAATGTTAGCTCTAAGATTTTGTAAATATTTCTATATTTCTAGGCATCTATGATTTGGGACGTAGCATAAAGCTTTTGAGTTTATTTGCAGACATACACAACAGCATGAAAAAACAAGTAATAGAAATAAAACTGATCACTACCCAGTATGTAGCACAACAATTATGACAAAAAAAAGTAGAACCACAGCTCCAAAACACATTTCCTGCAGGTGGCACCATTGCTGATGCTCAAAGGTCTAAACAGCAGTCTCACAGTACGTTCCTGTTTCTGTTCAGTAGAAACACTCCTCTGCATTTCTGCAGAGGAGTGTTTCTACTGTACGGCAAAACTTCAAATATTAGTGCACAAACTGCTCCCAGGTGAATGGACTGCAGGCTGAAGCCTGGCCTCTGGCTGAACTCTGGATCCAGGTCATGGAGGAAGGCACAGCCAGCCTTTGATCACTGAAGCACCTCACAGTTCACTTACTCCCATGTGGCTGACTGGCTGCAGGTCAGGTACAATAACACCAGCATGTAAATCATATCAATGACACAATTGTTGTCAGGTAAATTACACTAGAGAGATACCTGTTGACATTATAAACGCGATGGAGGTTTCTGTCCTGTTCAGTGTCAGTTATTGTCCTGATAGGGGTAATAGAAATACTTGACATAGCTGGACTACAGTACAAGTAGATTACAGACAACGCTGAGTGTGGTCATGGTGATTAAAACCGACACAAACATAGTATTATCTACAAATGACTGGGATTCCTTTCAATTTAGCACCTTTCAGTGTATTATAAGATAACACACACAAAGGTTCAAACTATTTTCTCTGACCCCTTAAAATGTGTAATGATGGCCCACATGCAGCATCATCAAAGAAGAAAACCACCCAGCTTTTCATGTCTTTGTTGGCTGACCTAGCAGTGTGTATGTGTGTGTGTGCTGCATGTGTGTTTGGGTGTGAAAATGCAGAGGGAGGAAAGAACAAGAGATCAGACCAGCATCCATCTACTGAAAGAGCCACCATGGTCTGCAGAGGAAAGAAGGTTGTTTATGTCACACAGTCATGTATCACAGATAGATAGATAGATAACACGCATGTCATTTACAGCAGTGAGATGGACACATACAGCGGATTGGCACTGGATATTGAAGTGTAATGGAGGTTATTCTAACACAGTGGTTCCCAACCGTTTTGGCTTGTGATATAGAAAAACCTCTTGTCATGGTCTGCATATGTCCGTAAGCATCATCTTCATGTGGCAAGCTCAGAAGGTCTTTCAGAATAAGGACTTCAAGCTTCACACAAAAAAAATATCTGTTCACCAGGCAGCACAGCTGTGCCACATGAACTGTATGAGGAGGAGACTTTTACACCAGGTGTCCGCAGTGTATCCTAGGGATAACCAGACTTGACTGAGTGCCGCATACTGAAATACTCCGCGTAAGAAACTGCATCAGAATGGAGGCTATCATCACCCTGCAACAACTTGGCTTGGTCACTTCATCAAGGTGCCAAAAGAGGGCTTACAGTTCTTTCTGGTCAACTACACCTGGGCTACTGTTAAGCAGAAGGACAGAAAAGGACCAAGTGACGATGGACATTAAACGGTGCAGCCTGAACCCCTGCCAACCGGAGGACTCTACCACTAAACACTCTCTCTGGCACCAGCTCTGCCAGCAAGGAGTGCTGAAGCTGGACAGCAGAGAAAGAAGAACCTTAAAAGATATGAAGCCAGAACTGCACCTATACCTCAAATAAGTGACTTCACTTGCTCCCCTCGCCCCCCTCGCCCCCCTCCCCCCCATCTCCCCAACACCCCATATACCATATCCAACTGTCTCTTACTATGTGACCAAGCTCCATACTTGACACCTGACTCATCTCCATGACAACTGAGCAAATTCCATCTGCTGATGAAGACCAGATGGATGAAGATGTGGCTGAAAGCTCCAGAAAAAGCAAAAGCTAGCAATCAAGGATGACTTTCACCTTCAATCTGAAACAGTATTCAGGACACTGAGTTAATGCAGCTGATGGAATTTTAAAATGAATCCACAATAACATTACTGACAAGGAAAATAAGTTCTTTCATAACAATGGCTCTGTGGGCAGATATTTATTATTTAAGTTTTTTTTCTACTTTACTGCGTATCTGACATCAGATTGGAATGGATGACCTGCTCCAGGCACAGCACTGCTCATAATGCCCACACAGTATAGGGACATGCATCCACCCGCTCAGTCTGTCTCATTATTCAACTGCTTGTAGCACTTCCACCCCTCGCTGGCACAGCGCTAAAAATTGTGGAGGTCTGGCCATGCGAGACCGGAATGGTGGAGCGGAGCTTCCAATAAGTCACCGAGCCGGTTCAGCACTCCAAATAAAACTACAACATGTTGTTTTAAAGATTTGTGTTTTTAAATCAAACAAAGACACTACAAATGATAATTATTCAGCTTTAGAGGTGTAGGTAGGCGTCATTTGAACTGAACCTAAGCTAACCTCATGCTGACTGTGGCCTTATTTACCAGACAAACATGAGAGTTATGGTCATCTTCTCATCTATCTCTTAGCTTGAATGGGAATAAGCATATTTCTAATAATATTTAAATATTACTTTAACCCCCCTGTTAAACCACATGGATGTGGTTTACCTCTCAGCTGTACTTCAGATATGTTCAGAAGAAGATCAAATTTACTGTTTTCTGATGTTTATCTGTGTTTGCATTCCTGTTGTGTGTGTGCACATGCATAAGAGAGAAAAACAGAGGCTATGACATTAACAACCCTTTAAACCTGATTTACTAACCACTGAAATTATATAGTAATTAAATGAAGAAACCAGACAATCAGAAAAGTCAAACTGGGGACACGTCTCCCCCCCAAAGGTACAAAATAAGGAAATTTGATCCCCTCAAAAACTGTAATCCATTAGTACAGGTTCAAGCTTATACTTTTCTGTGTTTAAGTACACTCAGTCGGGTGGAGGCAGCATTTACTGTATTAAGCGAAGTGGCAGATCACAAAAGAAAGAAAAGAAGAAGATACTTTGCACGCTTGTGTGTGTGTTTGTGTGTGTGTGTTTTTTTTTGTATAAGTACACGCACACCAACCGGTTAAAAAGAGACAACAAAAGAGGCAGACAGAATGCGGACTGATGAGATGTGGGTTCAAGGTGAGCACCAAGACATTGTATTACTCAAACAACACTCGCATTTTGGCAGCATGTCGCGTTCATCATTTCAGAGTTTGTCCAGGGATAGAAAAAAAGTTTGTACAACCTCCATATTGCGTGTTGAGGTCTCTGTCTCTCTTTGGGTTACCTGTGTCGTTAAAATAACCATTTATGACCCTGGATATTACCCACATACTCTCTCTCTCTGTCTCTCTCTCACTCACTCCCCACTCGGTCCCCCGCCACAGTCTGAGTGAGGATTCCACCCTTGCTCTGATGCCCCCTGTTGAAAAAGCAGCGCCTCTTTCTAAGAGCTGACGGCCTGCGGCGAGGAGGAGCACTGCAACGAGCTGGAGAACACAGTGACAGACAGAGAACGTGCGACTGGAGGAGAATGAATCAGCCAGGAGGAACATATACAGAGAGAAAGATTAAAGACGGAACTGGAGGAAGACAACGAGTGAGGGACAAAAACACAGAGAAAGAAACAAAAAAAAGAAAAGGGCAGAGTCAGAGGAGAGGCAGGGTTCTTACATGCGCCAGTGGTCTGCTGTGCAGGGTGATGGTGGGCCTGTACTGGTGGAAGTCAGTGTGGATCACACACACTTTCTTCTCCATCCTCACAGCTCACAGCTACCCATGCTGTCTTCACCCGAGCGGGCTCTGGGGAGGAAGTGAAGCATGCGCGTGTGTGTGTGCTCTCTTGAGGCTGTAGTGTGTGTGTGTGTGAGAGAGAGAGAGAGAGAGAGAGAGAGAGAGAGAGAGAGAGAGAGACAGGGTGTGTAAGTATGTGTGAAAGTGTGTTACGCCTGCTACCTGACCCTGAGAAGAGCGGGAGGGAGGGAGGTGACAAGCAAAAAGAAAACACGAACCAGCTTGAACAGCCCCCGTCCCCCGTCCCACGCACGTGCATACACACACCTCTCCTCCCTCCTGCCTAAAGCCAAACCACCTTCTGACAGCAGTACAACAGTGGGAGACAGACTGCCAGCCTCCAGCAGATGCAACCCCCACCAACACACACACACACACACACACACACACACACACACACACACACACACACACACACACACCTCATCTTAAAAAAAGCACATTCCTGGGCAGAGAAATAACACTCCAAAGCAGGCTAATTTGCAACCAAAATATGTTATTTTACACAATTCAAAAAAATACAAGTACGTCTGCTTGCATGTGAACACTGACAACTATCTTCTATTAGCAGCTAAAGAAGGAAAATAAAAGCTTTTTGCACGTTTTGCACAAAAAACAGGACTGCCTTATGTTTTCTTTTTTCAGGTGTACAAAATGTTACATCAGGTAAAGAAAATCCTCACACATTACATTGAGTACTACCTAATATTCAGTACTTTTTCTTAAGTAAAAGTAACTTATACTATAATACACAGTTTAAAAATACTGCATCTGGAGCTGGTTCTGTTTGGATCAGTCACAAAACAGGAACAGACTACAACGGACAGTGAGAACCGCCGAGAAAATCTGCCAAGGTGCCCTCCTTTCAGGACTTACACATCTCCAGAGTCAGGAAACAGGCAAGAAATATCACTGGAGACCCACCAAACCCTGAACGCAACCTGTTCCAACATCTTCCCTCTGGTAGGTGCTACTGAGCGCTGTATGACTGTACGCCAAAGCAACTACACACCAGAAGATTTTTTCCCCCATACGGCGTTACTCTGAACACTTAAATATGTCATACAGACTGACGGGGTGTGCACAGCCCAGACCCAGATGGCTCTGCAGCAGGTGATTAAAACCGCTCAGAAGATCATTGGTACCCACCTCCCAAGCATCACTGATATCGGTGAGGTGAAGTGAGGTGCCTGCAAAGCCCAAAGGACACTAAAGGACAGTCCCCAGTCACAGTCTGTCCACTCAGCTGCCGTTTGTCAAGAGAACTATCTGTTGTCCCCGGACATACTCCTAAATTTGTCCTCAGCACTGCATCATGAATAAATATTTGTATATATGTGTGTAACAACAACCTTTAATTCACTATAAATTTTGTTTGTACCTTGTAGCAAACAAATTATAAGTAATAAGTAGTACAAATAAAAGATATATTAATAATTTAAATTTACTTTTTTAACATGTACATATCAGAAAGCCTGAACTCTGTATATACTGTGTACACACGTCGTACACATGTGTATGTACACAGTAAAAGTGGTACCGACATGAGGGCTCAGACTATGGGCAAGAAGACTTGGATCACGAGATGTGACGATGCAAGAAAACAAGAGAAGATTTTTAACACTTCTTGAAGAAATAGGAAATGCTGACATTTATGAATTTATCATTTTATTATTTTTCTTTGACAATGCACATTTGTTTCTTCTATATTTAAATTACATTGCATGTTTTTTTGCATTGCATGTCTTTCTTAAAGCATTTTCATTTGTTAGTTAATATTTCTTGGTGCAAGCTATTTTTGAGGACATTGTTTTTGCAAAATAAGCAAAATAATTTATGCATCTATTTTTTCAGCTATTTTCTGAAATATAACAATTATATGTTTATTTAACTTATCTTTCCTAAACTTTGTTATCCTTGTTTTAAGCTTCATGTCTTTTTCTGTCTCTATTTCTATTGGGAACTGTGTGTAACATTGAGAGCAATGATAAACCAGAGTCAAATTCTTTGTATGTATACACATACTTGGCCAGTAACTTATCTACTAATAACAGCCAGCAGAATTTTAATGTAGCTGCTTGAACCAGTTTTAACTACATTATACTGTAAATTATAATGGAGTTTAATCAAACAATGCATCATCAATTCATCAAGTACCTTATAGCAAAGTACAACATTTGAGTAAATGTCATTCATTACTTTACTAAATTGCTAAAATTAACAATTGATGATAACAAATAAACTGTAAAATACAATACAATAAAAATGAAACTTCTACAGCTATTCTAGCAGCTCTGCCAGGCTATACTTAGGCACAATTGGTGCGTTGAGCTAAATGCTAACATCAGCATGCTAACATGCTCTTGAAATGTTCGGACGATAATTAGCAGGTTTAATGTTTACCGCCATACACCAATTTAGCTGAGCGTGCTAGCATTGCTAACATTTGCTAATTAGCACTAAACACTGGTGGGAATGTTGTAGATTTTGAACTAAATTTTGTTCCAATCCATTAAGTAGATATCAAGCTGTTTTACTGAATAAGTGAAAAGTGCTGAGTCAACTTCATGCCAGCCACGCCATTATCATGGCTAAAAACATAAACAGACTAGTGTTGAAGTGATTATGACAAGAGGTTGCTTTGTAACAGAGGGAAAATGACAGCACGGGGTCATTTATTTCATTTCATCTTGGGGGTATAAATTGAACAGGTCATTTAAGTTTTTAATCAGGCCGGCAGTGGAAAATTTACAGGCTTTTGTCTGACAGGGGATCAGATGACAGTTGGCTTCTGGCTTGTGTTTCGCAAAGCGCCAAGTCGAGCGGATGTCAGCATGTGTGCAGTGCTCAAGAATTTGACCTCGTGCTCATGAAAAAAAATGTACTATGTCAAAGGCAATTTATTCTTTACCTGTATATACAGTATGAAGTGTTTGCACCACTGCAGGTCAAGGTTAGATTTCACTTTTGTACAACAGTTACATTAAAGAGCTCAGAAAAAGATACTAATATAATATCAATCAAAAGCAATATTTAAGGCATTTTCTGTGATTTTAAGATGTTCCTGAACAGATGTGCTTCATCATCTGACATCTAAATGCTCTCACCTTCTATTTAAAGCTGCAATATTCACTTTGTTAGATTATCAATGAATCAAATAACATTGTAACATCTGTCTAATATTATATGAAGTCAATAGTGGCATAAATAAATAAAGGCTTAAAGCTGCACTGACCAATATGTTTATATTAACCATCAATCAAATTACTATGTCTTCTGTGTAAGGAGTAGCTACTTCGCAGTTGGACTTTATCTGGTGGCCAGAGATGACTCTGTTTGAATGCTAATCTTCGTGTCTGCTGAATGTGTAAATATGCAGCTGTTTGCTAACAGGTTAGCCATATCAGCTCCATGAGGTTATAACATGTCAATGTTGTATGTATAGCTCGTTCCACAAATCAATTAATTCTTTAAAATTTCATCAGTTAATTCAGAAAAATGTGTGTGTGTGTGTGTGTGGTGGGGGGTCTTTCAAATCAAATCATACCAATATCAGGTCATTTCATGTGATTTTAGGCTCTTTCATTCACAGATGAGCTTTGTCATCTATGACAAGTAACATATTTAAACATCACAAGTGTCTGTAATGCAAGAAAAAGCAGGTACTTAAAAGTGACACAGGAAAAGTGCTAACAGTTTCCCAGGCTGGCTTTTCCAACCCAACTCTTCCTGAACCCTTTTTCTGAGCACTTGTTTCTGTGAGAGCTTTTCTGATTTGAGAGGAACTGCTCTGTTGCACCCTTAGCATTCTTCTTGAGCTTATCATTGGCAGGGATTTACTCTGGCAATGTGCCATGTCTGAGAGAAAGCCATCTACTGTTGTAGGGAGGGTCGTCCCATGCTCCCATGGACAACCACTGACAAAACCACCAGACCATCACCATAACCAAAAAACACTGTAAACCTCTGACTCTTAGCTCAGGCAGACAGAAAGAAAGAGTGTAACCTTTGTGTTTTCGTTAGCTTTGCCAGGACAATTAGGGGATTTAATCTGACCCATCTGCCTTGCTATGGGCTAAATACACAAAACAGTAAGGCACAGAGTAGCTCCTGTCAGAACATATAAGTAAACTTAATTCAGGATCATAAAGTGCAGTGAAAAATACTTTTCCATGAAGCAGCAGGATAACCACTGGCTTTTACCTGTTAATTGCAGTAATCCAGCTGCCTTCTATCAGAGTGTAATTATAGACTTTGATTTGTTGTGTATCTACCCCCTGCACTAAGAAGTCTGTCTACACAGCTGTCTTTGGGTGCGGATCTGGGATCAGCCAGCCTTTGCCACCGTAAGAGGAGGTGAAGAAGAGAAGAGGTGATTTTGATCTGGAATCAGAGTTACAATCTCTGCTCTCTTTGTCTTGCTCCAGCTTGTTCGTGGCAGGTTGTCTGCCTGTGCATGACACGTGTTTATGGAATCTGATTAATTAAAGGTTTGAGTTGGCAGCTGAATCTTGACATAAAGATTACAACTTTGGCAAAAAAAAGAGGGGCCCCCTTGTTATTTCACACATGTTGTGGTCTAAATTCACAAAGGCATTAAAGGGATCACACTACACCCTATCAAGCATAGAGGCAGGGCTCTAATAGTTAAAAGGATTAGGTTGACAATTTGGGAAACATTCTCTTTTTTTGATTGTTGGAAATTAGTTGCGAAGCCTACCCTCTATCTACCCTCTGTCTGTTAAATATGAAGCCAGTATCATCAGGACATAATGGACGTCGTAACGTGAGGGTTCGATAACGTGAATATATTTGTGGTTGGATCCCTCCTAATGTGGATGGAGATGGCGCCTTTTTAAGCAGCACTTCACTGTTCTCCACCGCTTCACAAAAACACTTCCTTGTTCAGACTCGCATGCGACTGAACTAACCAATCAGAAGAACGTCGCCTGAGGTAAACGTAAGGAAAGCACAGAGGTACATTCAGCAGATGATTGTAACTGTTTAAAAAATATTTTACTTTGAAATAATAACTATAAACATTAATATATGAGGGGGGTGCACGGTGGTCCAGTGGATAGCGCTGTGGCTTCACAGCAAGAAGGTTGCGGGTTCAAACCCCGGTTTCCCAGGCCTTTCTGTGTGGAGTGTGCATGTTCTCTCTGGTTGCTCCACCTTCCTCCCACTGACCAAAGACATGCGGCCTAGGTTGATTGGTGACCCTAAATTGTCCTCAGGTGTGAGTGTGACTGGTTGTTTACGTGTGGCCCTGCGATGGATTGGCGACCTGTCAAAGTTGTGCTCCGCCTTTCGCTCGATGTCAGCTGCGATTGGCTCAATCCCCCTGCGACCCTGTGCCGGATAGGCAGTTGACGATGGATGGATAAACATGTGAATAGTTAACTGTGTAAATATTGTAAGCATCATTTTAGTAAATTAACTGAAATATATCAATTAACTCCAGTACCTTGGTTTATGGCCAAATCACTGCCGCAGCAGCAGCTTTACATTGTGTTTAGTGCTAATTTGCAACTGTTAGCCTACTAACATGTTAATCTAAACATCAGCATTTTAGCATTGCCATAGCATTTAGCTGTGCAGTTTAGCCATACAGAGCTGCCAGCATGGCTGTAGACTTTTTGATAAACTTCAGTTTTTGCACAAATTAAACATACAAGATTTTAAGTGTTAACTGGAGCGGCTGGAGGGTGAATTCTGTTATCTTTAAGCAGATCCGGCCAAATGGTTTCCCTCTGTTTCCAGTCTTTATGCTAAGCTAAGAGAATTGAGTTTTCTCTGCTTTAATATTTACTTGGTAGATATGGTATATATCCTCTCATCTAAGTTTTTGCAAGAAAACAAGTAAGTTTATTTCCCCAAATGTTGAATTACTGCTTCATGGAACTGAAATACAGACATAGTTTAGTGGAATGTGGAAAAACATGCATAACTGAAAAGCTGAAGTGAATTTCATGTTATTACAAGGCTGAGCAACTCCAACATATCAGTATTAACACAACTTGTAATGCATCATGCACTCCATGATAAGTTCTATTTACACTGTGATTTGTCACTGGAGTTTTTCAAACCCCACAGTGACAGCAGTGTTAGAGTTACATGTCTGCTATGCTGAACCCTGGGTAATGAAGCAGATGGCATATGTTATCCTATGTCTGGAAGACAGAGTACCTGCCTGCTGCACCTCAATGCTTTGCAACAGCTTTACATTGCCTTCGAGAATTGTCTCCATAAATCATATGTATTTATCTGTTTCTGTAGAATGGAATGTGTATGTTGGGAAAAACATCTCTTGATGAGCACATTTATGATGACAAATAAGTAACACTATCTGTTCTATCAACGTTGCTACATAAGAAGCTGCTTATCTGACCTTGTTAACGCAACCCAACATGGAAAACCGAGGTCACTTGTAGACATTCCAAAGGCAAGAATTTCCTAGACACAGATATGTCCCCCTCTAGTGGCTAATCATCCCCAATACTTTTGACAAAACACTATCACCGCAAGGTCCATTTAGTAGCTGCCCTGGAGCTTTTGGTCAGATGTGATCTCAATCAGCAGTTGGGGTTTGGCTAGTTGTTCAAATTTCCATTTTTAGGGACTTTAAAGGGCCATACCAGTGTTGCCACCTTTTAAAAATTTAGTACAACATGAAAATGCAGAATTTGCTTCATTTGTGTAAACTGTCAAAAGTTATTACACCAGTTACTTCTCTGAGTGTTACATTATTGTTGTAAGGTAATGAATGAAAATATGAAATGATGATGATGAAAATACAGTTACATTTCTAAGGCACTAGAGCAGTGGCTCTCAAACCTTTTCTATCATGACCCCCTTTCAAAAGCTGGAAAAAGTCCACAAGATCAGATCTGTGCAGGGAGATATGGAGACAGTAATGTTCCTTAAATGAATACATGAATGTGAATGCTAAATATAAATTGTTTATCTTTATGCACCAACTCCTAGAATTCACATAAAAGTATAGTGTATGAAAACACATTGGCATGCTCTGTTGGTGATTTGGTTAAAATGTGCTACATCTGGATAGAAACCTGGTTTGTGGCCCTGGAGGAAGCTTCCAGTCTAAAGAAAAATAATGATGTAATGTTGCATCATGGGGATTTTCACACAGAATATCTTTTAGAGTTTGACCCAGGGACTAAAAGTCAGGCTATTTACACCTCTGCTGCATCAATTTTGACAATCTTCTGAAAATCTTTTGTGAGTCCCCAGCTTTATCAGTAGTGACATATGACATCACTGGAGTACTCCTGTAATGTGTCAGAATAAGGGATGGGTCATGTAAATGACCTTATACAAAACCATTCACTTATTTGTATAACAAATAATTAATTCACTCATTTTAAACATCTTGCTTTTATTTTAAGAAACAATTTAAACACTACACTGGCAAAACGTCTGCACAATCAGGTTTAATGTAACAAGCCCAGAGATATGCCGTCTGGTACCACTGGATGTCATTGTTTTGCTGGTTCACGATGGGAACCACATTGTTGTCTGAGTGTAAACATCTATTCAAAACACTTAATTCTAACAGACTTCATTCAGAGTTGAGATGATATTTGTTGATAATCTTTATACTATCCTCTACAGTTACAGTTGAAACACTGTTGGTAAATGTACTGTGCAAATGTAACCATTTCATCCCACTTACATATGAATAATTTATTAGTAGTGCCTTTCAGTGGAGAGTTTAAGTATGCTGTAAAGGTCCAACAAAGGTTTTAATTATTCTATTTAAATAAAAAGGAAAAGTAAAATAGCTTTATGGCTGACCTGGTTACAGCCTGCACACAATGCACTGATTAGGGTTCACAACTAAGGTTGGGAATCACTGGTCCAATCTTTTCAAACTTCTGCAAGAATTTTGAACATTTATATTGGCTACAAAATCTTTGGTCTATAAAGTGCAAAGGGTAGCAAAATCATCAGTCTGTATAAACCTATATCAAGTTAACTAACCGGAGGCTGCCACCATCAGTACACAAACAGGCAGTTAAATAAACACCTTAATGGCACTTGTCCAGGGCTACCAAACCAAACACACGTCTACTCGCCTCTATATACAACGATGTTCTTATCTGACTCGTGAATCTTAATCTCATAGAGCAGGTTGGGTGGGAGCACTTTCACCATGTTGTCCCAGATGTACACAGCCACGTTCTCAGTTGTGCTAAAAAAAAAAGGGAGAAGTAATCAGTGTAAACAAATGTGCATACCACCTGTGGAAACTGAACGCAACTGATTTGAGGAGGCTCACCTGACAACATTGGCAAAGTATGGGACGTCCTTATCCAGGTTTTTATGGTCCATTGTGTTCATGATGACTTCCTGCAGGAGAGAAGTAATCATTTAACCAGTCAATAAAAAGTTGCAGAATAACAGCAGGTGTACAATCAGACACATTTGCTTCAAGCCGACATAATTGATGAAGTATGTTGTGTGAGAGAAACCTGCACAGAGTGGGAAGTTTACACAGGTTCAAAATCAAAATGTATAGGCCACAAACATGTTTTTATTCTGTCCACGAAAGTCCAAATGTTTTGGTTTACGTGTTTTTAAATCAGTGAAAATCTAAACCAGCTTAAGAAGCATTAACAATTAGAACCCATTTAATATTTATGCTTACATCTATCTCCCTTTAGCACTTGTCAATATTTTCAGTTATATGTTCTGTCATAGCAGGTATAACCCCGTCATTATGGAGCTGAACTAAACATGAGTTTGGGCTTTTAGGGAGGGTGCGCTGGATTTATAACACAAGACCAAAATGAATGTGACTGCAAAACAGCATGCGGCACAATAATCATTTTATCTCGATTAACATGTTTGTATAATCTTTAGAAAATCAAAATCGTGTTTGATATTTGATTATTTGTGCAGCTCTGCCAGCTAAAGGAATCAAATAAATAGTAAATAATGCCAGAAAGGCCTCTGACATGTTGTGGAGTAAAAAGTATAAAGCAGCATAAAAGTCTTGAAGTTGATGAGATGGTCTTACCTCAATGCACTTCTTCAAGTCTGTCAAGTTCATGACCATGCCGGTGAGACGATCAACCTATGGACGGTGCACAGGATGAAGGTCAAACGTGTGTTTGTCACATACAGGCTGTATGGGACATGTTTCATCCCATATGATGAGCTGTAACCAGCCCATTCAGCCAGTCATTTTCTACACATTTTGATTTAGTTTCATGTTAGCATTCACTCACATGTTTGTCAAATTAAATTCATTAAGTGAAATGCATAAATACCGGTCCTCTACACCGCCACAAGTAAAATGATGGTGAGGAAATACTGAATTCTTTATTTCTTTTTTCAGATACTGAGCCAAAAAAATAGCATCAGCCAAAAAGAAATCCCAAACCGGAATCAGAATTTGTATTGCACTTCTGGTCACTAAATCCCAAATCCAGGAAGGGGAAAAACTAAAAAAGAACAGCTTTCTGGCGATGAAGTGATGTAACTTGTTAAAAACTGTCTTACTTCAGTGGAGGAAGGATATTCACCTTTCCATACAGTGTCACCTCCACTGTGGGCAGAAAAGAGAGCACTGAGTGAGTGGGAGACATTGACATAGCAGCTGCAGTGTTTCACATTCACGCTATATGTAATGCGTTACAAAACAGGGGCGAATGAAAGAGTGTGACAGACCTTTGTAGTTGTGCCCATGGCCATTGGGATTGTTGCATTTTCCATAGACTCTTTTATTCTCCTCATCACTCAAGTGAACGCTGGAAAGAAGATGATCACAACCTGTTATTAAAACCCGCTGAACAGATTGTGACCCATGATGGTTAGAAAATTAATCTGTGACTATTCTAAGTATTGTTTCTGTTGTTTTTAAATCTACAACAATTCTCTGGTTTTCTGGCTCTGGAGTCAATTTTCATTATTTTTTTCAAATAAACCAATTAACTGATGGAAGATTAATCAATAATGAAAATATTTTTTGTGATTGGCTGCTGTTTTAATTTAGAGATCAGGCAGCATGGAGCAAATTTATGCCACAGAAGAACAGTAAAAAACAGATTAATATAATTAGCATATTAGCAGTTAGTCTAATTGTTGGTTTATTATGTGATTTGCATCTACTCTGTCATTATTATCCTCTGTATGATCGATTATTCAAGAACGTGCAGTTAAAAAGTTTAAATTTAACAGAATATTATGTGCGTAACACAGCCGTGTAGAAACAAAACTGAATGATAGCAAAGGTGTTTATGTTAAGTCCATTATTCAGTGAGTTCTAACCTTGATGAAATTTGATTTATAAACTAGCACAGAAGTCAGTGGTTGTTTGCGCCATGAGGTTAATCTTTTGGGCAGACGTGACGTAAGCACACGTGGCTTATTTCAGTTAATAAATAGCAGTGTTGAAGCTGGGTCCAAGAAGAACAAAGGCTCTGTTTGCCCTCTGAGGCCCAGACGTCGAAACGCATTTCAGACACAATATGAAATGTCAGTTTTTCACTACAAAGTTTTCAAATGTCCAACTCCTGAAATAAGAAAATAAGAAGTGTGAAAACCTTTGATGCTGCTGCTGCTGCTGCTGCTGCTGTGTTTATTGACTGTGGATTCTGTAAATATATTCGACAATCAGTCCACAGCAGAGGCTAAGAATGAGTCTGTAGTTGATTTACTACAGGATGCTAAAAGTAAAAGTAAAAAGATGAATCTGCCAATATCTGGCAACTGAGTCAAGCCTGATCTCGTGTCACAATATAAGCAATCCCCCAACATGCCTGAGGGAATCACAGAAAGACAGCCAGGTTGGAGTTTTGTTTGTTCTTACACTTTCTTGATGTGGGAGTAGATGACCTGAAGGGTCAAGAAGGGTTGTTTGATGAGAGTAAACTGCAAATGGCACGACCGTTAAGCCCAACAACAACAGAAATCCATCCTGGGACTTCTAATATAAGACAGAGTGTATGACAGTGTGGCCAGCGGGGGCTTATCAGCATTGTGGATTAATGACTGAGGAAGGCAAACACTGGGAGTGGGTGTCTGATCTGTTGAAGGATGTCAGTTGAGGACAAAGAGCTAAATATGTTGCTGCATGTCTTCTGCCCATGCTCCAGGCTGCATTACAAACCCACACGGCAGAGAAGCTGGAAATTAAACTTCATGTGAATGATATTAGACAAATAGCTGATTTTAGTGTTTAGTGTCATTACGTGCTTCCAAAGTAACAGAATCTGTAACAGTCTAAATGAGTGAGAGTGTTACCAGACCAAATTCTAATGAAGTGCATGTTCTCTACTATAGTAATTAGTAATTATCTTTAAAATAAATCATTTCAATTGTCGGATAAAGACATTTTCAGAGATCAAACATAGACCTAGGCTACATCAGATTTCTTAGATTAGTTTTAGAGGAAAGCTGTATGTTTCAGACCAGAGGGTGAAACTTCCCTCCTCACAATGGATCAGAGGACAGCAGAGGGAGGGGCCCACAACAGAAGACCTGTACGGAGTGTAATGCTGTCCATTGATTGGGCAAAAGAGGACTGACTGTGTTCCTTTCATTTTATATAATATTCAATGTTTTGGTCAGATTTGGTTTATTTGGTTTTGAGTTATTAATAAGTACCAAACTGAGTGTCTTACTATTTGTTATAATAAAGTTTATTTGGTATACTATCCCTTTATTGCCTTCCAGTTATTTGATATGTTTGTGATGTTTGTATCAGTCAGTTTATCAATGAGTGCATTTTGGATTTTTCCTTTTGAACTGTCAAGGGCAGTGTTTCTCAATCTGGGGAGGGCAGGCATAGAACCACTGCAGGGGGTGCATGGATGGAGTGGAACTAAGTTGAATGAACAAGATTTATGTAGAGAAATAAAAATATAAAAAAACACTTTATGGATGCCATCGTGCTGACCTGAATCATTTCTTTTATTTCAATCAAATTCAACTGGGCTCCTTTTTTTATTTATTGCTCCTGTTAAAGATTGATAAGAATTTAATAACGTTCAGTTAGTTAGTGTATTGTAGGGGGAGCGTGGACTTTTTTTAGCTTTTGAAAGGCGTCATGACATTTCTGTCATGACGCTAGTCCCTAAATGAGTGTGACGATCTGTTGCTTAAAAAAGGGGGGAGCTGTGAAGGCGTGTTCCTTCTTAAAGGGTAATATCACACAGGGTTTCCCCAGGTCACGTCAGGATCTTTCGCTGAGCTAAAGTGAGCCAAAGGTGACCACATGTGACGCTCCATCTCCTAGGTAACCCAAGGTTGAGATTATCATTATTTTGTGTTATAGCAGACTGACTAGGTGTCTTTAGAAAGTGTTGCATGTGACTTGGATGACAAACAACGTGACTACTAACTTAGGCAAGCACAATGTCTTGTTTTATCCAATAGAATCTCTACACTTTTATACATGGATGAATAATAACCTTATTTGGACACCTAGTGAATCCCTGTAGGTCTAGGAAGGACAAATACTAACCAGGATGTATCCTTCAGATTTGGTGTTGGTACAACACTATGTTCTCACTTCGTACTGCTAATGTCTTCAATAAATATGGCTGTTTAAGACATCCTGAGCTCCCTGCAACCTTCTTCATCATTAATAGTTGACTAGCTTACTAGAATTTCACACAATCACAATTTACTGATGGCTGATTTTTTTGGTTTAGAGGTCAGGCGGTGTAGCGTTAATTTGTACAGCCTAATTAAGTAGAGTTAGAAAAAGAACATTAGCAATATAATAAGCACAGGCAGGGATTAGGGATATAGCCTAATAATTGGTTTATTGTTACTATAATGTTACTCCTTCTGTACACTTGGTTATTACAAATACCAGTTTTAGAAGTTTTCAAGTTTAAAGGCAGATTTTTGCTCATGAGTGAAAGTTGAAAAAAACAGATGGTTGACTGTGATGTCTTTTCAGTCATAACATGACAAGCACATTGGATCACTTAACAAATCTGAGGTAGAACATTCAAAATTAACACATGGGTAAAATTAAGTAAAATCTTTTTTCAGTCCTTTTTACTCAACAAAATCAACATCTTAACAGAAAAAATACGTGCTGATTATTATTGTTTTATTGCCCAGCCTACATGTCTGTTAGAATTTAGATTTAAATTCACTAAATACATGCCATCCATGGGTGAGCCTACCACGCTCTTTGTTTTTACGACAGCACTTGAAGGCAGCACCAGTCGTGTCTGTCTGTGGATCGGAATAAACTACAAATCCCACGAGACTGATGCTAATGCCACAGGTTTGATTCATGTAAAATGTACAGTAACGACCGTAGACGACCATCGGTAACATTTATGTCGCTTTATCCGCGCTGTAGATCGGATACATTGTCTTCTCCATGAGCAGGAGGCTAAGCCAAAGACTACAAACAGATTTGGGAAATAGAGGCTGCTGTAACGGTCTGTCACAACACAAAGCGGTTATTGAACTACCTGTGGAGTCGGTGAGAGGCGCTGAAGCTCTCCACCCGGGTGATGTATACCATGCGCTCCGCTCCGCTGCCGCTCACTGAGGATCCAGCCATGGCCAGCGCCCGAGAGAGGGACGAGGAATAATCATCTGCCGTGCGGAAAGACAGAGGATGAAACAGCCTGCTGCCAGAGCTCCAGCCCCCGTGACTCACGCTACCCAGCCATTGGCTCAAACCGGGGCGTAAATACAGCTCACATGTCCCAGATGCATAACAAAACCCCTCAGGCTGAAAGGGTTTGGAGTAACAGGAAACCATACCCGCTGTAAAATTACTTATTATTTAAGGCTACTTTATTGTTGTTTTTTTTTAATAGAGGGCTGTAACAATTGCAAAACGCTAGTTGAGAATAGGCAAGAAAGGTCATTCTTTATTTACTATCATGTATTTATGAATTAATAATTTGCAGTTCTCAGTGCAACATCTCTGTATCACATGCCAAACCAACTGCATATAGAATCATTGCTTAAATTGACTAATCGGACATTAACTTAGATATTTTAAACCTGGACACTTTTTTCAAATATTTTTGTTTCTATTTGACTTTTGTCTCTAAGTGACAACATCGTCTCTGACATAGGTCCAGCACTGAGTGAGCACGATGCAGCCGAAGCACGGAAACAGGACTGCAACAGGCCCTGATTGTTAATGTTATTAAGTGTCATTAGCAGGAAAGGGTTTTTTAAAAGGTAATCTGTAATCTGTTTTGTTAGTCGCTATATCAGTCAGATATCTTGTAAGGGCTTTGTGGCCTTAAAATCCTTGTAAAATTTGTCATGGACTGAGTAAAAGTATGGTGGTGACTTTAGGTACCTTTCAGAGATCAAATATTGATGCATGCAGCATGCATGTAAAGTATAAACCGCATTTATATATATGGCTGGTGCAGGGGTGGTAAAACTATCACGCAGCTGTGGAGGAAACAGTCTGATCCCATTCTTCAGTAAAAGTTGTAGTAACAAAATGTACTCGTAGTATCAAAAGTTTATGCAGCAAAATGGCGGAGTCCAGTTTTGGAAAGTCAGTGGCACTACAGAGGGGGACCAAAGCATAACTGATTAAGTGCAGTGGGCCATGAAGGTCAATACAAGGTCTCTTAGTGCCATCCTTCTTATCAGCAAAGAAAAAAATTGTAATAACCACAGAAGATGACGAACAGATGATTCCAGCGACAAGAGACTCCTCTCCCGCAGAGACAAATGGAGGACAGCAACACCCCTGCATCAGTGGTAAAGGAGGAATATAAATGTAAGTACCATTTATAAAATTAAAGACAAATTCAATTTAATTTTGTGTGAGGAGAACAATTAACAGTTGTGACAAGGATACTTTAACAAACTTAAAGCTACATTAGTCCTACTACTCATAACAAAACTGTTAAAGTTTAGCCTGCTAATAATTTTGATGATGTCACCCCCCCTCACCTGCACTCATCATCTGTGAAAAGAATGTGCTCTTTCAGAGGCAGAAAATCAGGAAGGCTCCAGACCCAGACGGTGTGTCACCATCCTGCTTGAAAATCTGCACAACAGACAGTCAGGACTGCAGAATAGATCACTGGTCCCAACCTGCACCTCCATTCAGGACTTGTACATGTCCAAAGTCAGGAAACAGGCAGGAAATATCACTGCAGATCCATCACACCCCAGACAGAACCTGTTCCAGCTCTTCTCCTCTGCCACAAAGCACTTTATTCCAAAATGAACAGACACAGGAACAGTGTCTTCACACAGGCCATCACTCTGATGAAACACAGTGTCAGGAACAAACCCTGTATAACAACCCAGTAACTCTGCCTATAATGTCCAACTGTTTACTACTTATTATTTATTCTATCAGTCTGTAATTCTGTGCTGTTTTTATGTGCACACTCTATATTGTAAATACTATTTACAGTATATCATATCCACCTACCTGACGTACATAACATCTGCACAAAAATATTTATTCATTCCAGCATCCTTTGCATCCTCTGCTACATTACACCAACATATATAACATCACATCCAGCACCCGGACTATCAGCACTGACGCCCCCCCAAGGGTGTGTACTCTCCCCCCTGCTCTTCTCCCTCTACACCCACGACTGCACCTCAGGAGACCCATCTGTCAAACTTGTGAAGTTCGCTGACGACACATGAGGTGGCCTCATCCGGGATGGTGAGGAGTCAGCCTACAGACGAGAGGTTGATCAGCTGGCTCTCTGGTGCGGTCAGAACAACCTGGAGCTTAACACGCTCAAAACTGTGAAGATGATCGTGGACTTCAGGAGGGGCCCCCTGACTCTGCCCCCCATCACCATAATCAACAGGTCTGTTTCTGCTGTGGAATCCTTCAGGATTCTGGGATCCACTATTTCCCTGGACCTAAAGTGGGAGCCCAACACTGACACCATCATCAAGAAGGCCCAGCAGATGTACTTCCTGTGCAAGCTCAGGAAGCTCAACCTGCCCCAGGAGCTGCTGACCCACTCCACCCACAGCCTTCATCCAGTTTGTCCTCTGCACCTCCATCACTGTCTGGTTTGGTTTTGCCACCAAAAGGACTGGGACAGACTACAACGGACAGTCAGAACTGCAGAAAAGATCATCAACCTGCCCTCCATTCAGGATTTATACATTTCCAGAGTCAGGAAACGGGCAGGAAACATCGCTGCAGATCCATCTCACCCCAGACACAACCTGTTCCAGCTCCTCCCCTCTGGTAGGTGCTACAGAGCACTGTACGCCAACACCGACAGACTCTAGAACAGTTTCTTCCCACAAGCCATCACTCTGATGAACAGCTGATTTCTGACTCACAGTGTCAGGAACAATTCTTGTGCAACAACCCAGTAACTCTGCCTCTAATCAGCCACCTGTTTACTGGTTACCACTTATTATTTATTCACCATTCTCTATTTCAGAGCTGCTCATACTGTCATATTGTATATACTGTATACCAGATCCACCCTCAAGTCATAACTCCTGAACAAAATACTTATTTATTCCTGGATCCTTTGCACTATGCTTCATCGCACTGTGTACATGTGTACATGTGTGCATGTATGTGTACCTGTATATCACATCCTCCTCCGACATGTACATAGGCCTACTCCTGCACTCTGCTCACTGCACTATTTGTCAATATGTCTATATTGTTTCTGTTCATAGTGTGTATATTTGTGTTGTCTACACTGAAGTCTGTGTCTGATTTTATTTTATTTTATTATTGTGAATTTGTATTTTTGTATGAGTAAGCACATCGCGAGCGTTGTACAATCCAGAGTAAAGGTCGTCGTAAATGTACTCATACCTGGCAATAAAGCTGATTCTGAATCTGATTCTGATATATTAGGGATGTGACGAGATCTTGTCGTACATTCATAAAGATGGTGTGCTGGGCGTTAGCCAATCAGTACGATCCTGTCTGGTCATGTTTCCCTACATCAAGCGTTAACAGGATGGAGCGGTGGTGGATCTGTGGATCTGACTGTTATCTGTGGACATGCAGTGCATTCTCCCATTAACCTCACGCTGCAGTGAGAGCTGCCGTTCACGTCAGCCCTGCTCTGTTTTCAGCTGCAACTGCTTTCTACACCAGCAGGGGCCCTCCTCTCTGTCCCCAGCCTCTTTAGGGCATGGAGAATATGAGATATTCTATGATTCTGGACAAGTGTATCTGTGCTTGGTGGTACCGTTTGAACTGTTTGATGAAACCTTGACTCATCCCTCTTCGCCTTTAACCCACTAGCGAGAGCCTTACTGCCAAAGTCCAATGAACCCAGCAGTGTCGCGGTACGGCTGCACCGCGGTTTTGAGCTGTCCTCAGCCCGGGCCGCCCGTCATTAACATCCACTGGAAACATCTCAGAAGCATTTCAGCAGGAGCGTGTAACCTTCCCCATGTTATTGGCTTGTTATTAATTTGTGCTTCTACTACCTTCCTCACAGCTCTCTGTGACCCTTTTGTTCTGTAGGCTGCATGTTCCACCAGGAGCATTGCCTGCCTGATTTTGCTGACATGTTTAGATTTTGTTGATTTGGTAATCAGTGCTTGCTTTTGTGCTTCTGCTATGATTAAGTAGGCTATGTGGTTAAAGGGTTTATTTTTTTGTGTCTGTTTTAACCGTGTTTAATGTTATTTTATGATTAGAGGTTTTGTGATCGGATGTTTTTGACCAGATTCTTCATGCTATTGTGTCTGACTTCCTGCCCAGAAGCTCTGTGCTCTGTTCTGCTTGACAGGGCTTCCATCAAATATAGACTGGCTACCTAATCTCTGTGGAGCGGAGTGTAGAGCTAGGATGCTGCTGGGAAGAGGTGTGGCCGCATCTAGTGGACTCACAGGCATTGGCTAGAATGGTCATTAGCTCGCAGTGTAGCGTAACATGGAGGCAGCCTAAAGGAAACAGAGCAATGAGTTACATATTGTAACGACAGATATACGTATAGGCGCAGACCTCTAAGCTATGGGTGTCACTGGATCCTTTAAATGGTTTCAAGAAAAAAAAGCTATTTTGGAGCTGGTGGGCAGATCCAAAACCTCTTCTGTGCTAACTTTCTAAAAAGAAGCTGGCTCTGTGTTCTAACACAATGAAAGTTAGATGAGAAGTAATGTTGAGTCTTGCTTCTTCTTGAGAACTGGGCCCGCAAGAACTGGGTCGTCATAGTTGTCTATGATTTTGTTAAAAACAAGATCAATCTAGAAGAATTCATTTCCTTCTGAAGAGAGTGATCAAATTTGCTCTGCAATCTTCCATCACTTCAGGACCTGTACGCCTCCAGGACTCTGAGGCGAACAGGAAAGATTGCAGCTGATTCCTCCCACCCTGGACACAAACTGTTTCAGACTCTCCCCTCTGGCAGGAGGCTGCAGTCCATCAGGACCAAAACCTCTCGCCACAAAAACAGCTTCTTCCTGTCTGCAACTAGCCTCATCAACAAGGCCCAGGACCCCCACTGACACTCATACCTTGCAAATAATACAAATATTTGCACATGCAAATATTATTTTATTTCATATCATGCACAAACCTGCCACATTGCACATATTTGTTGTCAGTTGTTAATCCTTGTTGTTTTATATTTTTATATTGTCAATTTATATATTTATGTACACAATATTCTCTTCCGTTGCAACACGTCTGCACAACACAAACCCGAGATAATGCACATGTAAATATCTGTGACGTTGTTCTTTCCCTGCAAAGTTGTTTTATCCTTATATATGTTGTGGGAGTGGAGCTGGACTCTCTGTCAGTGGTGTCAGAGAGGAGGATGATTTCCAAACTACATGTTATCTTGGACAATGTCTCCCACCCACACCATGACGTGTTGCGCATTTTCAGTGCAAGACTTATTCCACCAAAATGCACCACAGAGCGCCACAGGAAGTCATTCCTGCCTGTGGCCATCAAACTTTATAAAGTATCCGTGTGTTAGACACTTAGAGGGAGGAGTTTAGTCTTTATATTTTATATTTATAATCTTATATTTATATACTCTTTATTTATCTACCGTTGACAAGTGTACAATTGTGACAAAAGAATTTCCCCTCCTCTGATTCTGATTGTCTGCATTGTCTGTTCCATATTTCTATGTTTATTTATGTCAACTGTATGTTTGTCTTCCTGTAGCACTTTATCACCAATTTCAGCTATCAGCAAATTGCTCGTATGTGTAAAGCACCACTTGGCAATAAAGCGCCTACTGATTCTGATTCTGAACAATATCAAAATACCAGTGATCTATCTAAAAGCTGCTGCTGTGCTATTATACAACATTGAGGGAAAAAATGCTTCTTTTGAATCATTGAATCCATCAAAAGTGTTTCTTTTGAATCATTATCAGCATTCAGACACCAGAGAATCCAGTTTGATTCCAAGGTAGGAAAGTTATTAGCATTATATATTTCACAGAATTTCTGTGTAGGTGGAAATGGTCTATACCTGTTTCTCTAAGATCCAGCTGGACCCATTTAATCCCCACCTGGAATAAAGCTGTTGTGTGGGCAGCATAAACTGTATGGTGGGGAGCAGGCAAAATGTGTTTTTAAAGCCATTTCATCCCACCAATGATATATAATAATCCCAAATGGGAAGTTTAGCTGCTGTTGGTCTGTCAGGTCCATGAGAAGACAATACTAACAGTTTAACTGTTGTTTAATGTGTGTACATACATTGATGTGAAGCTAAATGTACAAATTATGATAGTTATAACAATATAGTTGATACATTTTAAGCTTCATATGCATATAAAACATGAAAAGCCTTTAAATCTTGCTGCACATAGAGCCTTTGCATTATTCACATTCAGACAACAAATACATTGTATTTATATGCACATATCAATCCAGATGTTGTGTCATATGGATATTTATAACTGGCCCAGATATATTTAGATTTTACATGGTACACAAACCTGTGAAAACACTGCTGTTGCATTTGTTTAGCACTAGCTGCACTATACAATTTGTACCTGCATCTTGCGTGTAATTCAATGTATGTTTACACTGTAACCATGGAGAACTCATGAAAACAGTGCATTAACAGTGGCAACCCCATGCTAAACCTAAAAAATCCCATTGATAAATTTATTTTTAACAGCTGTTTGCCCTTTCTATTTAATGAAACTGCGTCTTTATGAGATTACTAATAGTCTTTTGGTTTATGTTGAAGAGCGATTCAACAGGAAATTCTGTACATCACATTACGGAAGTAATCACATCATTTCACATGATCTTTGTAGTGCACACATTCGACTACACATGGAAACTTCAGTATTTGCGACCCAGAGACCAATCAGTACTTAAGGTCTAGCTACACCAGCCTTTAAACGGGTGACGTTTCACAGCAAAATAAATAAATTCCAAATCACTGTGATTCGTAAATCCATGCAAATCTTCATGTAACATTCAACTTTGGTGAACTGACAGCAAACTATCCTGACAGTACTGAACTTTCAAAGAACCTAAGGCCAGAGACTCCAGAAAGGAGGAATCAATCAGAGTTTTTATTTGTGTTACACTATCCACTTTTATTTACACTACCCCACCTCTGTTGAAGGTTTTAAACAGGAGTTGATGGTAAAAATACATCTCCTGATAATGTTGCTAATGTGTCCCACTAGCGACCAAGCTAACGAGCTTGCTTACTGTCTGTTGGCAAGCTAGCAAACTAGAGGATTACTGCCAAAAGGGAATCAACAGCTTGCTATTGTGTTAGCAATGAATTCACCAACTAGCCCTGCAAGTAGTTACCAAGCCTGTATTTCAGCTATTTTGCAAGGATTTCGCATGTAACCCGTACATAAGGTTGGCTGTGTCAACTAGTTTGAGATGGCTTTTTTTGACAATATGTCACCTTTGCCTGGATGGTGATTCTGCATGGAAGAATATGTTTTCTAATTTCTCCTTCATTCTTCCCTGTGTATTTGTCAGTATGCATCACTCCATGTTAGGTGACACCAACAAACTAAAGGGGATCAGAACTCGCTCTCCTCTATAATTTCCTCCATGGTTTCCCCAAGCGTTATCTCTCCATCACTACTGGACAGGCTCTTCCTTGTGAGAAAGTCAAGCCCTGTTGTCTCACAGCCCTTCAACCCCTGGCCTTTAACCTCTCCTACTCCAAGCCCCCCACCTCCTCCATGTACGGCCACCTGAAGCAGATGTGGGTGCGTTGTGGAGGTGCCACCCTCGCCGTAGGAGTAACTCTGCCGAGAGCACTGTGGGCGGTGCACTTGAGTGCACTTCCACAGGTGTTTGAGGGGCACACCCTGAAAACAGCTCCTGAACTGGAAGTGGTTGGTGAACAGAAAAAGTTGCCAGCGCTTCTTCAGTTCAGCTTGGACCTAAATTCCAGTGAGTAAAGAACATAATAAACTGTCAGTTTCAACATTCTTATAAAGAAGGCCATCTGTACTGCTATGTGACACAAATGACTAATGAATGGATCAATCAACAAAAAAATTGTTGGTGCTGTGTTGCTTGGCTTCAGTGTTCTTTTGATAATATTGACCAACTATTACTGAAATAACTTTGGGTATACAGATTCACTATAAATGCTGTCAGCTGGAAGAACAGTTCCTCTACTTTTCTAATAGAATAAAGTCTGTTTACTTTACTTGATGTTTTTCAGCTAAAAAAAGAAAACTGCCAGGGTCCTCTCCTCATTTCAGTTTTACCAGTCCTACTCCCTGTTTTGATTAGCAGTTATGATGACGTACACTGATGATTCAATGTTCTACAATTCTACTGATAGTATAGCTGAGCTAAATGAAGTTCTGCAAAGTGAATTTGCTAACTGTCTGTCATTTGGTGCTGGGCAGGTAGCTTACAGGTGGTATGAGCATTCATTACTGCTACTGGAAATGAGGTTAAAGTGAGTGACGTTTGTGGCAAACCAAAACAATGAGCTAAAAGAGCCTAAAAGCCTAAACCAACAATTTACTTTTTCCCTTTTTGCCTTAATTTCCAATTCATAGTATACACAATTATGATTCTACAACAACCATGAAAATCACAGTACATACTGAAGAAGAAACATACCTCTCCATTAGCAAAACAGTACAGCACCGCAACCAAGAATCCCTGAAAAGGTTTACAAATTATGAATCATGTTTAATGTGGATTTAGAACAAAATGAGTGGTCAGGTATGTAATTAACTTTACAGGTGTTACCTGAAACGAGCTGAGAGTGAGGTTGACGAAGTTCCTGGCGTAGCGGCTGCTGCCCTCCACACATTCATCTATCAGCACAGTGAAGACCACTTCATGGATTCCCAGCAGAGGAATCAGTACCAGTGTTGCTCGGGCCAAGCTGAAGGTCATAAACAAAAATAAACTGTGGTGCATAATTACAGACTGTTAGTACACATACAGGGGAAAAATTGTGTAAAATGTGTACCACCGCATGATTCAAAGAGAAAAGGACGAAATAGAGGAGAAAGGAAAGTGTTGTAAATATATGCATGAGGGTCCCTACTGTGGTGACATTTAGGGTGGAATAAAGAGGCCTGAGCTTATGTGGTGACATTTAAATTTCTGCTGTACACGGGAGTGATTAACATTTAAATGTTAATCCAGGAACCTACTGTACTTTTTAAAGAGAGCACTTAGCAAATAGCACTCAAGGTCAAACATGTTTGCTGACTTGGAAGCAGTTACATTAGTGAGTCAAGGCAGGTGAAAATACCTGTATCTGTAGTCTGTAAATTTCACCTGATCTGCTTTCAGCTTGGACAGCAGCAGCATCAGAATCTTGATGAATATGAAGAAAATGACCTGCAACACACACCCAAGGTAGATTTAGAGAAAATGTATCCAACAAAAAAACAAAGCAGGTGACTTAGTGGCTGACAAGAGGAAATTGGCATGAAAATTAGCATCTGAGAATGCGTATGGCAATGCTTGTGACTACTACACTATACAACACCTTCAATATCACATGTCCTCACAAGACATGAACCCTTAAACGCAGTATGAAATCAGAGTGAAATTTACTGATGGCTAGCAGCAGAGGAACTAGACTCACAGGAGCAACATGATGCAGCTGTAATAACATGGTCATGAGGCTGAATAAAGGTAAAATGGGTTTTACAAACAAGAACTGGTTCAGAAACTTGACTTACCAGCACTGATAAAGTAATCGGACCTCTTATTATCCACCAGAACCATCTGTTCACAATTGACCAGCATCTTAGGAATAAAAGAAGTGTAAAAAGTCAAGTGATGGAAAACATTTTAATTCATTTATTGTGACATTGATAAAGAAACACTCACTCAGTGTTTTCGTATAAAATCTTGACAACTGTCCATGGTGTTACAAACAAGACAGGTGTTCCTGAAAAGTAATAAAAGCATAAAGAAATGCAACATGTTACCATCGGTAGATCATTCTTATGAATGAATATAAATTAATTTTTAATATATACATTTTGTTAAATTTCAAAATGTCCCATAGACCCTGATCAACTTCTTTTGATAAACAAACCAGTCCGGTTTGTTTATCAAAGAAACAAAGCGGTTTTGTAAAGCGGTGTAAAGTGGCATGCACAGAGTCCTGATCTCAATGCAACAGAACACCTTTGTTCTGATTTAGATTGGAGACTGTGAGCCAGGTCTTCCCGTCCAACATCTGTGCCTGACCTCACAAATGCACTTCTAGAAGAATGGTCAAAAATTTCCATCAACACACTCGTGCCAACTCCATGTTAAACCCCACAGATTAAGAATAAGATGTCATTAACCTTCATGTGCATGTAGAGGGAGGCAACTCAAAACTTTTGGCAATATTGAGTATGTTAGTTGGTCTCTCAATACTTTCTGACTTCCCCACCCTGTGCTTTCAGCTCCAAGCCCAGCTCACAAATGATCCATTTCAATTAAATTATTTTTAAAAAGGCTCTGTAACTTCCTAAATCAGCTGTTTTTATTCTTACAGGAGAAAATTGTGCATTTGTCAGGGAAGTTTTCCAGTGGGACATTAATCCATATTTGGTATTCTAGAGCATTTGGGAAAGAGATGTGCGTGGAAAGTCAAAATAAACTACAGTGTATGTGTTCATGGTAACCCAGTGCAACATCAATGTAGCTCTATGGGACAGAGGTAGAATCAGGCTTACACACAATAATATAACAGTATGAGCAGAGGTTTTCATGAGATTTGTTGACACGAAGAAATAAATATTAGTATCACCTATCCTTTTGTATCAGGCGTAAATACTTTGTCACTTGGTTCAACATTCAGGAACAATACTTCATACTGATATGTGTGGAGATGTGGGAATTAAGAATGATGGATAAACACAAACACAAAATCATTCATTCACAGTTTACCCCATCCTAGCAGCATATATTTCTTCAGCAGACGTCTCTTGGTCAGCACAGCTGTGAAGAGCAGCGTGTGGAGGAAAATGGCCTCCACTAAGAGCCAGAAGTAGTTACAGGCCACAAAGTACTCCATGCACACTTTGGAGATTTTGCACATCAACGCTATCTGTTGAGAAAAACAAATAAAAATTAGTGTTTGGGTGGTATGCACAGTTTTTTTTAATTCACAGGTGCGTTACTTTTTATCTCGCATTCAGCTAAAACCGAACCAGCAAGGCCCAGTATTTAAATATCGACTGATATGTGAATGATAAGGCAGTATGTTTATACCGCAGAGCTTGAGTAAGCGTTCCATCCAGGGTCGTCCTTGGGCAGGTTGTTATACATGATGTATAATATGATTTCCTTCGATATGACAGCCATGGCTCTCAGGATGAACGACACAAACAGATTCATGTGGATGTAGTTCCTGGTACAGTGGAGCTTCCTGGTAAGCAGATACAGGAGCAATTTGAGGAAGGCATTGATCCATACTTCCTGTGCAACTATAAAAACATTACTGAGAGCACGTGTTATGACATAAGAGGCAATAAAAAAAAATGATCAAGCGAAATGCAACTACATGGAAATGCTTCCTGGTTTTTATAATGTCATTTGTAATGATTGATTATCCTCATAGTCTTAGTAAATATCTCTCGATGCCTCATCTTCTTAGAGGGCCATCTTCATCATCAGTGTAGTTACAGCAAGTAAATCTGTCCCGTGCTATTATTGATTGTTTACAGAAGCTGCGTGACAGGTGAAGCGAATCTGGTTTATCACAACCAGTGTGTTATTTTCTTACTTTATCCATCATTTCTATAATTAAATTGCTGTCTCATAATTCATCCTAATTAAGAGGAATGATGGAGAAAGCAACTCAAATAAGATCAGTTGTAATGATACAGCGTTATCTGCCCTTTCTCCAACAAAATGTGCACTTTGTCTGCATGAACGTCAGAAACTGCTCGACCACTGACCTCAACATGCCCATCAGGAGAGTAGCCAGTGTGAGAGAGGACAGGGACAGGGAATAGCCAATGACAGAGATGAGCCTGAGGGCTGTCTGGCGAAGCATTTCATCCTCCTGGACACACACACACACACACACACACGCAAGGGAATTGATGGAGAGAACACAACACCTCTTCAGAAATTTCTAATAAAGAAAGACGTTCGAGGACAGTTGTCAAGAAAACAATCCCTGATGGTTTTTGAAGAATGGCTAAAGGTAGATGAGAAACCGCCACCAAACACACAACAGCTCCAACGCTTAGGGGGGCTGACACTATGTCTCCTCCTCACCTTGTCTTTGAAGTAATGGTCCTCCTTACATTCTGAGTCATCCCTCCAGGGATCGGAGGAATTCTCCCTCTGTCGCCATCTCCCATTTGCTAAGCATTCACGGTGCGCCTTCCTGGAGCTGTCTGCAGGTAAGTGAAAGTGACATTGATAGGCATGGTTTCTTCTGTCAGTGCAGTCAGAGGAGGGGCTGAGTGACTGGGCAGTTAATCATTTCAACCTGTGCTGGGAAGTTGCATTATTATACAGCTAAATTCCAAATTGGATTGTCACTTTTCTATCCAGAGGAAGCGATTCATTAAAACTTAACTGTAATATGACATCTATTTGGAAGTGCCTTCATTCAGCTAAGCTTGCAGCTCCATGAGGCGACGCTTTCATCACTACAAAGCACCGAGCTAAACGCTAACGTCAGTATGCTAACATGCTCACAAATACTATCAACACTAACATTTTGATGTTTAGCAGTTCTCCATCTTAGTTTGTGTGTTAGCTTGCTAACATTTCACAATTAGCCCTAAACAAAAAGTGCAGCAGAGGCTGATGGGAATGACATCAGTTTTGCTGGTATTTGTTCATAAACCATAAAGGTATTGGACAAATAACATTTTTGACCCCATGATGGCACTAGATATAAATATAAAGATCACCAAAGTGATTAGAATTCATTCTGAAGGGGAAAATGTAATTTCATGGAAATCCTTTAGACTGGACTAAAGCAGTGGACCAACCAACCGCCCAAAATTGCCATCCCTAGAGCCTAGCATGACTAAAACCTAATTAGAGACAGAAGATTAGATTAAGTTCTTCTCCATAGCTGCAGCTGGCATTGAAAATGGATACTGCTTCCCATTTAAAGTGTGAACGTGCAATTAATTGCACTGTTAAACACCTAACCGCGACCAGCTCAATAGAGCATCTTGTGTTTCACTAAATGAATTGACAAAAAAAGTCCAGGGGCCATTCATGGTAAAAGCTACAATGATATTTATTTATTTTTGACCTCATACAATAGTTGTTTTTGAAGCAAAGTGGTAAAACGTAACATTACCCTCGCTGATCCACGGTAAGTAAGAAGGACAGGGAGCTGACACATTCCCAGGAGATGAATGGGGCCAACACACAAACATGTCAAACGTTCCTTTACAGTAGATCCCTGTAAAACACGAATAATCAGGATTTCATGGCTAATAACAATCAAGATAATTAACATCTGACGGCTGGCTTACCAGTTTCTGAGAGTGTGCTTGTTGCCAGAGTTCTGTTGCAGTCCTCCCAGTATGCGGTCCGTTTAGCTATCAGGCTTTCAAGGACTGAGCCTGTTACCTGTATTTAGAAGAAAGAAGTGAATGCTGGCATTAAACTGTGCATACAAGATTATTATCAAGCTGATCCTATAAAACAGTGATCAGTAAATCATTGGATTGATTTAATTTTTAATAGCTCCCTACATATGAATATGTAGCCCTTTGGAATACAGCTCAGAAACTGTGGATCCATCACTTTGAGTGTCTCCTTTACTCATAGTAATTTGATTCATTATTTACATGAAAATACTGAACAGTACAGCTTTATTATTTTTGCCTTAACTGAATTAGTAGTGACTTTAAATTGGTCATTAGTTGTTCTGTTCATAGAGTGAACTTAAGCAATTAGATTGAAACAGTGAGCGTTTTGATTTATTGTGTAGAATGGCTAATCATGCTAGACCTCCAACCTAATCAATACATTATTCGTCAGTCATGGCAGAAGTGCTTTGGACAGAGAGAGAATGGGGTCGTTCCTGTCTCCATATGCTGAAGGTTTGCTTTGGTTTAATTAAGATACATGTGACTAATCTGAGACACGCGTATGAAAAGACACTGTAAAAAGCCTCCATTTAAAGAAAGGGCACTTTAAACCCAAGTGCGATGCATGCTGGGAAGTGTGCTATAAAGCTAACAAGGTTTGTAAACAGCTTAATTTGATGACAGTCTTATCTATAAACTTGATTTAACAATTTGGAATGATTCATTTAATTAGATTTACTCTAAGATTTTACAGTGTATTCACTCACCAACCTATTTCACTGTATCTGCAGCTGCTGAATTGATGTGGTGAGCAGTGGATGTTGCAGTATTTGTATTTACCCACTTGGTGGGAGTATTTAATAAGGACCACCTTCACTTAGCGAGGGGTCATTTTCACCTGTGTGTAATCTGTAATTGATGGAGACAATTTATCAACCTGGCTTTCTGCATTAGTGTCTTGCCTGCAGCAATACAAACACACCTCTCTATTTGTTCTTGATGTTTAATGATATGAGCAGTCTGTGGGTGTGTCCCCTGACTAAAGGTTATTGTATTTGACATCTATCATATTAATCAACGCTCAGTCATAAATTATATTTCTTCCTTAATTTGCTGTCATTAGTGAGACAAATTAGCATTTCCGTTATTTTGGAGAAGCAAACTGCAAACCACAGCTGCCATCTCTGTCATTCAGAGTCCGAGCCGAGGACAGCAGCTCTCCTATCTCGGCCAAACAGTCCCAATCTTCACACCCCAGTGGGAAAGCTGCTGAACTCTGCAGCCTCTTTGTGTCCGTTTGCCTGCCACCTGTGCCACAAAGATTTCTCATGTGAGCTGGCTGACAGAGGACATTTCAAATCGCCGGGGCTTGTCTTGTCAAGACCCTGTCCAGAGTGGTCTCCCCACTGAGGGAAAGCCAAGATCTGCTGTCTCCCAGTCTTCTCTGTTGTCTCCCATGAGACTGAACTTGCTTCAAATCCTGCCACAGACAATCCGTAACTCCCTTGATTATTCCCTTTATTATAAAGCTGAAGACGAAAGTGAATTTTGCTCAAAACTTTTATGTGGCTGTCATCTTATTTGTCTTATATTGTTAGTGTTCCTCTGCTTTTTTTTTCTTTCATCCCATAAGAAAAACATCCCTCTCATTTGATTTTCAAAATTGATACCAAGTTGTTTTTCAAGCATGTCACAAAACTTTTATTTTCAGGCAATGATTTCAGAAGCAGATACTGCAGAACAAGCACATGAGCAGTGGGACCTCCTGTAGCCCAAATACTACATAAAAAACGGACTAATTTAAGATGAAAAGAATCTGCTACAGTCTGTATTTTTTATTTCGCTGCAGTCAACTGTAAGCTGGGTCTTTGCTGTGTTGCTGTGTGTCATGAGAAATACGCTGTGTGATATTGCCTCATACAGAAATTCAGATGGAGAATTATTTTGTGGAGCTAAGTTCTGTTGAAAACATATTTAATTAAAATGAATTGTTAAAGATTTAGGGACCCTTGTCTCGTCTATGTCTGTGTCAGACAGCATCAAGTTTCACTGTGACTCGCTGTAAAGTACAAAGCTAAGTAATGCTAAGAATATAAGTTAACTGAAAGGCCTACTGTGTGTGCGCATGCATGTGTATGTTAAGTTTTAATTTACCTGGTGGTCGAAGATAACAAAGAAGAATAAGAGCAGGAATGTGTGTCCTGCTTTGGTCCAGGTCCTCTTGTGCCAGGATGGCAGCTGGGTTGGCATGGTGCTGTGTGTTTACATTGAAAGGCAGGTGGTTTCTAGTATCGCAGCAGGTTTGTCGCCTCTTACCTCACCCCTTCACTCAGGTCCCTAGCTCATCCTTGTTTTATCTCCCTACGCCCACTTAGCACGGCTTTGCCTTGCCATACCAGGTATAGTTCATTTGAACTTGATCTCCTCGCAGGTAGCTCCAGACAATATTCAGAATTTGATGGATGAATTTGGCGGATGAGTTGCAAGAACAGAAAATGTTCTCCTCCAGTTTGTGACACAGTTTCCCTAATTTCCCTCAAAATCTTCTTGATCTTTTCCACAAATTTTCCAAGAATCCAAGCAACTTTATGGTCTTTTCAATGAACTGATCTATGACGGAAAAAGTTACCTCCTAATGAGAGATTTTATTTGGAGGGTTATCCCAGGTGAAGAAGTCCTCGGCAGCAGTTCCAGTCTTCCTGTCCATGAAGACCTTTCTGTGAAGGAAGTGGATCTGTCTGTTCTCACTGTAGATGCAGCACAACTGAGAGCGCCTGGGGATCTTCAGATCGCCTCTCCCATCTCGTCCTCCCCTAACCAATCAAGATATGGCCCAGGAAGAGCCGGCTACATAAATGGACTAACTTTGTTGTCCGGGAAAACTGATCGCACAGGAGCAAATGGGCACACAGGCTAGGTCTAATGTACCAAGAGACATTATGAGCACATTAACACTTAAACACAAGCACATACATTAAAAAATGCCATACATGCATACACAGACCAGCAAATATCACCTGTGCTGTAGACAGAGAGGGGAGGCACTCATCCCTCCCTTCTGTTTAGCAGTCTCGCATCAGGGCATTACCCAGGATTTCTGACACTAATGGAGATTTAGTGTAAACTAACAGCACTGAAGCCAAACACAGGCAAGCAAATGGGCGAGCAGAAAACCAAAGCTGCCTGCATAAGCCTCAGTCCTGCATGACGCCTCTCTCACTGCACATTTCAGCAAACCTTTTCAATCTAAAAGTTTGTTAGCAAGAAACGGGAAGATTTCTTTTGTTCTAACCAATCCACCATGAAAAGGAAAAAAACTGCAAATCGACAGAAAGTTTATTTTACAGCCACAATGAAAGTAGTGGTTTCCTTTATTAGTTATTAAAGGTGCCATGAAAAGATTTTTTGGGAGTGTGGAACAAGCAAAAAAATAGTGACCGAAGTTTTGGCTAATATGCTAGCAAATAATTCCTTGTTTAAACATCTAGCAGATACAGAGAAACATAGCATTTATTTGAAGTCATATTTCTTGACTCCGGAATGGAAGCCCAGTATTTGCTCCTTATTTAGATGTTTTGGAACTTGTGTGAAAAATATCTGGCTCATTTGCTTGCAGATAGCGGCTACATTCATTCATGTTAATTACTTTGCCTGTCAGCTGTCGGGGCTGGGCAGATATCATGCGGAGTTTGCTAGGCCGAAAACCAATAGAATTATCTAAAAGAGGCATGAAAGCTCCCCAGAGCTGCAATGGTGGTGACATTTATTAGTACGATCATCATTACAAGCAACACACTTCGCATTACTCACAACCATAACCAAAACAACATGGTCTAGCACTGAAAAGCTAATATAAGCTAATATCCAACATGAATTGTGGGAAATAGAGTATCTTGGATTCCACATTAAATTATTAAGATGAACATTATTAAAAGACAACAGCAACACACAGTATGAGGAGGCAGGTGAAATGAAGAGACATACTTTTGAACTGAAGGAGCAAACCTCAGTGATGCATCATGTGGGATTGTGTGTTTTTATTACATGGTGACATAGCTTTCAAATGTCCCCGTGAATGTGACAGAATCCATTGCAGAGAAAATATATAGGATATTAATGTGTTTCAAGATCTCATAGTGCAGCAGTCCTGCCATTATTTGTGACTGTGATGTATGAAAGAACCGGTAAAATTAAATTTTTCCCCAGCTCCATAAGTATGAAAATATACGGTTGCGACAGGCCCACAATGTCCACATTGTGTGTCTAATAAACAGACAGTAAAGATGACAAGAAAAATACATACACACTTATTTTATATTGTAATTTGAAAATTTTTAAATGTCAATAAAGGATTTTGTAGCAGACATGGCCTCAGGGTGCTGCTGCCATGGTGGGATTCTCATTTCACTCAGAAGGAAGGGAAGAGACTGAAGAGGCTGTCAAGGAGTTAATGTGAGAGTTCAAGTGTGCCCATTTGAAACCTTTTGATGGTGGAAACCTCTCTCAAGGTTCTTGCTCTGTTGATCATATTCATAAGAGCTTCATTAGATGTAAACACACAAAGGACTACAGCTCAGTCAAGCATTTAATCCGTCATCTTTAAAGCTGCAACTATGAATATTATCATGTAAAACAATTGACGATGTTAAGGTGAAAGAGTCTGCTTATGATGAACTCGCTGAGAATTAGCATTTACCCTGCAGTGGCCCTCGGCTCTGTGTTTTAGCATCTTTCAGTTTACTATCCACACTGTTATGGCTGTATGTTTTTCTCTGTGCTGTGTCCATGTTCTTGTCTGTCTTGTAGTTTTGCTGCAGGAGTTCTCCAGTTAATTGCCATACGAGGTCCACCTGGCCTTCGAAGGTGGTCCTTAAAAGCTGTTGTGCAAGTGTCAGAGAGGAGGCTTCTTGATTTGGCACTGCTGGTCTTGCTGCCTCTTAGCTGGGGCATTTTATGTGCTATGTTCATAATGTTGTTAATGTTAATAAATTCTGTTGATTTGGTTGTTTTAAAGGTGTGTATTTGTGTTGAGTTTGGGTCAGTGTTGGGGTGTTGTTCGCCCTATGTTGCTACCAAAGGGTGGGGCGTAACACACACCTTGTGTGTTTTGGATCAGCCTCAATTAGGGTTGGGTATCATTTAAAAAATTTCATTACCAGGACCAAAACCAGTACCCTTAAAGTGATGCCAAAATCAATAGAGTACTTCATTCAATACCTTACATTAAATGTCACTTGTTGAAGCCAAAGTATTTTTTGGTAGCCTATAATTATTTTTATTATGAGGCAAGCAAGGTCATCTATTTTATTTTTTTCCTGTTTCAAATAACTGTTACATAAAAAAACTGGGAAATTGTATCAGATCCTCCTCGTCCTAACTAGTTCATCCTCACGGGTAGTATATTCAGGGGAAAGACTTAACCTTGCAAATTTAGTAACTAAATGAGTTGTGGGGAACGAATTTGAGGTAATTTTTTTGATACGTGTGTTGAAAGTAAACAACGGAAAATTGTTAACTTTCGATCAATAAACTGAATTGAAAGATCTCTGCGAGTGCGTTTTCCTTTAGTGGTGGGTCGCAAGTCGGTAAACTACACTAAAGATACAAACAGAGGGAAAGAGAGGCTGCACATCCAGCCGATCAAACCAACCATACCTGAAGCAGCTGCAGCGGGAGGCTCCGCAAGGAAAATCAGCTTATCGCTGCTGCGCAACTCAGGGTTTAATGTGTGTGATGGAACACAGCGATCGATTAGTGACAAGTGATGTGAACAGCAAATGAAATTTGCAGGGAGATATTAAATGATACCAGAAGATGAAACCAACAGAAAGCCAAGCTCGTGGTCATAAACTTGCGTACAGTGACAAACATGCCTGAGACCACAGCCAAGGGTGAGTGGGGACTCGGAGCGTGCAGGCCTTTTTAAAAATACAGTTTATGGTGCAGGCTAATGAGGGAAAATGGTGTGCTCTTCTCTTTCTTTCTGTGTGTTGCTTGCATGTTTGGCATCAAGCAAAACCGTACAAATAGTAATTTTTGTCGTGATCTGGTTACAAAAAGTATCAATTGAAGTACTGGTTTGGCTGGAAATGTTTCGAATCTACACGATACTGGGCTGTTTCAGTCGATACCATAAAGGTATCCAGTAGCGATATCCACCTCTAGTCTCAATGCTCATCAAACTTGTTTCCAGCCACAGCAGGCAGTTAATGTTCTGATAAATCCATTTTGTGCTACCTGCCCAACCCCAAACAGTAGACACACAAACTTAGAAGAATAAGAAGAGGAAGAAGACATACTTAATTAATCCCACATGGGAAAATTCAATATTCTCACTCTGGTCTTATTATTGTTTTTAGTACACACACAGGTCTGAAAGACAGAGATGTCAGAGTGACGGGGCTGCCACTCAGTGTGGTGCCCCGAGCAGTTGTGGGTTCAGGGGCTTGCTCAAGTCCACCGTCGGCAGTGCCCAGGAGGCGAACTAGCACCTCTCCAGCTACCAGTCCACACTTAGCAACTAGCTGGTGAGCACAGAGAGACAGCTAAATCCCAAAGGACTTAGTGGACACCAAAACAAAGCTGAAAGGCTAAATATTGGACTTAGTGGACAGAGAGTAGACTGCTGTGTGCTACTGTTTACTAATGTGGTCAACAATTTTGTTATTTAATGCAGATGATGACGTGTTGCAGCGCGGGCGAAATTCGGACAACCTGTATGATGTATGCATAAAGCTGTATATCCATATAGAAACCACTTGTCACCAAATGGAAGCTTAACTGGTAAAGTCAACTCAACAATGGCCTCTTGAGCATGTTAGGCGGGGCACTGACATAGGCCTAAGCTGGGACATCAGATACCCATAGTGGATCAGGCAATGACTCAGTTCTTTATTTCTATTCATTTTCATCTACTGTCTCGTAAAAGCAGACCTAATCAGTGACAGTGTGATGAAAAGGGCCGCAAGTTTGGCAAGATGCCCTGGACAGAGTGTTTTGACCTTACAAAAGAATGAGGAGCAACAGCAGTAATTGTTGTATTTGATTTTTAACCAGTGCTGGTTTCATTTCTAGTTAAATAAAGTTACTACCCCTCACTACCACTCGCTCATAAAGTAGGCAATGTAATCCCTCTTCATTTGTTTCATACCAAACAGTACAACATTCTCAAGTGTTTTCCCATGATATCTGGGTTAAGATGTGTATATATAAATATGTATATGTGATTGTCACGAGAGATAAACACACGAGCCTGACAACAGAGCAAAACAGAAGCTCATGTCCTTAATGTGGGGAGAGGAGCAAAGGACTGATTCATCTTTGTCTTAATACTTCTTACAAAATACTATGTGACCTCTTTGGCCAGCTTGATCTGCAAATTACCAGCTTTTTTCCTTCCAGACTGTAGGAGAAATCTCATTTGCAGAATTTCATGTAAAGCATATTGTATTTATGATGAGTTAGGTTTTATGTCAAGAACCTATCAATATATTAATAGATATAGAATATAGGTTTCTATACTTTCTATTCTGTTCTCACCAGATTTATTTTAAACAAAACTCTAGCTATAAATCTTGACATCAAATTAGGAAATGTAGGATGTTTTGGTTTGGTTTGGTTAAACATTATGGGTATTTTATGACCACAAAATAATAACATTATTAGCTGATAACATGAGAGTGTACAACATGCAACACTGAACGACACTGAGACATTCCCTAAAACCGTCTGTAACTGAAAATTCTTGTTTTTGATACTCTGAACAATCCCGTTGACATCACACACAGTCATTTGATTCGTTGTTAATGCAGCTTGAAATGTCCTTGTTGAGGAAACATGTAAAGGACTGTAAAAGCCATAAATCATGTATCAGAGTTAATTCCATCTTTGAATGCCACAAAATGAGTGATGGACTTAACAAGGACTGTACTGTATGACTGCATGCATGTGTGGAAGTGTCCGAATGCTAAATATGTTAAAGGAAATTCCACTTTCAGATTGTTTCTCCTGATTATGTACCTCTGATTTGGGATATTCACTGCATTCTAGGGGTCATGGTCAAATAAAGTATTACCTGCAAAAGTATTATCTGCCTTGGTCAACAACTTTTCCCAGAAAGTGTTTTGGCAACCCCCACAGGAGGGTTAGAAACATGTTGTTCTCGATTATAGATGAACACATGGGCTCATAAATAAAGCTAGTTATCCAGCTAGTTTCTCAACACGTTAAAAATGCCACTTATATTCTGGTCGGTTGGTCTGTTGGGGTTACTGTTGGTGGAGAAATCGGCATCTGTGCTTCTTGACATTTTTTTTATTGGTGGTACAGACTTCCAGTTTGGATTTAACCTTTAAAAGTCAGGTTACACTGACCTTTAAACAGCAGGTGAAAACGTCCATAAGGTTGAAATATTATTATGTAATATATTCTGTTTTCCCATCAATCCAACTCAAGTCTATTATGAATATATTACATACATTTCCCCTCAGCTGACACAAACAGCCATCTATTCAGGGAGTGAAAGTTGAAAGAGGTCAGCCACATTAACGTGCCTGCATGTGTCTCCTCACGGCACCCCACCTCACCGCAGATCTGTCTTTAGATAACGTGGAAGGTGGTGTTCTTACAGGTATTAGGTAAACACAGCACTGCAAATGTTTATGATCTCCTCCACATGGGTTAGAAAGTGTTTGGCGGACAGGACAGGTGCTATGCGGAAGGTTAAACAGGTTGCGGTGTCGGTGCGTAAACTGTTTGGGTCTCTGATGCCTGCAGGCCTGCCCTGCTGTGTTTGGGCGTTGGAGCTTTGGCCATTTTTCAGGTGAAGAGTATAAACATTTCTTGGTAAAGAAGATGCTACAGAGGCATTAGCTGGCTAAGTGACCAGACAACACAGATAGTTGGGTCATGACCTGTTAAGTAAGCTTAATGAATTGACTAATATTACAATTAAATAATGTTAGTGAAATGGACATCTGCGGTGTTGTTGTGCGAACTGTGTACATTTGTTCGTACATGTACAAAGGCATATGCTGCACGTATAGAACATGTGCATGTGTCCTCCATGTGTTTACATTCTTGCTGAGAAAGAGTGATGGCGTGGGGGGTTTGCGAATTGCAACTCTCAGCCGGAAAAACAAACAACCTGAGGGCCATTGAGAAAGCCCAGAGCGGCTCAGGAACATCCTGTCCACCAGTCTGCCTGGGTCAACACGAGACACCGCTCCAGGCACCACATCACTCCAAAGCCAAATAACAGCATCAGAACCACCGTCAATGTGGTATATGACCCCCAGGGCCAGGGTTGTGCAAGGAGGAAATCACTGTTTTCTCTGATTCCAAGCAAACGGCTACTTAAGAGAGAAATCCATGGCATGATCTATACTTTAGGTTAACTAAGGCTTTCAGCTTTCTCTTTAAATCTCATTTGCCAGTTTTTCAGGTTTTCACAAATAATTTTGTTACTATCCGATGAAAACCAAATACAGGTTTTTAAGCAAATAATGACTGATATAATTAACAATAACAATTATTTACTGTTTAAAAAAAACTTTATAGTACATTGTTTCAATACAGGTTTGGAAAAAAATACAAACCATTTCGCACTCCAGCGATTTAGCATCGCTCTTTCATTAACCCGAGGTATCTTTAATGTACTGTGTATGGGTATATATGAGTCAAGCTCTAAAAACACTGGATCCTACATTTCCCATTATGGAACTAATTTAATAGGATGTTCTATTTATTTTATTCTGCCTTCTGTGATTTGAGTTGAAAAAGTCCATATTAATCTTCTACAGGCCCTTTAAGCAGCACTCCAGTTCAGCCTCTTCTGAAACCAGCCGTTATGGCTACTGTCTCTGTAAGGCCCCCATCCCTAAAAGGCCACTTTCTCTTGATTGGCCAACTTCCCAGAAGCCTGCCAAGGGGCTTCTGAAAATAAGGGAAATTTCAGACCACGGCCTCTTCTTCCTTTTTTATTGGCGGGTGCTGGTGACTTCCCATCACTGTTACAGCTATGAAGTTCTACATACTTACATACTGCCACCTGCTTTACTGGAGGGGCATGTAGCAAACATTCAAAATGGCCAGCGGGGTTTTTGTATTTTTTAGAAAGTTAAAATAGAGATTTACAGGCAAATATTTAAATGGGAGGACAACGGCATAGAGTGGTAAACTACGAGAGAATCACGGGGGAAATGGGAGCGTTGACAGGGATGGGGTGTGATTACATACAAAGTCAATGCAAAGATGTGAACAGACACACATTTGCGCAGGAAGTTTTGAATAATGCCAACCTGAATATGCAAAAGCAGCACCAGTTCAAAATGGAAACCATTACTGTTTAAATGCAAATTTGCAGCATTTACCAACTTCAAAACATCATATTCAACATTCACAGGAACAGATAAAATGAAGAGTCTGTTTTTACCTGTACCTAATATACACTATAATATAATATGGATGAAGCTATAATTTTTGTAAATGTTGTCTTATAAAATATAACTTGCAAATACATATTTGCTCTTGCACTTTCTAGTGTGACCAGGGTCTTATAGCAGACTAGATTTGTTTGCCTGGTCTGACTTCCCTTCAAAAGCCAGTATAGCCCCTTAAAATATGGCGTAATGCACACTTTGAGCTACTCAAAATTGATTTCATGAGTTCTTCAAGTGAGACTGTATTTTTTTTAGAGAGGACATAGAACCCTATTCCTACTATTCCTAAGCAATAAAACACCACGCTAGCTCATTTCAGTACACTCAGCCTGATATAACAAGTAGCTTATAGTGGCTAATTTTAGCTAATTTTAGCAAACTCTGTGCTATTTTAAAGCATGTAACAGATTAACATTCAAATTGTGTATTCATGAAGAACAAGTAAACACACAATATTTATTGAAATGTTAAAACGTTGTGTAACAGTGGCACCAGCACAGAAGAGTAAAATATAATATTCTACCTAAAGTTTGTGAACATATTAGCTACCATTACCATTAGCTACTGGTCATATCAGACCAAGGAAGACTGTAGGGTGTACTGAATAGCGCAAGAGTGTGTTTTATTGCTTATGAATTGAACTTTTAATTTTTTAAAGGTTCAGTGTGTAAGATTTTATGGCATCTAGACAGTGTTGGGCAGTAGCGTCGCTACAAGTAGCGCCGTTACTAGTTTAACTACATTTCTCAGTAGCTTGGTGGTAGCGTCGCTATTTTCAGAATCAAATAGCTTTTCAGTAACGAAGCTCTTTTATTGACCGAGTAGCGCGGTAGCTTCCACACACGCTACATTTTCCCAAGCATTTCTGATGGATCAGTACGTGACACCACCGCCACACACGGACCTGTATGTGCAGCCGGCAGAAGCGCTTCCCTGTGATGGTGACATCACGCACCGATCCTTGGGTTTATGTTTGCGACTTTGCTGCAGAGGAATAAAGACACGTGCGACGGAGGGTCTCTCTCTCGCTCTCTCTCTCTCTCTCTCTCTCTCGCTCTCTGCCATGAATGTTTAGGTTGTTTAGGTTGCAATGTTGCCAGAGCACAGTCACATACAAACTATAAAAAATATAGAAGTAATTATTAATTAATTAATTAATTAATATGATAATTAAGTTGATTTATACAAACTACAATGGTTCTCCATTTGTTGCATGAGGAAGTACATTTAGCAGCAATCATATTGAGTGTGTGTATATAAATATTTATATATAAATGACCTAACTATAAACTATTAAAAAATTAAAAGTAGCTTAGATGTAACTAAGCTACTTTTGCCACGTTGCTGTAGCTTAGCTTGCTACATTTCACTGGGGGGTAGCTTCTGTGTAGTGAAGCTTCATTTAATGTAGAGTAGCTAGTAGCTTAGCTCACTACATTTTCCAAGTAGCTTGCCCAACACTGCATCTAGAGATGCGGTTGCAAATTGTCACTAACTGTCTAGTCTACCGGCCCTTCCCGGTTAAAGATAGGACAGCTACGGTGGCTGACACAGGACAAAAGGAGGGAGTAGCAGTCAATAAATGAGGTTTCTTTAGGGATATTTATTAAGAAATTATATTTACTTAATTATTCAGTAGAATAATTAATCATTCAGTAGAACCATATGTTAAAAGAGAGAGAAAAAGTTTATACAAACATTTTCAAGGCAAACACATTTATCCTCTTTGTGATTATGGACCCCCACCAAACTGCCCACAGCCAGATTTTGGTGCTTTGATAGAGGCAAAAAAGAAAAATAAATAAATAATTTAATAGCAGTGCTGAAATAGATCTCAGTCATGACATGTTTTCTGCAGCAATGCTTTATTTTGAGTTGAGTTGAGAGCTTTGATTTTTTAAAAATTGTGAACGACAAAAAAAAAGAGTCTGTTGCCTGAGTCTGTTGCCTGCTTGACTCAGCCCTGACAAATCTGAACAATTGTTAGTGCAACACTGTAAAAAACAATGTTGCAGTTCTGAAGAATGAAAACTTAAAAACAAAATAATGTTTGCAGAGATTGTATTTTTTTACACTTTGCAAGCCTGCAAAACTTAGTTTTCGAACTTGTCAAACTTTTTTATAAGATTTTGAGTTTTCAAACACTTAGTCTCAACCTCTCAGAACATTATTTTTAGTTTTGAAACACGGCAGGATATTTACCCCATAGAGCTGCAGTTTCAAGCAAGGGGTGCCATAACAGGAACCCCACAGGTACATAAGAATTCACTTTCTGTGACTGTGCCCCTGCCTTCTTGTTTGCCTTCACGTGCTTCTGTTTTGTGCTTTTTATAGAAACATGTACTGCAAAAATACAGCCTGTGAGTTTCATTGGAATGAGCTGATGGAGACGAAATGGTAAGCAAACAGCGAAATCTTTGACCTGGGTAGTCATGACACCACATTTCCTGATCTGACTCATTAGCAACGCAGGATGAGTAAATATCCTGCCAATACTGTAGGAGGAACTAAGAGGATCTAAATATACACCACAGTGTTGGTACTTTTCCTACACGGATGTAAACCGCTGCCACGTTTCAGCAGCATACAGCAGTAGTTAGGGTGTAATAATGTAATAATGGCTTGACATGTCTCTGGTTTAAACAATTGCTGGTTTTCTTTCTAACTTATGGACAGCTTTTTCTAAACCAACTAGCTGAAGGCGCTTTTCAATTGCAGCCATGCTCCTACAAAGGGACATAATATTGGCCATTGAGGAGGTTAACAGGGCTGTGACACAGGACTCAACCCTCTAATTCCCTTCCACAGGTTCGATATGCCCTTGGGCTTGGATGAAGAATGAGAAATGAAAATGAGAGATGCTTCTAATACTGCGCATCGTCCGGCCCCACCCCCCACTCCCAGTTCTCTCCTGCCCTTCTGGAAGCTCAAGTGGCTTTTCTTTTTTTTGTGTGACTTTTAAATATGTTACAATGACATCACATGCGTGTTTTTTTTCGGGGGGAGGCCTGCTGAAGATGGAAGGAGAGATTCGCTCTGGTATAGGAAAACACGGAGAGAGGGGAAGGGTTGTCATCACAGCACACCAAAGATTTATCATCCATTTACATTCTCCCAAACACACACTCAGCAGCACAGTCTAAACACAGGGCAAAGACTCCTAAATAACCTCACATGGTCACATTTACAATGGAACTTTTCCACTATAACTTTTGACCAGCATATTGTCATGCATGACTGAGGGAATGTGAATAAAGGAGGGACAATGTTTTTTATGAGCATGATAAAAATGCATTCCTTGATTAAAAACCATTAATGATCATTTTATCGTGTTAGCAATGATTGTAATCAAAAGTGTTTATTCATCTGGATAGTTTATATTTAGGAGAGGGGTCATGAAAAGTTTCTGACATGTTTATGTAGACCAAAGATAACAAGGGCATGTTCGAGCACATCAACGGTTTAGTTTGGATAAGAAAAAGGACATGATCAGCGAGGTGTAAATTTGATACTGAAAATCCTCAAGGCCATCAAGAAATCATCCAATTCATTTCTTAAAAATCATATTTATGATTTATTATCTGTTCTGTCGCTTTGTGTATTTCCAGATTCCCTCAACTATGTCTCGTTCTCCCTCCACTGGCGTGCTTTCACGCTTTTAGCCTGAGATTGTTTTGCTCTAGCTGGCAGATAACGATCAAATAATTAATATTTCACGTTTATATCTGCTGCTCGTGGCAGCTCTGTATACACACACACACACACACACACACACACACTCTACAGAGCTGGACATTTTTTGGCCGCTGTTTCATCACATAAAGTTTCTCTGATTTGTTGTTTCTTTAAGCAAAACAACTCTCATACCACAGCATGATGATGCAGAAGGAGATAATCAAACAGAAGCAAACAAGACATTAAGTCATAATTGATTGTGCCGGCTCAAGGTCACTGTGGTCTAATGTGAGCAATAACAATCATGTCTTTATTTCAAGTTCTATGAATGAAAGTATTAATCTGCTCAGGGCTGGATTTACCAGGGCTCTTATTGTTCATCTAGTTTCTCCAACTCTGCACTGTGTATGTACTAAGCACACATGTATTTAGCAAAATGCATCATGTAAACAATATATAACCTGAAATAATGAAGGCCTATAGTCCGCCATTTTGGAAATATGCTTATTCACTTTCTCATGTCTGTATGCTGAGTATAAGCTACAGAGACCATTAGCTCAGTTTAACACTAAGACTTGAAACAATGGTAACTTTAAAAATCTTTGTTTAATCCGTACGAATAAACAAGGTGCAGAAACGGGGGTGGCAGTGTCCCTGAGCAAGACACTTAACCCCTAGTTTCTCCAGAGGTGTGCAACCTCTGACATGAATAGTGATTGTAAGTCGCTTTGTATGAAAGCTAAATGAATAAATGTAATGTGGATTTACAAAAAAAATGACATTTAGAAGTGGTGGTAGTCAGATTTAAAACTAGCTAGCTAGCTGATTCCCTCCGAATCTGGTCTTTATGCTAAGCTAACCTGCTGGTTGTTGCTTCATATTTAATGGACAGATATGAGAGTGACGTTAATCTTCTCAGCTAACTCTTGGCAAGAAAGCAAATAAGCCTATTTCCAAAATGTAATTTCTTTACAACTGTACTTCAAATCAGAGCACCTCTTCCCTTATAATTTTAAAATTATAATGAGCTTTAAAGCAATAGTGCCATGGTCATTTTCATTCAAATGCATTACAACAAACTGAAGGCCACATGGTGAACCTGGAGCATTTGGACACCCTGAGGGTCTAGAACCCCAGGGTAATTCCATGCTTTTGGCTGTAATTGAACCTCAGGCCTGTTAGCTGAGTGGTACAATCATAGGCTGTATATGAAGATGGATGACGCATCTCCACTTCTTCTTACTGTACAAAAATGACACCAAAATATCCCAGATATGGGCGCTGCCATGTTATGCTGGTCAGGTCATTTGGAGCCAGAGTGTGTGCAGTGATCAGGGTTGGAGGTCCTGCCCATACACCCGGCCGACTCAATCACAAGCAGGGCTCAGCTATCATTACATGAAACCCCTCTGTTTTCCCATTGCTAATAGTCGATAAAGCACTTAAGTGAATTTCTAATTTGCTCATTGATTTTAACCTGATCAGGCCTCCCAGGTCATCAGCTAGAGCTCCCAGACCTTCCCAAAACCCATAGACCCCGCTCCTCTTCACTGTCAGTATTGCGAAGAAATCCTTCTCTATTGAAGTATCTGACTGTGTGCTGGGTCCTGCTTCTGGGTCTAGCCCTAACAGTTAACCACGTTTGTATGTTTCTGGCGATATTTTTATAATCTTTTCTTTCAATGTCAAGCACATTGAGTTTCCATTTACTTAAACACGATAGGTTAAACACAGAGCCCTGATAGAGGATGCAGCCTCAAGATGTGCATATGTGTGCCACATTACCAATAAATACTGAACCATAGAGTAATAATGGTCTACATTAAGTGAAGTGTACTGCTGTTAGGGTGAAGAAAAAATCTCCCTGGCTTTACATTCTGTGCATGGCCTATAGGTCTTCTTAAGATAAATGTTGATGTTTCTTTGTGCTAACATAAATAATCATTCTAGTCTTCTTGTCCTCCTGCACAGTGGCATGCAAACAGGGCCCCAGCAGCTTTCTTCATGCTAATGATTTAAACCATTCCAGGCTCCTCCATCTCCAGGGCCAATGAACTCTGGAGACGTGTCAACCGCGGCGGTTTTAGAGCGAAGAGCAATGGTGGAGCGTCTGCCCGGAGTCGCTTTTAACAATGAGCGAGACCAGAAGCTCTGTCAAACACAGGGATCAGAGAGGAATAACCACAACGTTAACAGAGACGCGTCCACGGTTTGGATGCTACTGTGAGCACAAAGAGGTGGTTGTGTTTGCTTTGGCAAGTTTACTGAGTTTGGTTTTATTTTATTACCTTGGCAGTTCATGTAGGCTTAGACATTAAAGCTCCACAAAATAATGTCTTACACTGTCCATGCCAAATTGGCAGTTTAAAGTAACTTTTTTTTTCAGTACCCGTTGATTTATTTATGGGACACAAGTAAACTAACGATCTTCTCTCAAGTGGCTGGTGAGTTTGAATGTGCTGCACATCCAAATTTGTCTGAATGGCGAGCCTGCTCATTGTGATACAGCACAATGTTTGTAGTTGTTGTTGTTAGCAAACAGTTGCCTATTTACACATCCAACAACATTAGCATTCATTTGGAGCTGACACATTCAAGTCCAACATTCAATCTCCTTTTGTCTCTGCTTTCTTATATGTTGAACAGCTAGCAGAGATGCTCACAAGTCTTTGAGCCAGAGTCCAAGTCAAGTCTCAGTTCTACAGTCCAAGACAAGTCTCAAATCTTTGAGCTAGATTTCAAGTAAAGTCTCAGTTCTACAGTCCAAGACAAGTCTCAAATCTTTGAGCTAGAGTCCAAGACAAGTCTCAAGTCTTTGAGCTAGAGTCCAAGTCAAGTCTCAGTTCTACAGTCCAAGACAAGTCTCAAATCTTTGAGCTAGAGTTCAAGTCAAGTCTCAGTTCTACAGTACAAGACAAGTCTCAAATCTTTGAGCTAGAGTCCAAGACAAGTCTCAAGTCTTTGAGCTAGAGTCCAAGTCAAGTCTCAAGTCTTTGAGCTAGAGTCCAAGTCAAGTCTCAAGTCTTTGAGCAAGAGTCCAAGTCAAGTCTCAAGTCTTTGAGCTAGAGTCCAAGTCAAGTCTCAAGTCTTTGAGCTAGAGTCCAAGACAAGTCTGAAGTCTTTGAGCTAGAGTCCAAGTCAAGTCTCAAGTCTTTGAGCTAGAGTCCAAGTCAAGTCTCAAGTCTTTGAGCAAGAGTCCAAGTCAAGTCTCAAGTCTTTGAGCTAGAGTCCAAGTCAAGTCTAAAGTCTCTGAGCAAGAGTCCAATTCTGAGTTCCTTATTCAGAATTATCAGCAATAAATGTGTAACCTGTTTGCAGCCAACGTTATAAATTAACGTGATGGCAACCGGCGGGATGTAAATGATTACGTTAATCGACCACCACAAGTTTGGCAACAAACGGTCATTCATCTTTTCATAACGAACGACAGTCGGAGTAAGCCTGCCGTAGGTCTTAGCTAAAGCAAGAAGCAAGCTAACGTTAGATGGCAAATGCTGCACTAAACATGTTTACTAACCTACTAAAAACGTTGTGGCCGCGAGCAGCTGATACTAAGTGTTACGTAGTCAGGTTATAGGTAATGCAGGGAGGGGAATAACAGGAAGCTCATCGGACATGTCCTAAAAAAAACATTGTTCGCGAGTCCCGCTCTTCGAGTCCAAGTCAAGTCTTAAGTCTTTGAGGACGAGTCTCGAGTCGAGTCTGAAGTCAAGTCGGACTCGAGTCTGAAGTCAAGTCGGACTCAAGTCTGAGTCCCCATCTCTGCCAGCTAGACACAAACTTGTGCATGTGCACTGTTTGCACTTTGTCAGGTATTGTGAAGTGTGTTTTATCAGCGCTTTAAAACAAAGTTGATGACAGTGTGTGAGAGTGACCCCAAACAGTAATGTTGAAGGCTGTAAAACCAAAAAACTGAGCTGAAGATGCTGAAACATTCTACAGAGCTGAGGGAAACTGCAACATCATAACTCTGGGTTTGGCACTACTAGTGACCACTATCATTTTACAGTTATTTGATTCAGTAATGTAAAAGTATTGATTAGTGTAGCTTTAACTAAAACTAAAACAGACTTTCATGAAAACAAATAAAGGCATTATAACTGTGACTGGAACAGACACAGACAACCTGAATCGCTGCATTTTTTCAGTTCAGTACATAATTATTTCAGTACATACCAAACACCAGAATTTAATCTCTTAGGTTTAACAAATTTATGTGTCCACTATGACACACTGAGCCTGTGTCCAGAAATCATCCCATATTCACTACTCCTTACTCCCTATCTAGGGAGTTCTATGTAGAGGATCATAGAGTGAAAACAACACTTTCGGACACTACTCGGGTCATTCTCTCTGCACCGTAAATTTCGCCATTGCTTTTGCACCATAAAAACATGCCGGATCAGTGTAGACTGGTGGACCCATCATTTTATCAGCGCAATGCATGATGTTATACACAGCTTAGTTAGTGAACATTGGCTACTTTTCTAATGCTTTCTGGGACACTTTGAGTCCACTAAATAGGGTATAATAATTCTCATTATACATTCGAACAACCCAGAAAAATGGCAGACTCCCGATGTAGTGGACTATATTGAGTAGTGAGTGATTTTTGACACATCCTGACTCTTTATCACAGCACCACTTTATGTTTCAGGGACAATGCTGACTTTATTTATACTAAAATATGAATATGTATGAAACTTGTACAAATAAAAAACGGGACATTCTGAATTAAAAAGCAGAGTAACTAAACATAATGTCTCTTGGTTGTAACAGTTTTTTTCCTAGGTACTGTTTCTTCAGTAGTTCAGTTCAAAGTCTGTGGTTTATCCAGAGTAACATTTTTTTGTAAGGGCACGTTGCAGTTGAGTTTTGAGCATGTCATATTTCAACGGTTTGAAAGCTCAGAGATGAAAATCTCAACATCTTGGCACATAAAAGTGAAACTATCTGCATTACCAGCTGCTGTACCAAGTAAGTAAATGGTGTAATTCAGGTGAACTGAACTGACTTTAAATAGCGGGATGCTATTCAGACCTAAGAGTCCACATCTTCTAATTTTAGATAAAGTGATCATGACGGACTTTAGGCCTCTGTGTCGGAGTATTTGTAAGTGTAACATGTTCTCATTTGATTAGCTCTCAAACATTGCAACTGGAGATGGATTCGACACCCTGTGAAAAACACTTTAGGAAAAATGATACAAATCAACACACATCCTGCATCCCGTCAGAATTCCCTTGCAAAGAATTCCCAAACGTAAACACCATCAATTTGGTCTCTGTTCTCGGGCCGAGGTCCAAACCCTGCAGATCGAGCTCTGTTTGTGTCGTTTCTCCCATCCTGCCCAGATTTGGCCACAAGTGTCTTCCACTTGGAAACAGGAAGACTGCCTCTTTTTCTCTCTCTCTCGATCCCTCTCACTAACCTCAGTTTGTCCAAGAACATGACCCTGACAACAGATATGACTAAGGACGTGTCTACTCGCAGGAATCCCTCCATTTAGACTGGATGGTGGGGCCGAGCTCCAGCTGACTCCACATTCTTTTTGGTAGAAGGATTATACATTGAGGATCCAGTGAAGGGCCCTTTCCCATTACATAATGGCAGGGTTTTTCCCCCTAAAGAAGATAAGATCCCACGGCACCAGGCATGTTCACGCAGACGATGTGCAGACCTGTAACAGTGTCAAATGTCAGCATTCATCCCTCCCAAACGGGGCCGTGGTGCTGCACTACATCAACCAGCATTACCACCGTGTCAATTTAGCAAAGAGCAGTGCGGTAGGTCTCACTGTTTGTTTCCCATGGTATTGTTTTTCACATGTTATTGCTCAAGTGGAAAATCACTGATTTCAAACAAAAACTTTACAGGAAGCTGCAAAGACTTCACATCAATTGAGAGGAGTCGCTGATTGCATCAGTTAAAGGTCAGCCCGGCCTGTCTTATTTACTTCATGCAGCTCTTTAATGCTCTGTGATGACATCTCTCCAAATAATTCCAAGGGTCGCAGTGCCACCTACTGTATTGTACCGCCACTCAACAATGTGTAATTTATAACAAACATATGAAAAATTATTTCAATAATATTTGCTGACATTTTCCCATACACATACAACCGGAACGATTTTTTTTTTTTTTGGTGAGTGTCTTTTACACAGGTCAACAAAACAAAAATACAATTAGTGCAAAATACAGCAAAAGAGCTGACTTAAATGATAACTGTACTGAGTTATACAGAGGTGTTTTCTGCTATTTACTCTCTCTTTTAAATGGGGTGGACAAAACAATTGGAAAACTTGCCAGTAGAACACAACAGCACCACAAACTACATCCTGCACCTATCTAAAAAACAAAAACAAAACTTCATGACGGTAGACTGCATTAGTTTTAGCAAGGTGTACCTAAACTGGTGTGCGTATGCATATAGTATATACATGTATATATTCAATCTTTCCCAATTATTGACCCAGGATTAAGATCTGAATGTTGATCAACTTCAAAATGAATCATTTTGGCGGCTGATATTTTCACCCATTAGATGAAAAAATATTTGTGTAATACCAAAAATAAATACTTAAATATCATCTTAGATGTCCAGTGTAGACATCTGCAAGTGTCATTTGCACTGTGACAGCAGCACATGGATTTGGAACAAAATGTTCAGCAATCATATATGGGTGTAATGTTTAGGTGTCCGCATAATTTTGAAGTTGTAACTTTCAGCATGCAGACTACTTCTTCTCTTCTTCTGAATGTAGCTTTTGTCATGCATCCAGCTGAATGTGATCACTGTCCACCTTCTCTGCAAAGGCTCCAGCTCTCTCATCACAAATAAGCAAGTATAGAAAACAGATGAATAATGCAATCATTTGGGTATCTCTGAAAATCTGTTGGGGAAACTGGAAGTGCGCTCTCTCTCTGTGTGCCACTTTTCTGTTTGTCTGTGTCCTCGCTCCTCTTTTTGCCCATTTAAAATGCAAGACAAACATCTCAAAGTGACAAAAAACAGAGGAAACAAAATACTGATGCAACCAAAACAATCCAGCTGAATGAACTTTTTGTGTTTGTGAGCTGTTTTTCTACCTGCAGACAACTAACAGCGGCATAATCTGAAGGGGGCAGTGTTGCCCCTGTTGTATAAGTCTGTGTGATGACACATGAGGTTTAGTTTGATAGTCACCATGTGTATCTCAGACCACCTCTAACCGTCATTTCACCAAACTTTTAAAAAATAAAATGATCCTGACCTGCCCTTCATTTTGACATTTAAATTACCAGCACTTGATTACGTTCAAATTAGCCAGCTTAATGAGTAATTATACACTGATTCAGAAAGTTATCAAAGGCAGTGTCATCAGTGGCTGTGAGTTTACTGAAGCTGCAGCGTGAAGCCATTCCCCCCAGCTTTAATTGTAGTCATTACAATTAGCAGCAAAGCACACATCCTAAGTACTCCTCAAAATAGACGTGATGACTCAGTAAACAGACATACAGTAGTGAAATAAAGCGAAATGCAAGGATGCAATTTCAAGATAAGCAAACAGAGTGAAAGACGGGAAACAGGCTGATGTAAAAAACAACAAAAAACCGGAATATACCTCGTGTGTGAGCATCTTGGAATTGATTGTCATGAACCTGATAAAAGGTTAAAGGTTGGCACTTGATGAATAAATAAACTGGAGTTGAGGTAAGGTGTGTGTGTGTGTGTGTGTGTGTGTGTGTGTGTGTGTGTGTGTGTGTGTGTGTTGGATGGGGGGGTGGTCCACTGCTCTGAAGGTGTAATTACTTGATCTCTGGAATAAAGGAAGACAGATGAGAGAGAGCAGGGAGTGGGCCTATGTGAAGAAGATGTGCGTAGGTGTGTTTTCAACAAAGTGTAACAAAGGTATTCTTTCAGTGTGTCAACATGAAAGAGTGCTGAACTAATTGTCTTTTATTTAGGATCTTGAAGCTGAAGCAGAGTCCACTCCTCTCTCCTTGTATCACACCACCACAGAAATCAATGCTGTTTTTGCTTGAAGATGGAAATAAAAATTCAAGACCTGAGCACAAAACAACTGTAAGGCCTTCTAGGCAAAGGTTATGTGCAAGAATATGGAGGGAAAAGGTAAACTGATTTTTTTTTAATCTACAGGTTTTACTTTAACCTGAGGAGGACATGTGAGAAGATCAAAGTAAGGATAAGGCCAATTCGTTTTTTTAAAATTTTTTATAAAGCATAAAAAAAGATGTAGAATTGATCAAGAAGCCTGATCTCAGAAGAAGTTTTAAAAAATCCCTCTTTTCATCACTGTATTAGTCTATTTGGACTGCAGAAACTTTACATAACCATGACACGTCACAGCAGGAAAAGCCCAGGCATAAATAATAAAATGAATGATGGCTGGACTCCATTTCGCTGCTTTGATTCAACACACAGCCAAACAGAAAAATGTAAAACAAATGGAAAGTGAAAGAAGATTGTAGAAAAATAAAGAACAACAAAGAGTGAAGAGGCGCAATTCGAAAAACTACAATGCAGAACGTTATTTCTGGGGCTCTGACTGACTTACACTGTCCCCAGCAGTGCCCTGGTCAGTGTCTAAACCTCACTGCCACTTCTGGTATTACCGTCTGTCCCAGGACTGCAAAAAAATTCCTCTTTTTCCCCTTTAATGAAGCGTGGCATGTGAAAATGCCCGTTTGTAAAATACTGAGGCAACACGTGAAGAATACAAGATTCATAAGGTTCAGGTTACAGGCTGTTAAAGCTGCATTAACAGATTTTTTCTATTTTAACTTTGACTGTGTAATGGGAAAACTGTCACAGGGAACAACAAGCAACTAGCTGGTGAACACAGTGGAGAATCAGATGAATCGGACATTCATCAAAATCTTTATAAGGTAATAATATGTCAATGTAGAGTCTCAGCTTGTTCTGCTATCCCCAAGTGGCCAAAAAAAAAGTAATAAAATAAATCAATCCATCTAGCTATATGTGGGTCCAGCCAGGGCTGCATATAAGTCAAATTCTCACTAATATTAAAACAATATTTAAGTCTGTTCTAAGGGCTAAATTCATACGGTTACACCTAATAATAACTGATTTAGGAGATGCATGCACACTCCAAATGTATCTGAAACCTTCTTTATTATCTTCTGTATGTATTTTTGATTTTAAAAAATCACTCACCATAGCCAGCACCTGCTCAAAAAATACATGAAAAGGTGCAGTTTGAAGGGGAATTACATGCTATGATTTTTGTTAGCAAGGCAACAAATCATTGTTGCAAAAATAATACAGCACAAATGATTTGCCTTTGGCAGTCAGATATCAGCACAGTAGTTGAGCTGAGGTGAGAGTCCTGGATTCTCCAGTGATACAAAACCCAGATGAGAGGAATAAATCCTGTCACAATTTCATTTCCTGTCCCTGAAATCATTCCTGATTACAGGTGTCCACTTCTCCAGTGTCCTTTCAATCATCATGCACAATTAGATGGGTGGAGGGAGGTGAAATCAGACCACATTGGGCTGGAGGTAGAGAGACACTGAGGACACAGACTGACGTTAGACTGGAAAATAGGTCATCCATTTATTTGTCAGCTTTTTCATATACAAAACCACAACTATGGTTGAAATGCAATCATTCTCCATTTCCCCAAATGTTTGACTGATATCAGAAGGTTTATGAATAAGACAAGAGGACTGAGCTGTGTGTCCATAGCTGTCTACACTTCAGCACACATCCAACATAAAAACTGCCAACATGTTTTGAGACACTTGACATGAGGAAATTATTCATGTCGTCTGTAGTCTTTGAATAAGAAATTGTAAAATGTTGTATAAATGAGGAATGGCATTCCCCGAGCCGTTTCTGCTTCTGAAACTCCTCTTAATATTGCACCATTCACTGGTGCATTTGCTTCATGATTTAACACAGAATTTGAATTATAAAGCATGAGCTCTGCTCCAACATATGTCAGTTTTTATGAGTTCTATATTCCTGCCTCTATTTGATGTAATTAATTCTGGAATGTGGCAATGATAGAGGCTCAGTGGTGCTGGATGTGGGGGCACCACCGTTGTGCCAGTAATGAAGCAACTTTTATAAAAGAAAAACAGTTCTTCATAACAACAAGGAAGAGAACTCTAGATTGTTTCATCAAATATTAATTTTCTCTATGTGGAGGCAGTTTCAGTACATCTTCCAAATTTACACAATAGAGTTCCTGACTGTGTTTGAATTAGAATAGGTTGAGACGGCTCGTTTGACCACTTAGCCTGCACTCCCTTCTCTCTCATTCTGTTTCACTGTTAAATGTCTCTTAATTTACTCGATTTTGCAAGATACAATAATTTACAAATAACAAATGGGGGAAAAAGCATAACTCAGTTAAACAATCTCAGTACTCGAGCAGTGCTACATATTTGCCAAAGAATCCCATTTAAGCAAACTGTATAATAAACAAATACTTTCTACCTACTTCTAATCCTGTGTCGCTGCATTAATCGTTTAGTTATCTCTTTGTATTTTCCAAATATACCAAAGAATCTTTTATGAAAGCTTTGAGATCAAAATGCCTACATTCCTGTAATATATTTAGTGACTCAATTTACATTTATACATACATTTATCCAATGGAATATAATTTGGGGCAGCTAACCCCGTTGCTCACGCAAGTTAGAAACGAGGTTAAATGCTTTGATCAGTCATTATAAAATCAAAAACTCAATAGATGCGCTAAAGTAAAAGCTAAAGTAGATTTGCGTTCTAACCACAGACTATAAAATGCAGCATTTTGTTCTCAACATTTGTTGTTTTGCACATTTGCTTTATTATGGAAAAGACAAATATGTGACATGCAGCTGGAAAATAATTTTAAAAAACCTACCCAATGTAGGGTTAAAAACATTATTTTAATTCGAGAAAACCAGATGATGAGAAAGACATGGATATCACTTCACATGATGCTAGCCAGCAAGTATAGCGTTAGATGACACTACCTTTACACAAAAGGTAGACACATGACAAGATGTTGTACAAAACAAAGCTATGCAAAGCAAAAAACAAAACAGATGCACGGCTAGCATTTCCAAAAACATACCTACCCTCGTGCTGCTATCATGCCAGCGTTTTTTGTTGTGTCAATACTGTGTGCAATGTAGCTAAATCTGATTTTTTACATCCCTCCATCAGAATCTTAGCGTGCTATCAGTTCGACTGATATAGTGGGCTGCAGTAATTGTAGAATTTCGATGGTTAACTAAAACTCTGATTAATCTGATAAAGAATAAAATAATCTTAACAATTTTGAGGTAACTTTGCAACGGACTTGATACCCCCTTTGCGTCATGGTCAAGTTAACAATTATTATTATGTAACGTCCAATTCAAAAATCATGTAGTTTACATTGTGAAATGTTCACAGTTTTGTTAAGTTTCGGAAAAGTTAAAATGGGTAATAATAAGTATGTTAGTTACGCAAGTTAAGTTACGTACTAGTGAAGCTAATTAGATCAATTTCATATGTTATGTAGCTTAACTTAAAAAGGTCAACGTTCACTATTGGTTTCACACTTGGTGTGAAAGTTGAGTTAAAAAGTGACGCCAAAGGGTCCAAGCGTCGCCATGACGACTTGGAAGAGAGAACGGAGTGAAAATTCCCCTGCAGACCATAAAGCATTTCTCCGAAAGGCTACCATTATAATAGAGAGATATGTAAAACTGTTAAAAAATACTGCAAACAAGGTCAATTACTCTTTCTATCATGACCTTTTTATCCATGGAGGTTTTATATTTCCTCAAGCTGAAGAAACACTACTGTGCATATTCTGTGGGCAAAATACCCTCTGCAGTAAGTCACAGCTTGTGACTCTCACTGCTTCTACCGATCAATTCGATTTTTGCCTCGCTTCTGCCTCAGTAAAAACATCTGACATCAAGAATGCAGCCACAGGGCGCGGTTAGCACAGCTGGTAGAATGTGTGCCCCATGTACAAAGGCTGAGTCCTTATCGCAGCGGCTTGATTTTGAGTCTAGCCTGCAGTTCTTTGCTTTATGTCACCCCCTGTCTCTCAGTCCCTCATTTCCTGTTTCATTTCACCTGTTTTTGGAAAAAAATAATAATACAGCCAAAAGACTGAATGTTTTGTCTGTGCATAAATCACCCAGCTTCACACTACGAGTTCATAAAAGCAGAGTAATTATCACAATCAAAGAAATAATTAGTCTGACTATTTATTCAAATAAACAATTACACTATAAATTAAAGCCAACAAGCTGAGGCTAACAATCCAAAGCAATGCCACAGACCAAACATAAAGGGTTAAATTGCTTTATTTTATGAATAAAATGATGACAACTGTAAAAAATTGTAACATAAACCAAACGCACCTTACATGCAATGCATTCACTGTTATGTAAGGTAATCTAACAGTAGGCTTGGCTGTGAGAATATTCAAGCCATGAATACTGTTTATTCCACCAACTCTAAAAGCACCTATGTAACATTCAAATTACGTTTAAATGAATTAGTTACAAGGTTAAGGAACAGTCAGTATTACAACTTGTTCCATGATAGTTACATAGATGGCACTTTTTAATTTTGTGTAGACAGAAAGATTTAATGTCAGCACATAGCGTGATGTCTGAGTGGCAGCTTGTGCTTTTACTGAACTTGTGCCCGAAGAACTGCCTCATCAATGGTGTCAACATCACCTCTGGTAATGTCATTAGAAACACTTTCCCGACTAGATGAAAAACCTGAAGTGAAAACAATAAAAACAATAACCATCACTTTTATAGTTTGCTCATGGGCACATAGATGTAATTTTATGTTCTCTTTTTATGTTCTGTATTAAGATATTAATAAAAATGTGTATGCTAGTGTGGGTTTGCTCTGTATTAGCAAATGAATATCATACTCTGAGCAAAAGTGGATCATGCTTTTTAAAGTAAATCAAATATGAGTGTGAAGTTGGGGACTTTCAGGTGTCTGCCTGGAAACCCCAAAACAGCAGATTGAGCTCTGTATACGATTAAAAACAAAACTCTACTTACAGTGTCTATACAGGTTTATTTTGCACATGTTCTGATAGCTTCAATTACTTTAAATATAACACAATAAAAACGTTAGTCAAATCGTTTTTGGCATTTAAGTACAATGTGCCCTGCCTTTACTGGTCTGACTGATCAATAATACACATAAATAGCTACTGTAAAAAATTAAAGTACTGTCACGGAACAAATCCACCCCTCCCCAATTTGACACACAGTTTAACCATATATATATACATTTAGCAATTTAACAATGCTTCTGTAAAACATTTTACACACCTCGTCATTAAATCAGAAAGCAGGGCATTTCATGTCAATATAAAAATAACAATCAATGTTAGCTTCTGCGGGGTCTATTAGCTCGTTCTGCTGTTGACATGCTACATAAAAGTTTTCACATTATGATAGAAATTCGGGATAAATTAAACGTTTTATGACCATACCTCTTAATTAACAGCTTTCAGTTACTGACAACAAATCAACGTCATTAACTCGCTGAATGAAGACGCTAGCTCGCCAGCTTCTGCTTCTTACTGTTCTACTCCAGACCTGGCCAAGCGCCCACTGCCTGTGACCTGCCCGCCCCCCGCTGAAAGATCAGATCAAAAGATCAGCTCACACAGTGTCAGCCCCATCACTACTATAATGGTCAGATATATAAAATTGACCTGAGCTGATATCATTGATTGACAGGTGTTTTTCTTTGTTCTTGTGTTGATGAACTTGATGAACTACCAATCCGGTCCGGTGGCCACAGCGTAGCCAATGGGATTTCCCAAAATCACCATTGTTTGCTTAACATCCAAAGTACATTATTTTATTTATTTATTTATTTTGTGGCTAACAAAACACAGTTTTCTTACTAAAGCTCATAAAAATAAAAAAAATTACAAATCAAAGCTTTCAGTATATACATTATCATCTCTTGTTTTTATCCATCCATCCATTCTTCTTTAACTGCTTATTCGGGGTCGGGTCTCGGGGGCAGCAGAAACATGTTGATTTTGACTGACAGTGTGTGGGCAGCAGTTCCAGTAGAGGATGCTAAACCTCCGTTTTCTCCACATTAATCAGATCTGACTGATGGATCCACCTAGTCCTGGGTCTTCCCTGAGGCCTCTTCCCAGCTGAACCTGCCTGGAAAACGCCCAGGGGGGCACCACCTCAACTGGCTCATTTTGACACAAAGGAGCAGCAGCAACCCATTTTTGTTGCTTGTACACGCAATCTCGTTCTTTCGGTCGTGACCCAGCCTTCATCACCATAGGTGAGGGTAGGAACAAAAGCTGAGCGGTAGATCTAGAGCTTCGCTTTCCGGCTACCCCTCACCTTATACTCCTGCAGCACTTCCCACAATATCCTTGGGGGACCATATGCCTTCTTCAGACCCACAAAGCACATGTAGACTGGATGGGCATACTCTCAGGCCCCCTCCATGATCTTTGAAAGAGTGAAGAGCTGGTTCATTGTTCCATGACCCAGACAGAGTCCGCATTGTTCCTCTTCAATCCAAGGTTCCATTATCAGCCGAACCCTCCTCTCTAGCACTTTAAAGTAGACTTTACCAGGGAGGCTGAGAAGTGTGATACCCTTGTAAATGGCACTAGCTGGTCATCCCTTTTAGAACAGGGGAGCCACCCAGACATCCAAGACATCCCCTCCGCATTCAAAGCTTAACATTTCTGGATGGATGTCATCAATCCAAAGTGTTCCTCCCAGTTAGCCCCAATCCCAATTACATCCTCAGTAGAGGTCAACAGTGCCCCACCCCTACAGTACAAAGCTTGAATTTACTTATTCAACAGTAAATCATAATAAATGGATAAATGGACCAACCAGGTCTTCGGGCTCTGCCCGGCCGGGCTCCGTGGCAAAACCAGCCACCAGGCACTTGGCGAGCCCGTCACTTGGCCTGGCTCTGGGCAGGGTCATTTCTCCTCTTCCTCATTTTTTTTCATTTTTATGCTCTTTTATATGAAACATTTATACAATCAGTGATTATATAATGAGGATCAAGTCAGCGACATTGAGACTAGCTGTTAGCTGTTGTTGTTCTCATAGTGACATTTTGCTGCATTTTGTTGGGGCACCAACAGATAAAAGATATCTTTGCTGCCACAGGTCATGAGAGTGTATTACTGAGACAAATATAGTTTATTTTCTCCTGGTTTGTTGAACTGAAAAATATCATATAAGTATCAGAATGCTCAGAGCATATGTAGCTTTTGAAAATTGGGTCCAAATTTTACAGTCATACTCTGCGCTCACGTTCACTTCTTCCGTTGGAGTGAATAGACTCAGAAACTGCCAACAGTCTCTCAAAGGGGTGGGCAGTGGAGAAATACAATGTAAACACAGACACAGAAAAATACTCTTCTGAACCGTATTTGGGAGTTGCTAAGTCACCAAACCTACAGAATCATCTCTTTCGTGAAAACGCGCAGATAGACTTTATCACTTTCTCATGTGATCCTTATGCTGAAAAATGTTGATTTCGACTGACAGAAAGTGCAAGAAAAAATAAGACAATACATAGAGCGGCTGTGGTGCTGGAGAAAGCCCACTAATCAGAGGTTTCGATTAAGATTATGTATACAGTTATTATGAAATACAGTGAGAGAGAGTTGAGTGGATCAGTATAGAAACAAAACAAGGACTCGCGGCAGTATGGAGCATCTGAAAAACTATATACAACCTCTTAAGCAACCTTGTGTATCATTCAGCAGAATAACAACTCCTTTCCGAGGCATTGGACCGTGTTTCTCAGGCTTGAGATAAAACTGACTGCAGTCTCGGAGATAAGCAGCACAGTCTCACAGAAACAGGTGGGAAATGCTTCAACATGCTATGGCTCCGAGCTATTATCTGAAGGGGGGAGAATCACTGGGGTGTACAGTTTACCATACAAACACAGGAATGCTTATATTAACCGTGGGTAATCATGTTCAACCCCTTCATCACACAATGTGTCTTTGCAAGCATTATTTTTCTTAATCAATATAACTGTGGGGCGGTGATGGCGTAATGGATAAGACACATGCCTTTGGTGTGAGAGACCTATGACCACTATGAAACGTCCACCAATGTGTCCCTGAGCAAGACACTTAACCACTAGTTGCTCCAGAGGCGTGCGACCTCTGACATAAAAAGCAGCTGGAAGGATAAATTCTAAATGAATAAATGTAATCTATGTTCCTGCTGTTGCTGCAGGTGTTGAGGTTAATAGAAATATAGACATTTTCCATGAAACTTTTCATGTGGTCAATAAATTCCTGAAACATCTGCACTCTACAGACTCTGGCATTTTCGGACAACTCCTGGTCAATAACTGGTCATTGTTGAAGGGCAAAACACCCCAAGTCAGGACAAAGTGGAACATAAAACTCAGGACCACTTTTTATAATTAAATCTTGTTTAAGGAGAAGAATTCCCACTTGTCACCCCTACAGCCCATAACATTCATTCATAATGTGTAGGATAAGCCTGCCAAGCTAATGTCTGATATCACAAAGACAGCAACATTAACCTTAGTGAGCTGTCAAAAAGAGCTGGAGTTATTACATGCTATTGTTTACTTTTACTTTCCAAAAACGGAAACTGGCTAAGCCTGGCCTAGCATTTTGCAAAATAATTTCACTTTAACAGTTTCATAATGCATAAGACTATGAAAAGCAGTATGTAGTACATAGGCCTACTGCATACTGCGTTAGTTGTATTCCGAACACAGCTTCTGTTTACAGGAGAGGTACAGAAGCTTCTTCTTGATTGGTTCATTAAAGCAAGCTAATACATTTCCAGCCAAATTTGACCAGGTGAATCATGAATTGAGTAGAAAATAATAAAAATACAAGAATATTATGTAACAGTCAGATCTAAAATCAGAACCTGAATTTCCCTATCGATATCAATTTGTCAAGGTTTACTATAGCAACACAGAGTCAGCTAAACACTTTCTGTGTAAAACCTCTTCTCAGTCCTGAGAATTAGTGTTATACAGTTAAAGAGGTCATATTATGCTTTTTGGTTTTCCCCTCTCCTTTATTGAGTTATATACCTTTTTTGTGCATGTAATAGTTTTGCACAGTAAAAAGCCCAAAGTCTACCCTAAAGGGTGTCCCCATCTCCCACAGAAAACACTGCTCTGTATGAGGAACATTTGGCTTGCATATTTAACAGTAATATTTTACTATCATTTTTATCTACTTTCAGGGCATGTAATTCCACTGAAACTGCACTTACTAAAGTCATAAATGATCTTCCGCTTTGTATGGATTTAGACTCCAACTCTGTGCTTCTATTACTGGATCTCAGTGTGGCTTTTGACACCATACATCACGGTATCACCGCAGGCCGACCAGAGAATCAATTTGACATCTCTTAATGTGTATAAGGGTTCCAAGAAGGAACAGAGTACAGACAATATAGCATTTAAATGTGTGATTTTAACCAGAGGGGGAAAAATGTAAGAACTCAGACTCATTAATGCTCATTCTTCATGAAAATCTGAATAATGCCTTTATGTCTTCAGAGAGAGCACACGAGCAAATGCAGCCAGTACAGCGGGTGCTTGTTGTGTTCTCCCATGCATTGCTTCTGGGTGCATGTTATCCTCTCTGGGGATCTTGTGAGTGTCTGGTCGAAGTATTAGCATAAAAATGGGAGTGTGTTTCGGGGGCAGAGAGACAGAGAATGAGCTCTACACCCACACAAGGTGGCAAGGTGCATTAGAGGAGGTGATTTACATATCAAACTCACCCGGCTGAAGCCACAGAGGGACACTGACGACACAATGGAGGGCAACAATTATTTAACCTCGTTGTCTCATACCAAAATTGTTTCTGCTTATTCCTCCGGTGAACCCACACACCGTATGAATTTTATACGCCTCATTATATGGTAGCTATTTTGGTGTTGTAGAAATGAATAAACAGGCATCTCTCTGATCTTGAGGTGTGAATTTAAAGATGCTGTCTCGCAACATTTTACGCTTGAATTGCATAAAGCTTTTCTCCTATTTTTTGGAAACTAGGGAAATTTGAATTTTGGCAAATGCCATTTTCTTGATGAACAAACCCATTAAGTTTGGTGTAGGAGGAGGTGTCAAAAATGTTCCGGTTTCACAGTAAATACATCATACTTCTAACAAAATGTACCGAACATATGGTAGCTGTACAGCAGGTAATGATCTACAAGCCAGCACCTCCATTATTTCCCTCCAGCAGCGGTACATGGATCTCCGCTCTGCTGTGCTCTGCTCTCTGACAGATGTAATTAGACCAGACCCATTTTCTGCTGAGATGAGATGAGTTAAGCATTGATTTGTGATTATTCCCCCACATCAAGGACACGCAACAAACCCTGCAAGCCGAACGCATTCTCACCACGTCACTCTAACGTCAGCGTGCTCTGACAGCAACTACTCATGTGGACTTGATGAATAAGAATACTTTTTTAATGTGATGTGGTGTTCCCTGAGGAGTGGTTTCAGGCCTTTAATCAAACATCAGCCAACACAAAGTATTCTCGCTATTCTGTTTATACCTGTGGCAAGAAGAAGATTAATGGGTTTTTGTCTATTTTCCCCTGAAAGCACTCTGGGCACATTGCTATTCTGAAAGTGTCTGTTACCAAGGTTAGGAACATATAAACAATGTCTTGGGGAAATTACACTGTAACTGCAAATGTTATTTTGTTAAGTGGCAGAAATACTTAACAAGTAACAATGCCCTGTACAAACAGTCCAGCTCCCAGGTGTAATGGGAAAGGTTCGGGCTGTTTGACGGGCAGGGTGAAAAAAAAAAAAAAGAGGGCATTGGCTGTGTGCGGTGGGGCACCAGTGTGCAGGGGAAAAACACAACACAACACAAGCATCAAGTTTTTATCATGTTCTTTATCGTGTTTTGTCCGCTGGAAGGGCATTTAGCGTTTTACCACTGTAAATTTCACTTTAAAACTTTCCTTTAATATCATCACTGTCCCTCTGCACAAAACATGTGATGTAACAATACTATTTGTTGTCTTATGGCCATCATTTTTAATTACTTCAACTGTATTTCCTTGATGGCTCTAAACGCTGTGGCCCATTAGTCTCATCATCTGTGGTTACTGTAGAGAAAAAGCCAGTCAGAGGCTTGAAAAGCTGATTAAAAAGTTTAAGCAGTCATGAACACGTTTTTTTCTTCAAACCAACTAGAAGCTGGGTTTGACGTTGATGGTGAGGGAGGGCTGAATATGAAAACTGAGTGATTATAGACTTGTACCTATGCTGCCCCATGGAGTGCTTAGTCCTTTCCCATAGAGATGTTTACTGCTACATTGTTTGCATTTTCTTTCATCTTTTTTTGACAGAGTGGAAAATAAGGCATAATAAGCTCCCAAGAACCTGGGTCAGACACTTTGAAATTACAAACAACAATCCCAACTTTCGTTTCCCTTTATTTCCCTTTTGTTTCACCTTTTTTTTTTTGATAACCTTAAGCCTTGAACTGTGATAAGCTAGCAAACAGCTTTCCCTTTGTTTAGCCCCCTTGAGACTGTTTTTCGGCATGCTTTCATTATGCATTAGATCTTTTCCCCATTCTTTTTATTTTTGTTTGTTCCTACTTTGTGGATGTGTTAAAAAGTGAGTAACAGTGCACGGAACACAGCCTTCGTGAGGTTTGAGTAAGTCGTCCTGGGGGTTTGTTTGAGTGCAGGCACATGTATGCCTGTGTGTTTAAGAGAAAGAGTGTTGAATGAAATGATGAATGGCTATGCTGAATGCAGTCTTTATGTTGTTAGAGTGTTGGCTTTTGTTGCTCTAGCAGCTTTAAGTGTAATAGATCACATTCACCACTTCATGAATACTCCAACTGAACTAAGGATACTAAATCATTGTCACTGACTCACTCAGTAGTTTTCTGCATTTCAGATCCTCTTACAGGTTGGACTGAAAGCATCATTGTCAGCTAAGCTGTAATATTTCTGGGTTATGACTGAAAGACTTTAAATTCACATAAACAATCCTATCAACAATACTTATATCCTGTAGGATTAGAGTCTGTATTACAAAGCTAGTTCAGCTGTGAGTACATCCACATTAAGCCGGTTAAATTTGTAAAAGCATATTATTCACTCCATTTCTTTTCTAAAGGAAAGGGGATAATGCCGTCCCACAATGTTTCACGGCAGAGCGATTGTAGTTTCACCACGGCAGACCCTCGGTGTAGAAACAACAGAGCACTTATTTTATGCTTGTGACACAATCCAAACTTTTGAAAGTCCTTTAATGATTGGCTGATTCAGCTGACAATCAGGAGGATGCCCAAAAGTCATTTCCTCTGTCCTATTAGTACTGACGATAAGAGCGTTTTTGTCACACCATTCAATTAACATTACACAAGTCCAGTCTGGCATCATTCCTGTCAGTCAGCAAAAATAGTAAAGTGGAATCAGAGTATTTTAAAAGAAATTTGCTGGGCACACTGGTGCTGCAATCTGCAGTGTAGACAACACAGGGGAGCTAACGCAGCCTCGGTCCATGAACATTAGTCCTGATCAGAGAGGAAAGTGAATCATTTACCGTTACTAGCTGTATTGTCTTTGTGAGAAAAGTGTTGTACCTGTGAATGAGGTATGGATTGAACTGTAACTAATCCATTTTTGGACAGGAATAAACTGGGCTGAATTGTATTAAATGCAGATGAAAAATTCAGGAAAAGAGTTCTGGCATATGTTCTAGGTTTGGCGAGGTGTCTGGAGATCCACAAGCGTGACAACTGTCTTCTGTGCTGCAGCCTTGCTTGTGGGATCCTGTGTGTTACCGATTGCTCTGTTGAGGTGTTGGACCATGATCTTTTCCAATGATTTCATTACAACAGGTGTGTGTGTGCTGTTGCCGAAAATTGCACACTATAAGACACTGTTATTTTTTTATTTATCATCCCTGGTCAAAATGGGGTAGTTACCGTCACTAAGCTATGCTGCCTAGTAAGGATCATGGTCTATGTGGCAGTAATTTTAATCTTTTTTCCACCCTTAACTTCCAACTTTCTCTTTTAAAAAATGACGTATAATGGAAAACTGCATTTACCCTGGCATAGTTCCTCCTTCATAATAATAATAATAATAATAATAATAATAATAATAATAATAATAATAATAATAATAATAATAAATAATAATAATGTTATTATTATTTTTAGAGTACTTTTCAAAAATAAGTGCAAAGACAATAAAACAAATAAAAACAAATACATAATAAAAGCAAGAAAACACTTAAGAGACTAAAATACATTACGTTACAATACGTTTAAAGTAAATGTAAAATATATAAAATAGAATAAAGTAAAATAAAATAGGGAAAGGCTCTTTTATAAAAGTATGTTTTAAGAAGGGACTTAAAGACGTCACTGACTCAGCCGACCTGATTCATCAGGTCAGTACATCCTACTGTAAGTAAATCTTAGTGAGTTTGAAAAACAAATGCCAACAAGCCATAGATGGGGACTGGGATTATTAATATTCAACCCCCCAAAACTGACAAGAAGGAAATCTAGAAGCAGTCATACAAGCTCATCAAGCCAGAGCTAGAGGTTGTTCAGTGTGTGTCACTGAAAGTGCCTTTACGGTTAAAATATTTTCTGGATTTCTCTCTGAAGTCCTCTGCTCTGCCTCAGCTCTGTGATGTAGGACGTTTCCTGATGGTCAGATAGCTGTACTTCTTGCTAATTCTAAGTAACCGCTAGCTGCTGCTAACAGTGCTGATATCAGCTGGCTCTAAACCTGGGATCTAAAGCTTCTATACTAATGTTAAAGTTGTAAACACCAAGACACTCCCAGAGCACCAAACTTCCAGTCCTGGCAGAATCAGCAAAAGGACAGCTAGCTGCACGGCTAACTGAGTAGCTAGCGGGGGCTGCTCTTAACAGTAGTTAGTGGCTAAAGTAACCAGTAATACACAAACTCTGTAAATCACCAAAAGTGGAGGCAGAGCTGCCAAAAGACATCTGAGGAAAAACCAGACAATATTTTCTCCATCTTATAGTATGATCCAGGTTTACCAAAAATAAAGTTGTGTTTCTGTACAGTAATCAGTGAGGCTAAGTCTCACACAGAAGGCCTTGATTCATTGCTGTGATGCTAGGCCCTGGCCCTCCGCTGTGTTCAGGGAAGTTGGCCATCAGAAGCAAGTGGGCTTTCATGGAGGGGGGATTTAAGAGGCAGGAGCTAAAACTGAGACAGACAAAGGGTGAAAAGAGGTGCTGAAGCAATGAACAGTGTGAGAAAAACAATGTGTTTTTGAACATGAATGCACATGAACATTTTCTAGTAGAAACATTAAATACAAGTATGCACCTGAAAATGAGAATTCTATGGCACCTTTAAATGTCAATACAGCCGAATAAACAGCAGAGCCGTCATTAACCTCGATTAATGTTGGCTTTGTCAAGCAACGTTATGGTTATAAAATAATTATTTTATCACTGCAGTGCAGCAGCTTGGGAATGACTGCTGGTTAACAAGCAATGCTTATGGGCCCTGAACTATTTCATATTCAGTCCACTGACTATAGAAACAAAAATATGTAAAAGAGAACAACTATACTTTGAAATTGGCTGTACTAAAACACAGGCTAGGTGACCTGGGAGCAGCAGGAGATGCTGTAAAAGACAAACCAGCCTGCCATTTTAAAATACAATGTAAGTAATCAGACAGTATACATGTTAATTCTGAATGTTGTGTTGATTTTGTCAGATGACGTTGCAACCATAAAATATATTTCCACAAAAAACAACAAAAACTAGCTGGAAATGCTAATGTGGATACAAATCATATGCACACGACAGCTTAATGTAAACATAGTCTTAGTCTGGCTTCACTGAGTCTAACATTGGCAATAACAAGTAACATAAAGCTGGTTATCAGCTGCCTCAGTTAACTCTCGGTTTTCTAATCCGACAATGAGCAATGGTGTATTCATGTGAAAGAGGCAAAGTTCCTACAAACCAATCACCCAAATTTATATTATGTGGCAGAAAAAGGTGACATTAAAGATAAACAGCATGAAAAACTAAGAGTAATATCCATGGATAAGCCACCCTTTTCTTCAATTGTTTTCAGATAAAAAGTTGTTTTATTAGTGTAATTAATTACAGTGTTGCAAAGAAGGTTGTAACATTTTTACTATAAGTATAATTCATGTTTTCAGAATGCACACAAAAAAGACAAATGGGTCTAATACTAAACACCATACACTATAGTACAATAGACTACTACAGACTACATTAGACTACTAGACTACATTACTATACTTCAGAGTATACAGTATATGCATTATACTGTAGTATAATGAAAGAAAAATAATTGTAAGAAAATCAATCAATAAGAAAATAGAATACAGTTGTACCTCTCTTGTCCCATCTCTTTCTACTTTCCTCTGTCCCGTGTAAAGACTTTATTACTTATCTTGGATTAAGAAAAGTGTTATCTCAGGAAAACTGAGTTCATCTGCGGAAGATCTTGAGAAAAATATGTCACATTTTGACAGGGTGGTGTAGGTTATAATAAAGTACAAGAAAATCCTAGAGTAGGCAATTATGATGTCCTTCAAATTCATGGATATGTTCCTTGAACAGTGTAACTGCTCGATTAATTAAAAGATGTTATATTCTAAACTGTAATATTTAGTTTAAGCACAGGAAGCTAGATGGAAGAACATCACATCAACAAAAACAAAACAACAAGTTAGTGGCTTTGCAAGGTTCCAGTGGTGCTACGTTGCGGTCATGGTCTTGCCTACACGTTTTATGAAGTGCAGAGCAACGTCTTCCAAAATCAGGCCACGTACCATTCAGCCAGCCTGCCAGGCTTACCACAGAACCCAGCAGCGCCCACAGATGTCTACTTCAGAGGAGAGGCTTATCCACCCTGGAGTCTCCAAACTGGAGCTGCTCCATCAAAGCACTCTCTGCCCACTACATTAGATTTAAGATTGTTTATGCTCCCTTCCTCCAAGATTTACAAAGGAATATTCACTCAGCTCAACAATAATACACATCTATTCCGGACATCTTGTATGTCAGGTTTATTCCAAATTGTATTTTTGATTTGCTGATGTTTTACATTCAATGAATCAATTTATAGACTACGAAAAGAAATAATCAACAGAATAATTGATCATGAAAATGATTGTTTAAATCTATAAAATTGACATCAACAGAAATCATACAGTAGTTAAGGTAACCACTTATTTGAAACATGCCCAACTTTTTAACAATACAGCTGAATTAGTATTTTCTACTGGGATGGCGCCACGCATAGGCTATAAAGGTTTTTCCTTATCCTGCCATGTCTTGTTTTGTTGAGGTTAATAATTTATTACGGAAGGAGTAGAGCAAGGGAGCACAGTTGAATTTCTTTGAATAAATAACAGCTGAAAACACTGATCCTGCTTTTGTATAGTAACATCACAGCTGTGAGGATGAAGCAGAGAGGGGCTCTAGTTTATATTTCTACAAAAAAAAAGCTAAAATAAGTGGAGAGGAAGAAAAAGTCCCACAACCAAAGAATGGAAGCAGGAAGTGGATAGAAAGACATAACACCCCCCTGCCCTGACTCCTGGTTTGGGAGTGAAAGTGCTTTGTTTTTTGCATTTGGATGAATGCAGTATGCTTGGTGTGTTTTGATTTTGTCGTGGGTGTTACATCCATATGAAATCATGCAGCTGAACAGAATCTACCAATCTGGCGAGTTACATAACGAAGGGCCAAACATCCAGTCTCTGCTGTAGTTGATTTAAAAAAACTCCTGTACTAACCTGCCTTGTCTCCGGTCTGTTCTTCGGTCCGGTTCAAAGACAGATTCTTGACAATAACTGAGTGACAGGTGTTGTTCTGATGTGATTTTGACAGCTTTTCTGAATGAGAAGATTGTGTGCTTGTCTGCTTTTGAAAATCGGATCCAGAGCAAACAGTATTTTGTATTCAGAGCCTTGGCGGTCTGCTAGATTGAATCAAGAGAATCAGTTTGTTCAGTAATGATTGATTGTTTTCATGGCTCCACATCTAAATGGATTGCCATGATCTGTAGGGCCAAAGAACAAAGGGACCTCTGGGATAATTTGAGCAGCTGAGACATTCAGAGTCAGTTTTCCTAAGATGATAACTCTGCTTCTCAAAACACACACACACACGAAACATGGTTTCAACAGAGCTGTTTGGATTCTCAATAATCCTGATTAGCTTCCGTGTCTCCAAATTTTGGAACTTCCAAATGGATGCGGACATATACACTCACTGGCCACTTTATTAGGTACACCTTGCTAGTAGTGGGTTGGACCCCATTTTGCCTTCAGAACTGATTTAATTCTTGTTGGCATACTTTTAATTCCTCAGAGACATTGGGTCACATTTACATTTACATAGACATGAAATCATCTTGCAGTTGCTGCAGATTTGTCGGCTGCACAGCCATGATGCAAATCTCCCGTTTCACCACACCGCAGAGGTGCTCTGTTGGATTGAGATCTGGTGACTGTGGAGGCCACTGGAGTACAGTGAACTCATTGTCATTGGCACCCGCTGTGGTCTTCTGCTGCTGTATCCCTTCTGCTTCAAGGTTTGGCGTGTTGTGTGTTCAGAGATGGTATCCTGCATTCCTTGTTTGTAACGAGTGGTTATTTGAGTTACTGCTGCCTTTCTGTCACCTCCAACCCATCTGCCCACTCCCCTTTGACCTCTGGCATCAACAAAGCATTTTCATCCACACAACTGCCGCTCACTGAATAGTTTCCCTTTTTCGGACTCTTCTCTTTTTCTCTGTAAACCCTAGAGATGGTTTTGTGTGGAAATCCCAGCAGATCAGCAGTTTCTGAGATATTCAGACAAGTCCGTCTGGCACCAACAAACATGCCATGTTCAAAGTCACTTAAATCCCCTTTCATCCCTATTCTGATGCTCGGTTTGAACTTCAGCAAGTTGTCTTGATCAACTCTACATGCCTAAATGCATTGAGTTGCTGCCATGTGATTGGCTGAGTAGCTATTTGTGTTAACAAGCAGTTGAACAAGTGTAGCCTACTAATAGAAGTGGCTTGTGAATGTAATTTGTCCCTGAATGTCCAGTGAGGGAATCTCTGTAAAGTATTTACCAAAAAATTATTTTCTGCACACCGGAAACATATTTTCACGTCTCTATTTCTAAACTGAGGTATTGACATTTTTTGGTATTTAGCTGCAGTACATCATTTATGCTTGGGCTTTCACTAAAATGGAAGGATTATTATTATTATTATTATTATTATTAGGTTATGGAAGGATTCATATTTAGGTTTCCTAAGTTCATACAAATGAAGGGAAAAGAACAATTTAAATTTTGAAGTCAAATCAACAAACCAAAGAAGCTGAGTTCACGTGCCGAGCGTCATATCCAGAGGCTGTCTTTGGGAAATAATGAGTGCTGCCAGCATTGCTGCAGAGGTTGAAGGAGTGGGGCGGTCAGCCTGTCAGTGCTCAGAGCATACGCTGCACACTACATCAAATTGGTCTGCATTGCTGTCGTCCCAGAAGGAAGCTTCTTCTAAAGATAATGCACAAGAAAGCCCGGAAACAGTTTGTTGAAGACTAAGGACATGGATTACTAGATCCATGTCCTGTGGTCTGATGAGACCAAGATAAACTTATTTGGTTCATATGGTGTCAAGCATGTGTGGCAGCAACCAGGCGAGGAGTACAAAGACAAGTGTGTCTTGCCTACAGTCAAGCATGGTGATGGGAGTGTCATGGTACCTTCACCGTCACAGTTTGAAGCATTATTCCACTGACCAAAATGCTGAACAACACCAATTATTTGATGCCTTGGATGTGAGAACAGGTTGCTTGGAGCTGATGCCGACCTTCCACACCTCGATCAGGACTCAATCCAGATCAAGATTAATAATTACCTAGATGGGTTTGTGTTGTTGTAGTATTATGTTCTTTTTGCTCATGTTTCTCCTGATTGACAGCTATTTTGTCAGCTAGCTTAACATATAACCAATAGACCCAAATGATCGACACTTCATAAACTGACAGTCCACATTTCTGGGGCAGAAAGTCTGTGGAAAAGTTAAGTTGAAAGAGAACTTGCAACTTGAAGAATCCCCAGCAGCTCAGAGTTGTGTGGAGGCATGATGTTCATTACAGTAGAAGCACAAGGACACGACTTCTTTTGTGTTGGGAATTTGAATGTTTTTTTTTTATGCTGCCTTGCTGAGCTTAGTGTTTGAACCAGCACAAGTCATTCCCCACACACCCGCGGGGGCTTGGTGGCTTTAAAGCATAATTTCCACAGTGGAATTCACACAAATATGAAAAAACAATAGACCTGGATTGTCTCACAATGGATTTTGGCTCGAGCTAAAACTCAGCATTCTTCAAATGAAGTCAATTTAAATACATGTTGCAAAATACAGACACAATTCCTTACTGTAAGACATGTTCAGCATGTTAAATTGTCAGGGTGTGATTGAAGAAAAATAGCATGGGCCCTATTTTCAAGCTCCACAGATGGACAAAGTAAGATTTCATCATGTTCAGCTTGAGAAGACGTAACAAGATCCTCTACCAATTAAACATGCTGTGCAGTGCCTCTAGCCCTCGGCATCAAACAATATCAAATTTTTACTTTTCTGTCAAACACATTGTGTGATACTGCTCCTCTAATTCAGTCACAAATGGAATACACAATTCCACAGTGTGCTGTTTTGCCAGATCTTTCTGGATCTCATGAAAAGCCTTTTCATAGATGGGAGAGAGAAGAGGGGTTCTGAGGGCAAATGAACCAACCCTGCCCTGCAGTTAGTTTGTATACTGTAATGATTGTCAGACGTCTTAATTTCAGATATTTTATCTTTTTTAAGTTTGTTTCACGGTTATTGTTGGGATTTCATTATTATTTTTATGCACGGCATGACTGAACAAAGAAGATCAGATGTAATAAGGCTCCATGCCCCTCATTACTGATAATATAAAACAACTGGTAATAATTTAGTTTACAGTTTAACATATGAAATACTTTCTAGGCACCCCAGTAGGTACAAGGTAGATAGTACAGGGAATAAGAGGGTAATAAGTTATCTCTAAGTTATCTACCTTCAATTTCTTTACAGATGCCCTTAGGTGGATAGAGTTCTACCTTAATGACCAGTCTCAAAGAGTAGACAACCCTCAGTCTACTACTCTCAGCTGTGCTCTGCTGGCATCCCACACGGATCCATATTGGGCCCATTTCTATTTGGCTAATATGTTAATAATTTCACTAATTGTGTTCCCTAAGAACACAAATAGTGAAACCCCATGAGGTCCCCAGTGTGTTACACAGTGACTCCAAGGGATCTTGACCATGGGTCTATATGTGATGACTTGAGAGTGAGAATAAATTGTTTCCGAACCACTGAGGCGTCCTAGCTTCAAGTTCTGTAATTGCAGTAAGTGATGACGTCCTAACCATGACCATGTTTGTCCACTAACTACCATTCCTTGCTTGAGAGTAATAGAGATGAAAGAGAGATGTCCAAACAAAAGGGGCTGAAATATTCAGAATGATACAGACAACACATTTTGAGGTCAGTACTCTTCCTGAGGCAGCACTGAAGAATAGATGAGTATCCTGGAGGTATGCTGTTAATAAATGAGAAAAGTGGAGAGAAAACACACAACAATCAGATGGATTCACCTTGGACAGAACACACAGTATCAAAAGCAATTGTGGTCCTGTCTTCCCTCCATAATATTAACAATATGTGGTAAGCAGGGTAAGTTCAAGAAAAACGTTCAGCAGTACATTAACCCCTAAATATATTTTGCTCATGCAAAGCAGTCAAATGAAACAATTCAATGACCCAAAGTCATCAATGAAAAATGGTTAAATCACAAACCAAAGATCAAGAGCAGTTTGACAAGTGATATTTCTACAGCACTGTCAAGGCATCACAAGCAGTGACAAAATACAATAATGCTGTCACGCAGTGAGTTACGGCAGTGGTTTAAAGGCCTGACATGAAGCGCATATCTTAGGACATGATGGAGTACTGTGGATCTGCCACCTTGCCTCCTCCATATGTATGGGAGTATGGAGTGGATTTAAAAGTCTTTGTTTCTCTCCTGTCTGATTCCAGATGGGATGCCACATGATGGCTCTCCACAACTGAAACAACTCCTTAAAGAATGTCTACTGAGCAACATGAAGAAATGTAGCGTGTGACTGACTGCTTAGATATGTAGTGTTTGTGCTCCTCTGAAGAATTTAACTGCATGATGGTGGTCCTCTGGGACAGTCACAGTCAACAGCAGCTGAAGCACTGCATCAGAGCTAATTTTCACTCCATTACAATGCTCTGCAAGTGACATTTAACATTACATTCGGACAAAACATTTTTCAAATTAGACAATTACTTTCAGCATTTAGCCACTCACATCCCTTATTACAATACTAACACAGTACATGATGAATATACAGTCTACTAGGTACATTAGGATGGAATGATTTTTACATGAGTGATTTCTCAGCACCAACTACTGCAGTACCACAGGGGCTTTCAAAGTTTGACCCCCAACCCACTTTACTTGCTTAGTTTTGCTCAATTCCAGGGTGCCTTTGAGATCATGATAATGCCGTCTGTTAGACACTCAACAACTGAGACAAGATAGCCTAATAATTCTGTTTGTTTACAATTATTAGTTTCTGACTCTTAAAAAGTTGGAAAACAGTTCCCCAAAACTGTATCCCCGAACTCTCTCTTTAACCATATCCCACACGGAGGCTCTTCTATGTGTTCTCCTTTAATAGATAATGTCATAAGTAATATTGTACTTACTTCCATTCACTGAGCCTCCCCTGAAACAGCTTGGAGCCCCCCTGGGAAGGCCTGCCTCATACTTTGAAAACCTCTGCTGAACCATAAAGGGTGATGTGAGCCAGAGAATTTTAGCTTTATGCGTAAAAGGTAATATTTTACTTTTTATTCTTACATAGTTTCTACCTGCATTGATAGAGGTATTATAATCTCAGAAAGGCTGCTTGTTTACACATCCTTCAGACAGAGATTAAAAAAAAAAATTGGACATGTTTTAAGTTGTGTTTCTTAACACCAATATTCAATATTCTCAATATATCTCCTTCACTCTGTTTAGGTCTTCAGGGCGAAATATTTGGCTCTTTAGCTGCAAAGTTGCGAACTTTGTCTCTCGCTCGTCTCTGCTGATGAGAACAGAGAGACTGAACCAAAACAGTAAAGTGGCAGCCTGTAAAACCAAAACAATGAGCTGAGCTGAATAGCACTAAAAATGCTGAAAATGTTGATTGGTAAAGGATAAATTATACATTTTTAAACCTTTTTTTAACACATCACGTCAAAATGACTAGAATGTACAAAAAGTGCTGGAACCTGTGCAGTAGAGGCTTTTAGATTTACATTTTAGATTTAGATTTTTAAATTTGTTCCACTAAGAAGAAATTTACAGTTAAAGTGGGCAGCAGCATTGAAATCGTTATGGTTTGACATTACATTGTGTAAAAAACTTATTGGAACTGTTTGTGGGACTATGACTATGACTTCCAATGACCTTGGCTAAACACTGGAAGCAATACGAAATTTTGTTTTGTAGATACAATTTCATCCTGTTTTATTAATGAATGATAATGCTGTGTGATTATTATTCCTAATGTATACGGTTATGGAGCTAAAAAAATGCTTGGTTGTTCTGTATATTTCGTGTAACACTGTGAGTACAAATACAAAGATTCTTGTCCAACTAGGGCCAACATTCCCTAAAAACCCACTAAAACATAAAAAAAATTGAAAGCCCTTAATAGCCTTTAAGTTGTCCCAAATCAGTATTTAAAAAGCCATCTGGTTTCCCGCATTTGTGATTAGTATACTGTGGAGCTGCTCATATTAACAATATGCTTTTTCTTATTGCCAGTATACTCGGGCAGTCCACACAAATTAGAAAACATCATATTTGATCCCTCCTACTTATAGATCCTATTTTTTTAAATGATATCACCAAGTTGTTTTACAACTTTGTGAATTATATGTTGCATCCATATTAATTGGTGGTAAAAGCAGAGAATGGATTAGTCAATTTATTGATTTCTACATTTACAGTCTACACTAATGAGCAGCATCAGTCAGTCTGGAAGCATGCATGCCATGTTTCCAGCATATAAAGCAAACGGCTTATTAACCCTTCATTTTGAGAAACATCAGAATTAATCTGCCCTGAACAGTATAGTCTGTCAACACATCTGCCCAAACACAAACAGCTGATGTTCCCAAAAGACAGAAAAAGTTGACTATTCCCCTTAACCTTCTCTCAAAAAGCAAAGCCTCCCCAGACAAATGGAGGAACAAGTGATGCATACTGAATGTGGATATAGCTTTTTGTGCTTTCCCATCCTCTCCTCAGCTGTCTGTGACATTTTGATGCTCATTAGGATGCCTGGGCAGTGAGAGTTGAGACAGTACACTCCTAAGGTCCTCTAGGTCGGATTAAGACAAACAAAGCACACGGTTTCGCCTGTAACCCACTTCCTTTGATTTATTTATGTAGTTATAATTCAGTATGTATGCTGGGCCCAGACTGAAGCCGAGCTGGCACAATTACTTATTAATATACAAGTGTTCTTAAGACCAGCCAAGCCCTAATCCCCTTAACCGCGATGGAAGACTTTCCAAAGAGGAAGTGACAGCAAACTAATCCATAAGCTTTGGTACACAGTGGCTTTAAGGGTGAGTTTACGCATGCAATTACTATGGCACTGCAGACTCGCAGATCTTTCTGATCCAGTCAATTTCTTTCTGGGCGCCGGAGCTCCATAACAAACTGCCCACGTGTTGAGAAACAAGATCAATCTAGAGCCCAATTCAAAAACAACTTTATTCTGTTTCTCTTTTTTAAATGATGAAGACTTTGTGGAAACAAAACAGGCTTTGGAAACTGTAGACTATGACAAAACTTAACATTTTAGAGACAGTACTTCTGGCATGGCAAGCACAACAAATAAATACAGGAAGTGTAACTGACAAACAATCTGTTCTGTGTATCATTAAGTACAAGTCAAAAGCATGATCCGTCACTTAATCCTGCTAAATAATCCACCACCCCCCACCCCACCCCACCCACCACCCACCCACCCAACAGCACTGCTTCTCATCGTCCGGTAAATTATCAGTTGGTCACAAATGGTATATACCAAGTGATCCCTCATTAAATCTGTTTGCCTGATATGTGACACAGACATCTCGTTGTAGCCGGTAAACATGACCTCTCCATCTGCTGGTGGATTAATGATGCTGCCTTGGACTCTTGGTTGAAAGCATGACTCCGAACAGTCAAATTAAACCTGACCACAGAACCTCAGCTAAAACAGTGGTGATCCAGAATGGGGAGTGGCATATGATGAACTTTTTAAAATATATTTTGCAACTGAGTACTGTAAAATATTTCTGACGAAATGTACGTAAGATTAAGGAAAAAAACTTACAACTTACATTAAATGATTAAGTGAATGTAAGAGTTAATGATCCCACTTGCCATTACCTCTGTTTATTTAATTTATTATAAGTCACTGCTGTATTTTTTATTATGCAGCCCAAAATGTGTTACCAGTCTGTTGTATCGTGTCCTTTGTCAGCTACAGAGAGAACTCCTCTCGTTCTCAATTCTTCCTTTAGCTTCTTGGCTAACAGCTGACTTGAACAACATAAGGTCCGGTGCTGCTGACCTGCTCCGTAGTCCCGCATTCACGTCAAGGATGGTGCATTCAGTGTTGCAGTAACGCAGCGCTACTTGGATTAATAACTGTAATAATATTACTGTTTTGGAAATAGTAATCCGTTACACTACTACTTACTGGGAAAAGTAAAATTATTGTAATTACTGCCCAACACTGGTTTGGAATAAATGGCCACGAGTGCTAGATTGTTCCACTCCGGGAGAGTACATTTACTGCTAAATTAGCAAACAATTGCCTATTTTAAGGATTCAGCACACAACATTTGAATCATGTTTCTGGCAACCTTGTGAATATAAGTCCAGCATTCACTGTCCTTTTAGTTCTGTTTTGGTCTCCACCAACTCCTGAGAAAATACAGTATCTGGCTCTTCATTGTAGCAGCTAAATGCTCTTGGCCATTTGATGCAGGGCAGGTATCTGTTTATCAGAGTTTTGCTGAAAAACAGCTGCCTGCTGCAACAAAAAATGATGTGACACTGAACTGAAACAGGCCAGAGACAAAACAAACCAAAACTATACACTATAAACCTCCATGAAGCTGGAACGGCAGAGTCAGGTGATATTTAAGTGTAGGATCATCACTACTTGCAACCCCTTTCACATACAAAAAATCATGTGGCCTGTTGTCAAAATGTTGACAATATTGATTATAGCAGCTTTAAGATGCGTACAGTAAAAACAAAACTATGAGCTGAAAGATGCTAAAAAGCACCATAGAACTGCAGAGATATTTATTAATCCTCTGCGGGGTTTTTCATCTTTCACATTACATTTTCATTTTTTCCATTGTTAATACAAAAATGTTGATGAGTGCAGTTTTAAAGTTATGGTTGGTTATAACGAAAGGTGGTTAAGATAAAAAAAAAAATTATGGATAAAATGAAGTTATTCCATATTTAACTGAAAGATTAAATTACTTATATTGGATTACTTGACCGTATTTGATGAGCTCAGTGCATTATGTTGCTGAGTGGATAACAGACACTGTGACAGTAATTTCCCCCATACGTTACCCTGCAGAGACAAGGCTGCGGCGCCCACAAGCTTCCTTAACTGAACCATTTTTATTCACCAAGAGTCTTGTTACGCACTGGAGTTCCAACTCTTTAAAAGTCTCCCCTTTTTACTTTTTATCCATATTTTATTGGAGCTTTTTATTATTCATCTTCTTGCAAAACAGCTCAGGACTCCTACTAAGAGGGAAAGATGAGTCTCACGTCTCTCTCTTCATGTGTCTGATTTGATTGCCACACTAGTCCAACTTAAATCACGCTTGCAACAGTTTTTTTTTTTTTTCTGGTGGGTTTTTTTAATGATCCATTTTCCTTAAAAGGCTTTTGAAATCATGCTATTTTGCACAGAAAGTCCTCATCCCTGACTGATATCTGACAGGTAGCTGTTCATATCAAGCGAGTAAGGACAGTTTAGCTGTAGGTGACGGCATATAAGTGTCTGGATTTTGCTGTGATCAATCAGGGAGGTTTTTCCATTTAGTTGTCATGGGGGAAAATCACAAAAACAGTTGTGTTTAAAAATCCCCTCCCCCTATCGGGTGGACAGTAGAATCAGCTGAATGCAAAAGTTAGCAGCGTGTCATTCCTCTAAAATACAAGAAACATCACCAAAGTCATCCGGTTGGATATGACTTCCAAGACAAGCGAATTTACAAATGTATTAATTCCACTGTGCTGCTTTAATTATTATTATTAATTTTGGTGTCAGTAAATTAACCCCAGGATCTGTACTTTATCACAAGGAAATTGAGCTATACTCATCTGCATGTTTCCTTGACTGATCTTGACTGAAGAGGGTGATTATCACAATATGACTCCTATGTGATTTACAGATTCATTTAAGGAGCAGACAACCCATTTTATATCTAACATGTTAGCAACTTGTCAATCACAAGGTAGCCACCAATGAAGGTGGGCACCTGTGACAGTGGAATTTGTAGTCACATGTGTATCAGTAAAGTCACAGTGAAAAAAAGCTTTAGTTGCAAACAGATTTTTATCACAGAATTTGTCCTGAAACGGTGTCTGTTTGCAAATTATGAGGAGTGCATTTGTAGAAATTATAATATAATAAAAAAATTACAATATTATTTAATTGGTAAAACAGCAAAACAGAAGCCTCAAAATTAATAATATGAATAATTATAATATAATATAATATTAATTATAATAAATAATAATTAAACGTTTTGATTGAGCAGAATCGTGATACGGGTGTGGGGATGTGTTTTGCACCATATTCACTGCAGCAACCGTAACAAAAATGTGACCGTTTGAGCTTCTTAATTTGTGATTGAAGAATAGGATTTTAACGGTTGTGTTTGTGTCAGAGTGAAAAACACTAGACAAATTTTGCCATTGGGTTTCAAATTCAAAATTCATATGAATTGTCACACACACACACACACACACACACACACACACATGGGTGCTGGAAAAAATAGAATTTGTACAGGTGGAGCTCAAAAAAGATTTTTTTTTTCTTTTTTAATGTTTTGAGATGCACCTGTACAATTTTTCCCCACAATAGAAACATTTGATTTATTATAAAAGCAAAATCATCCTTTAAGGTAAAATGTCGACAACTTCAGTTAGAATTATTTTGGAATAAAACCAGTAAAAATGGGGAAAGACAGAATGAGAAAGCCGGCTGTCCAGCTCCACAAGCCACTGATCAAGAGCAAGAACAACATTAGCATTCCACCCGACATTGAGGTATTACTGAACGTCTAAGCCAGAGCCAATTGATTTTTGCTGCCATTCTCTTATTTCATCCTTACTTGTGAAATATGCTGCTATATGTGTTTGCCCATCTACCAAGTCTAAGCTCTTGATGATCCCAGTCAAGCCAACAGACCTCTAACCAAGAGGTGATGGAAATTGGAAATGCACGTCTTATCGCATTACATTAAAGTGAGTGACAATACCACGCTGAATTTCATTTGTAGTGATGGTACTATCTCATTTTTTTCTATTACCACGGCGCACGGTTCTAATTTTCAGGCGGGGGGGGGGGCGGGTGAGTGGGTGGATTTGTGCTTTTCTGAATGGTGAGCCAGCAGAAGCTGGGTAAATAGGAGCATCAAAGCAATCTGGCGCCGAGAGCACAGGCTCATTATAGGGGGCCTTGGCTGAGGAGTAGCCGGGAAGACATGCCAAGTTAGACTCCCCGTTGTGACAGACAGTGCTCTTTAGCTATTAATCAACAGGCTGGGAAATTGAAAGGACAGCGAGTTGCTAATGGAACAATTTGTCTCACTGTGAGGGATTGAATTTCGCTGTACCGTGGCTCTCAGCATCATCTCCTCCATCGCCTTGAGTTATTCTCTGTCAAAGTCTTTTGTTTTTCTTCTGCATATTTCCTCTGAAGAATACAGTACATCAATACCATACAGCTCAGTTTAGTGCTTATTTAAATGGGTCACGTGTTGTAATTGTACCATCAATAGATTACCAGGCTCTATAATGCATTTGAATTTTGTGACTAATGGTCACATTTCACTTAGAATGCTTAATTATTTTATGACAGAAAAAAACTGTAAACATGTTAAATAAAATCCATGCTGGGGTGTGTAGCACCAGGGTCATTTCTGGACTGAATGCTGGTGCCCACTGGCACCCCTGAGGGGATGGATTTTTGAGAAACTCTGAGAAACACTGATACAGAACTTGGTCTTGAGTCCTTAGACAGTCTCTGTCATTTCTGTACTAAGGCTGTCCTGACCACATTTTGTAATATAATATTGCACATTTTAGGCCTGCATCTGTCTCTGTAGGGATCCTTTCCATAATATTGCCAGACTCTTATGATAACAATCCGAGCCTGTCATCTGCAAAAAACAAGCACTTTTGTGGACGTACTTATTTAAAAGTATTATAACATACAGTTAAAACCAACCTCAGACATTAACCTTAGTCTGCTCTATGAAGAATTACATCGCAGCCCTGTTTCCATGCTGCTGACTTAATACTGGACCAGTCTCAAAAATTTTTGTCCCCATTAGTCACTTAGATACAGAAACATGGGACAATAGGTTCCATGTTAAAAAATACCTATTATTCCTTTTAAGGTCTGCCAGACCTGCCACAGAGGAGCCCAAAAGTCAAATTAAGCTGAGGTTTGGGAAAATGTATATAAAATGGTGCACATGACAGGTTAAATACTTAATTTTCATGTAAAAAAAAAATTAGCCATCTATTGTCGTGAAATTTATCACTTTTAATTTTAAGCAAAGACAGTGGCACTTTATAGCAATTCCAGCGTTTGGACGGGCATGAAGCTACTGGCTGAGCCATCAGTACAAAAATTGAGCAAAAGAACCATATTAGAAAATTTTGTTATTTAATTAAAAGATAAAAATGTATACTGCAAATGCTCTTGGAAAGCCCTTAACTAAGAGTCCTTGAACAAAGGCTACTAAAGACAGCACCCACCCCAGCCACAGCCCGTCCGCCCTGCTGCTGTCTGGCAAGAGCTACAGAATATCTGCTGTCACACCATCAGACTTCAGAGCATTTTTGAAGAATATTCTCCCTTTTTTAAGTACTTGATGCTGTGCTTCATTCCCGCCAGGTGCCAATGCTTTTGTGATTTTTTTGTAACAGTCTGTGTTGTTACTCCATCCCATGTAACCACGATCTCCAGTTAATAAAAGGCTGAAATATAAACTTGAATAAGCTGTAGCTCTGATTTACACCATGCCCCGGTGAATGTAGTGCAGACTGCAGATATGTGACACACATTACAGTAAATGTAAACTAAACCATGCCCGAGGCCCACGTTAAATATGCTCTGTTACACTCCTTCCCAAAGTGTTTCTAACCTCTGATGGCATCCTGTTGACAGGTGAGATTATACTTTGGCACACAGCCTCTATGTCAGCCCCTTTGGCTGGCAAAACACTAATATTTATCTCAGCTGCCAGTCTGATTTTAACTAATGATGCATGATGAGAGTAAGAGCCAAGTGTGTAACTCTCCTGGACTACATTCCTCTTGATCCTATTATGTTTGTTTTCATTTTCATTTTCCCCTCCTCCCTTGTTTTTTCTCTCATTCCATAGCACCATTGTCTCCTATCAGAGGCGGTGGCTGGCTGTCAGACATAAAACAGCAGCCTGCCGTTATGGGGTTCATAAAGTGGCAGCCTGACTCTTCCTGGGCACATCATAAACACACACTGCTGGACACTCCGGCTCCAAATGACGAATCATTAGCGAGGTAAGGAGACAGCTGGGAGAATGGGATGACTCTCACTGATATATGACGAGACTTATCAGGACAGACTTGAGCTGGAAATAGCCCTTAAGATTCTTGAAACCTACAAAGACTTCACACCTAACACATTATTACACCTTATTGAAAAGCAAAAACATCATTATTGGATGATTCAGCAAAACCCCACAATTTTATTCCAAAATTCAACAATATCTGCTCATCGCATTTACAGTATGGTTGAATCTACAGCCATACTAGGAGCTCTGTGAGGCTATGGAAGGGGTGGAATGGAATGGATTTAAGGATATCTGTAGGCTGAAGTGCAAGAAAAATAATTCCTTTCCAAGTATCCACAAACATGTTTGTTTGCGTTCAGCTCAACCTGCTGATTCTAAAAAGACAGCGGTGAGCAAAGTGAAACTACATTGTTAACTGCATCTAAAGCACCAGCTGGTTGGTAAACACCAGTAAATAGTCTGCACCATCAAGTGGGGTGAACTTAATTGTCTGCCAGCTAGAGTAAACGCTACTTGAAAGTAAAATTATACATTTTCTAAAATGACGCACTTACCACGCTGAATTATGTGAGAATGACATACTGCTAGGGGGAAAAAACAGTATGAGCAGGTATTGACTGGTGCTTTGTTTCTGTATATCTTGTTTACTGTCTTCTGAATTGTATTTCTGTCAGTGGTGTGAAAGCAATCAAATTCCGCAATTCTACACACAGAGTATTTGATTGTAGCATTAATTCAGAAGCGAAACTGTTCATAACTCCATCTGTTGACAGAAGGAAGGGACATGGAAGCAATCTTTATATGCAATCTATATAGTGATCATCTGGTAACCATGGTAACACATTTGCGCATCAAAACAGAAGTCCTTCCCTGTTTAGTTCCTCATTAAAATGTAAGTGAAATATGGTGGCCATGCACTCACTATCCCACCCTTAAGATTATGCTTCAGTTAGTCTCATCCTGTCTACCTGCAGACATACAGTAAGAGGTTTCTCCATCAGAACGAATGAGTGCCAATTATATTGAGTCAGTGGGAACACAAAACTAGAAGTAAAATACAACAGTGTTTCCTTTTGTCACTTCTTGGTTCAAACCATGTGAAATGAACCACATGTGTGAATGCAACCGTGAGCACAGGCAGCATTTGTAGCCATGTTTTTGCAAGTTCATTTAAAAGAAGTTTAAATATCAGAATAATCAGCTTGTTGACGGTCAATTGGAAACCACTGGGAGACTCAGCACAGTCGTGATTTTCGACCAGTGAAGAAAATGTACTGAACTCTCTCCAACAGTGGAAGCCATTAAGGCCATGCTGCGACACCATGCCCCCATCTTACTATCTCACTGTTAGCCGGAGGGGTTAAAGGGTTCTGTGACCTTCCTCTGTTGGCGTGTGTGACTGTCTCTCTCTCTCTCTCCTGTCTGTCTGTCTGTCTGTCTTTCTCAGAGTGAATCATTCCATTAAGATCCCAGCATGCTGCAGAAAGAACGGAGCTGATGGGCTCGAGGCTGCCACATATCCTCCATGACAACCAGTGATCGATGACGAATGACGGCACGCTCTAATGAAACCAGGCAAAGGGATTAAAAACAACCCTCCATAACTTGCCAAGCTGTTAATACATTCCCCAGTCATCTTCCTTCAGAGAACCTCTCCAGTCCTCTCCACTGCCTCACTCTTTCATTTCTGTTGTTTTTATTTACTCTAGCCTTCCCACTAAAAAAATCTTTTTTCAGAATATTACATATTTGGACAGTGTGACTTAAAGCTAATATAACCTCCCATCAAAAATTAACAAATGTAACAATACATTCATTTAAAATGTTAAAAAGATTTACTTGCAGTGTGTTACTTTCAGGATGCCCACTCATTTAAGTCAAGTCAGAGTTTATTATAGTTTATTGTAATATCAGAAAGCATGCCTCGAAGGGCAGTGCATCCAACTGAAAAGAGCAATGAGCCACATCAGCAAAACACACAAATATACAGAAGTGAAATAAACCACATGCAATGCATTACAAACGCAATATTTGACACATACAACACATACAATAAAAACAGTCGATGAGTGGCGTTCGCAAAATATACATGAACATACTAAGTTGAGACAACACATATACGTTCATATGTGCACATAGACTGAGTATAAGTTGGATGGCTGCAGTTTAGTATTTAGGGCAGAATTAGTTAATTTACCCCCCCCCCAACACTTCCTGACAGAAATGGCAGGATGTAGTCATTTGTGCTTACTCTGTCATTACTCGCTGAAAACAGCTGCCTGCTGTGTCTCATAATGATGCTAATAACAAAGGTAACCCAAAAAAGTAAGGTAGCAGGCCTTAAAACCGGAACAATGATTGGGAAGACACTGAAACAGTAGAGCTGAATGTGCAGAGTTGGGAGATAATTCTCTGTGGTTACACCAATGTAAAATTGGGTTATATAAATAAAAAGGACATGACTTTACTAAGACCTCATACCTATCTGTGCGTCCAGGTTATCTGTCAGTGACTATTAACGTTCACATATATAACTCTTACTACATACGCTTACATACCCACAGACCCACACACTGTTACTGTATATATCAGTGAACGTTCATGTATATTACTCCCCAATTCCCTGCTTTCATTAGGTGGGTGATGAAATGTCCAATTTGCTGTTTTGCTGATACGACATAAGTATGTGCACATACACTAAATTAGATTTCAAAATAGGCTAGCTAAAAGCAGACAATGAATAAATGGTCACATCATCAGATGGGTAGAGTCCTTTCTGACTGACCAAGTACAGTGTGTCAGAGTAAATGAGGCAGTGTCGTCTCCTATCATTGCTAACACAGGGGCTCCACAAGGGAGCACCATTTCCCCAGACTTACTGTCCCTTCATATAAATGAATGTAGATGAAACACACCTGAGCATGTTACTATTAAATTTGCTGACGATACAGCAATCGTTGGTTTGGTTAAAGAAGACGAGGAATACTGCTACCGGGAGTGGTGTGGGGCAGGTTTTCACCAAGAAAACGAAAGAAATCATTTTTGACTTCATTAACCCACCAACCACTTACTATGAATGGAGAGATTATTGAAATGGTAGATGATTATAAATACGAGAGACAATAATAGAGGCTAAACTGCCATTAAATTTTAATACAGATGTTGGTTATAAGAAAGTGTCTATATTCTATGCAGAAACTTTTTGATGTGGACAGATCAAAGATATATTGGTCCTCTACCAGGTCCTCTTTGCATTGCCTGGTATTTCACATTGTCAGTGAATAATAAAAATGAACTGCATAAGATAGTTAATATGGCCAGTAAGATTGCCGGAGAACGGCAAACTAGCATGATGACGACTTGCGAGTCCTGATTGGTGAGGTAGGAGCAGGTATTATTGGAAATGTATTGCATCCCCTATTTTGCCAGTATGAACTGTTACCATCAGGCAGACGGTACAGGATGCCATCCCTCCGAATTAACCGAGCCCGTGGGTCATTTGTCCCTACTAGTATTGTATTTCTCAACAAACAATGACATATTAACACATATGATCTATTTTATTTTACACTGCCTTTCAACAGGTAAAAAAATAAAAAACAAATAAAAACCCGATATCAGTTTAAAAATGATTAAATAAATTCGTCATTGTACCAGAGGCAATGCGGCGCAGATCCTGTAGTAAAAGCAATCCAGTTAATTAATTCAGTAACAGTTAATATTTGGCAAAAGTCAACATGCACACAATGAAGCTTGCACACAGCCACACGCTAAGACAGTGTCTGTGTAGCAGGAACAGAGCATTGCATCCATGCCCCATGTATTTTGGCCGTGAGGGTTAAAAAGACAAGGAAAAAGAGAACAGTGCCCAGTTATGCTTTAGTCCAAAATAAGGCAAAAGAGAGAGAAAAAAAGACTCTTCTTAATGGATGGGTGTGTGGGTGGAGGGTGAAAGAGAGATGGGGGCGAGATGAAGAGGATAGAAGGGTGGCTGAGATGAATGAGGGACATGGGCCCAGATGCTCAGATAAATTATTCACTTCATTCTTCAATACCGCTCTGCCAGCTGCCTTTCATTGAGCGTGTCAGGTGCCCACTAAGGAAGGCACGAGAGGAGAAGTGTCACTCATGCCAAGGGGTGAAGGAAGGAAAGAGAGGCGGGGACGCAGATAAAATAAAAGAAAGATAAAATTTTTGTTAAGAGCTGGAACGGGCTGCGCCAGCTATTGGTAAATCTTTTTAGTGGCAAATAAATGGTTTGCTGTGGCACCGTTCAATCAAGAAATCCACATGTTAACAGGAAGCCACTGTAGCATCGCAAGCTGTTGCATAACTTAACCAAAAAGAACAGTTTTAGGAGAGAAAGCAGAATATTAAACTTAACTGAAACCCTTTTTAAATGATTTTTGTCAATCATATCGGCATGTGGAAATATAAATATATGTTTTAGAGTCAGTAGTATAAATGTTTAGGCAGTTTGGGAGAACGCTGGCATAACGTTACATTTATGAAACGTCATTTTAATTCTTTCCATCATTGTTAATCAGCAAATATCAAGTCAGATGTGTCGACCGTACTCTATCTTTTACTCCTCACTCTAAATGAGTCATGCATTAGCAAGCTATTGGAAGTTTTATCAGTTGGTTCAGTTAGCTACACAGTTGTAACCCGGCAATTATGTAATTATGTAAAAACTTGTTATGTAAGTAAAAGTTTGTGTGGCACAACTTGATTTCATTCATTGGTCCATATATCTCCACCTAGTAAACACTTGTCCATTTGCAAAGAGCTGACGTAACTGGCTTCTGGTCTGGACTGTGATGCTTTACGTAAAAATAAGTGCTTTCATTCATGTCATCAAAAAAAAAAAAGCCACACTAATTTATAGTCATTAGTTGTATCCCAGACGTTTCTGAAGCAACAGGAACTGAATATAACGCAGAGATGTACTCATTGTCCTGTGCCAAACACTGTGATGGTGATTTCCTGTCACTGACGAAGCAGGCTGATACAAAACCACTCAGACTTTCTCTCAGTCACTGAGCCAGACTCCATCTCCCTCACACAAAACTACAGACACTCCATTCTCCTTCAAGCCGCATCTAAGAGCCCACAGTGTGCTGTTTTCATGTGCGGTTTCTATATTCATCAGCCAGGCAGACACGTTTGAGGAGAGTATGGTATGTTTTCTTATGCTGGGCCAAAAGAGCCCAGTTGCCATTGTTGTTGTCTGGATGCACAAGCAGTTTTAATCCCACTATACTGCAATAGTCACTTCTTGGCTGAAACCCAACCCACGCACACACCCACACGCGTATAACAAGTGCTTAATTAGTATACAGTCTGAAATTGGCTTCTTAAAAGAATAGTTTGGCATTTTGGGAAATACACTTACTGTAGAGAGTTAGATGACGATGTCTGATGTCTGTATGTGTATAGCTACAGCCAGGAGGCGATTAGACTAGCTTAGCATAAAGACTGTAAGCAGAGGTAAACAGCTAACCTAGCTCGCTCTGTTCAATGTTAAAAATGTCGACCTACCTGCACCTTTAAAGGCTAAAATGCGTGTCAAAACAGCCACTTCTGTTATTTTCTGTGAAGCAACTGGGGCCAAATTCAATTCAATTCAGTTCAAATCTCCAAGAGGGATCTCTCAAAATCCCAGCACATAAAACACAATCTAACTGCACGAGTCGATGACTTTAGGCGTAAGTGAGAGAACATGTTTGTTAGGCATCCGTCAAATCAACCTACCTTGCTGAAACACGGCAAGTCCAACGTTTATCTACATTGCTACGGATTAGCGCTCCGTTGACAAGTAAGGGGCCGGGGATTTGGATGAGATTTACAATTGAATCCTCATTGAAATCTGAGAGAGAAGCAACACAAGACCAAACAAACAACCTGGGATTCTAATAAATGACCTCAGATTTCCAGTTAAGCCCCACAAATCTCTGACAGCGGCGCTAAGCCCTCGGCGGGACTCCCAGCGGTGATATTCACACTCTTTTGCTAAATCTCACCTGATTATTGAGCTTTGTCATCATACTCTCAAAATCTAAAACGCAGCCATTTAATTATATGGCATGCATGATTCTACCAATAACACACGCAGAGTAAATTGATTCTCTGTAATTTGGAGGTCCATTTTCTGCTGCTGTTCCACTCATTTAATTCGTAATGGCTCAGTAAGACTTGTTATGGTTCCATTTACGGTAATAGAGCTATATATGCATTTGCAAAACTGAGGAGACACAAAAACAGGCAAAGACATACTGTACTGTATGTGAACTATTCTTCCTTTCTATCACACACATAGGGTTTTAAATACACTTAGCCTGGTCTGGCAGTTTGTTTACAGGCTGATGGGTGCTAATTGCTGCAGAGTCACGGGTCTGGTTTTCAAATGCCGGGGTAGTGGTCTGGATGAAAGCAGCTGCCGGGCACTCGGGGGCCACATTAACACACGTAGGGGCTGGAACACAAGTCGGCCAATTACAGAACAGCTCTGCCTGTGTGGAACACCACATCACACTCTACATATGCCCAAAGCCTGCTGGTGTATGCGTATGCGTGGGGGGGGGTGCGCGCGCATGGGTGTTTGTTTTGAAACTTTCAGATGTTCAGCCTTGCTTGACAGCAGTTCATACAAACAGCATCCTGATCTGAGCTGACTAGAACTAATTGACGTCGGGGGTTTAATGTAGCAACTTTGACTTGCTACCACAGAATTATGCATGAAAAGCTAATCAAGTGGATCTCCAAGACTGTCTCAGTTTAATTAAAACATAATGTAACACTTTCTATTGAACGGGGGGCAGCTGCTTGAGCCTGATTGCAGATTTTGTCGATGTCAAGGTGCTCTGGCATTGTCCCTGCTAATATTTTTGAAAATCTCAAACGTGTTTGGCATTTCAACGCCACACACTGTTGCTGGTTAGATCTATGAAATGAAATGTTGCAGGATTTGTGGGTTTTCTTCAAAAAGAGGATTATTTTTGAAGGAGAGTGAAGCCTGATGCAACCTTCAGACCATGCTAGGCATTGTCGGCTAGCTGGCGTTAAAGTGTAGGTTCAAGATTTTTCATGTCTGTCTTAAAACAATAGTCAGGTGCCTATATGAACACTGAAACAGTTTGTTAAGCCCCTCCAATGGAACTGACAGGGGACATAATCCACAGTCCTCATTCTGTGGAAAAATACATTCCAATTTTTATCTGAGGCTAATAAAAGGTCCCAGCAGACTGAGTTAGACAAATGAAGTAGTAGGCATCTTCCAAAGTTAGTCTTTTTGTGAAACCTCCTTTGTTTGTTCCCATAGACTGTGTTTCCCTGCTGGGCTGCAGTAGAGGGACAGTAAAGCAAAGAGAAGGATTCTGGGCTAAAAAGACTGCAGGATATAAGTAATCAGCTTTATTTCCTCATTACATTTTTATTCAAGTTTAAGGTGTTAGCCACTTTGTTCTTATTGTTATTTTAACATTAAACCACTTCATCATCGCTGGAGGTTTTAAGGTTTTATCAGGCAAGGACGGAGCAGTGCACTTCATAGTCAGCGCCTCTTAAAAAAACAAAAAACAATAAGTGTAAGTAATCAATCTTTGAAATAGGTACGTCCAGTAGGAAAAGCACACGTGTAGATAATAAAATGAATGATGGCTTTAGCTGCTCTGGTTTTAGAGTCCTGATATTGTGCCTGCTGCCTCACTGTCACACACTGTCATGGCTTACTAAGACGTTTGACGTTATAATGTAGCCATCGTTAATATTATTAGCTGATTATAAAATGGGTAGCTCAAATCAAGCAATCTGATTGGTTCATAGTAGTGGTAAATTGAGCGTATAAGCTAACGGTTATGACATTGAATTCCTTTGCACAGATCCGTATCACTCCGCGACAAACAGGGTTTGAGTTAACGCACAACCAGGCACACAGCAAACCACTACTTGTCTGCGATGTGTGGCATACTTTCAACAAGATGTTGGAAACATTCCTCAGAGACTTTGGTCCATATTAACATGATAGCTTCACGCAGTTGTGCAAATTTGTTGGCTGCACATCCATGATGCAAATCTCCCGTTCCACAAAATCCTAAAGGTGCTCTGTTGGATTCAGATCTAGTGACTGTGGAGGCCACTGGAATTTAGTGAACTCATTGCCGTGTTCAAGACACCAGTTTGAGATGATTTGAGCTTTATGACATGGTGCATTATACTGCTGGAAGTCATAAAGGCATGGCCGTGGTCTGCGACAAAAAAGGCCTGTTGTGTTTAAACAATGCTCAATTGGCTCAATTGGCCCAAAGTGTGCCAAGAAAAAATACCCCACACCATTACACCACCACCACCAGCCTGAACTGTTGACACAAGACAGGATGGTGTTGTTTACGGCAAATTGAGACTCATCAGATCAGGCAATGTTTTTCCAGTATTCTAGTGTCTGATTTTGGTGAGCTTGTGCGAATTGTAGCCTCAGTTTCCTGTTCTTAGCTGACAGGAGTGGCACCCGGTGTGGTCTTCTGCTGTTGTGTCCCATGGGCTTCAAGCTTCGATGTGTTCGATGCGTTAAGAAATGGTATTCTGCATACCTTGGTTTTAACAAGAGGTTATTTGAGTTACTGTTGCCTTGACAGTCTTCCGATTCTCCTCTGAATTTTCACCCACACAACTGCCGCTCACTGGATATTTTCTCCTTCTCGGACTCTTCTCTTCTTTTTTTCTCTGTAAAAACCCTAGAGATGGTTGTACATGAAAATCCCAGTAGATCAGCAGTTTTTGAAATACTCAGATCAGCCCATCTGGCACCAACAACCACGCCACGTTCAGAACTACTTAAATCCCCTTTCTTCCTCATTCTGATGCTCGGTTTGAACTTCAGCAAGTCAACTTGACCACGTGAGTGACAATTACTGCAAGGGAAAAAAAGAGGGAAGCATGTCTTATTCAATTCAAGGTCATTGTACTGTAATTATTCTGCTAATTAAGAGGACTGCCTTTCAGTTTCTTTCTGATTTGATGAATCTGCTCATGAATCAGGCTAATTGAGGGACATAACACAATTTAATTATTTCTGTATAGTAAAATGTACAACTTAGTCTGAATGAGCAAAGTTCTGCCATATGGCGAGGAAAAAGCATACACCTCTGGATTTTCTGATGTTAAAAATGGACTTGCAAGCAGCTTGCACAGGCTATGCATTACAGGATTTAATGTTGCTATTTATTTTTTACTCCAGCATTCATTACCATGGTGGATAGGCATCCCTGCAGTTCAGGAGGCTCAGGATGGAAGAGGAAAGGAGGATGAGACGAAATTTCTTCCATTACCTGAGATTAGGATGCCTGGGATGGCTTTCTCTGCTCTGCATAAGGTCCAAGGAAAGACACAATACTGACAGGCTGCCAAGCAGACAAGCAAAGAAAAGGCATAACAGGAAAGGTAGAGTTGGAGACTAACCAATATATTGAAAGCATTAGAGAGGGCAAATGAATCAAGAAAAAGATGTCAGCCCGACAACAAATACACACACAGACCACGGCGTGGTTCATTTTAAATTAAAAAGTAATATGGAAATAGTGTTGTTTTCTTTTTCCAGTCTCCCACCAGGCTGTGCAGACTTTAAAGGGAACGCTAAATGTTTTGAAGCGCTATTTGTTCTCCATCACCCAAGGCTATTTGGTGTTTGATTTTTAATGGGTCAAAAACAAGTACATGCACTCTTGTTGTTTCATATTACCCTGCTGCTTGTTAAAACTAAAGTCGGAAATTAGATTTCTTTTTGTCTGAGAAAATATAAACAAAAAGGAAGTTGCAGCTATTGTGCATAACTTTTTATCATAAGATAAGAATTCTGGCCAAAAATGGATTTGTGGAAATCTTCATGTCTTCAAAAGCTTCATGTCTTCGGGTGGGCAGTTCTGAAAGACGCCACTGCAGCCAGGGAATACCGTTTCCATGAAATGGTTTCCCAGCAAAACATTGCCCAATACATCACACTGCCTTTGCCGGATTGCCTTCATCCCATAGTGCATGGTGCCACCATAGGGTGCTACATGTTTCCAAGGTAGGCCACGCACACATACCCAGCCTTCCATGTGCTGTAAAAGAAAATGTGATTCATCAGACAAGGCCTCTTCCATTGCTCTGTGGTCCAGTTCTGATGCTCACGTGCCCATTGTAGGAGCTGTCGGCAGTGGACGGGTCAGCATGGGCACCCTGACTGGACTACCACTACGTGTGTTCTGAGACTTTTTTTATCAGAACCCACACTAATTTACAAGCATTTTTGGAGATGCCCTGATCCATCTACCCATCACAAGTTGGCTCTTGCAAAAGTCGCTCAAATCCTTGAGCTTGCCCATTTTTCCTGCTTCTAACAAAAATCGACTATGAGGACAAAATGTTGCTGCCTAATATATCCCACCCACTGACAGGTGTCATGGTTTGAGACAAACAGTGTTATTCACTTCAGCTGTCAGTGGTCATAATGTTATGGCTGATGTAAATAAAACTTAACCTTTTGATCTTTGATCTATTCAGTAAATTAAAGAGCTTACTTTCTGGTTTTCCTTATGGATTCCTTATACATTATGGAATTAAAGAGTAATTATTAAATATAAGCTTTGAAATGTATTAAGAACACAGTAGTGCAATGAAATATCAGTAACAATAAAATTCTAACAAAGGAGTTTTAAGTAACAATAAAGGGTCTAGGTTTTTAAATCAATCATGATTGATTTGAGTCTGCAATATATTCAGTATGTGTGATCCATAAAAGGAAAAGCAGATAATACTAATTCAAGTAATTTCAGGCAAATGTGTGTCATTAACAGCTGGGTGAACACTGCTGTCACCAGAGGGCTTGTAAGTGTAATTACACCTGGTCTGAATGTTTTTCAGCCAGCAGTCAAATCATAAATTAACAGTCCGGGTGCATTGAAGTCAGGCAGCAACACAGTTTGGGGACATAAAGTTTTTTAGAACGAGCAGAACTGATTCTGTTTCAACTCATCATTATGCGCTGTGTAACTGGGCTTCTGGCTGGAGCATGGCCTACTTTTTTTGGAAATCTCACGGTTTTGTTGAAGAAAATTGTCAAAATCTTCAACAATCACATGAGAAACACACTGAATCCAGCCCTGCAGTCCAAACAGGCCCCACCCTGCCTGTATTCATAAAGCATGAATTATCCTGCTTTATCAAGCATGTCTGATGTAGCCGCAGCTACTAAACTATTTATTACTCAGTATTAACATAAACAATGGCTTGGTTCCATTCAAGCAACCCATTGGTCTGCAAGAGACATGTTTGTTGCCAAACATGTCTGTGACTACTGCAGGCAACAAAAGTATAGAAAGTAGAAGGAAGCTGGTACATTTAGTTGTATTTTATTTTGTTTTATTTAAGCAGACGTTACAGCAAATTGGTCCGACTCAAGACAGTCAAAACTAGAGCGCCTTGTGCAACTTGTTTGTAAGAATATTTGTAGGATGTCAGCCAAAGTTAAAGACTGTCTTTGTAAAACCAGCCCCAGGTGTGAGTGTGTTTGTGCACACTCTCCGAACTACACATCCAGCTTTCTCTGTAGTGGACAATAAGGTATTATCTCATTCACACACAAACGCACTTACATGCCACGCAGTACTGGAAATAAAACAGCTGAACAAAAAGAATAATCAAAGCATGTCCTCAAAATTAACAGCTCAATTCCATTCTTCATTCACAAAAAAAGATGCCAAACATCAAAAGTATGTTTTTTAATGAGGTAGCACTGCGACGAGAAGAAATCATTGAAGTTGTTTACTGTGTTCCCATTTTTAATTAAGCGAGCCAGACGCAGTCTAGGGTGGAGAACGTGCTCTATTCAGTGGAACGGATACCTCAGCCATGATGAATGAGCTGTCATCTCCAATTGTTGCTGAACCTCTGTCTCCTTGACACCCTGCGATCCCACTGCAGCTAGTCAGTGCTACATGGTCAAAGGTCAAAGGTCACACCAGTATGCTAATGTGGGCACCGGCATGGAGCTAGACAACATCTAATGTGTCGTAAGCTGTGACATAGAGAAACAGCTTATTCTGGTATCAGTGCAGTCCAAGGCAGGATGGTGAACAATTAATATCAAAACAGCACTTACACATGACTGTTATTACAAGAACAAAGTCAAGGAGAGATGCTGCATCTGAGGCGTATCAGACAGTGGGGGTCATAGCCTGGAGTGTGTGGAAATTTGGAACACAATATAGGAACGGAGTGTGCTGATGAAAGCCACTGAGGAACAAAGTTTGGCACTGCTGTGACAGGTGACATCACTGTGGCCCTGGCCACATTCTCTGCAGGGAGCAATCCTACTTCTGGCACAATGGACATCAAACAGCGTGTCGCTTGAATCTCACGGTGAAAATGACAGCAGAATCTTTGCTCAGATCTGGGACAGTTTGAAAAACCTTTGAGGAATAGCCTAGAAACCTGCATTAACTGCGCCCAAGTCCCAATTTCTGAAACAATGCATTCTTTCTAGCTAGCAACTACTGATTTTGAGGTTGGTTAGTTGCTAGAATAGGGTGACCATATTTTCAAACCCCCAAATCAGAACTCTTAAACGTTCATGCACGGTCACATGTGCTTATGCATGTACAATCTGCATTTAGAAAAGTAAATATGGCAGTTCTCCTTTATAGTGCTTCCTGGCAAGGAATAATTGTCAAGATTTAAAAAGGGAAACAGTAACTTAAAATAATTCCTTGATTAACTTAAATCTAACAGCAAAAACAGCAAAAATCCTCTCTGACATTAACCTGACAACAACGTTAAGTTATGGATGAGCTGTAAGTCCAGATAAAATAACTCACAATACACAAAATCCTACGGGCAGGCGGCAAATTACCTTACAATTAAGCCTGCAAGTGAAGCCCCTCCTACATTATATGAAACCAGAATTTCCCTTCAATAGATTTAGGATAGCAAGGAACTACTGAATTAGTATTTGGTGCATGGCCACGACGCAGCCATTAGCAAAAGGAAATCCAATTTTGAGTTTTTTCATGCCGTTTAACAATTCACTTAATGTAGCTTTGTGGCTTGCGGGCACTGGACTTAACCTACCTGTCCTGCATAGTGTCTTTTGGCTAAATGCTTCAACAGATTTTCTCTGCTGTCTGCAGAATATAAATTCCAATATCGCTGTGTGTCATATAGTTTTGTGTTAGATAAATATCATCACAGAGTGCCTTTTAAACCTCACAATATTCACGTTAATATCTCATTCCCTTTATGTCTTATTATAAATAGTAGACACTTGAGTTGTAGAAATGTATATGAGCTGAGCTCCCATCCTGTCCACCATGTCATCAACATATCCACATAAATCTCTGTAAAAAAATTTTCATTTTCATTGCAATATTAGATCTGTTGAAAGGTGTGAAAGGTGTTTGTGTTTCTAAACAGGGCTATTTGTTTGCTTTCAAATTATAAATATCTAAAATATTTAACATAAGTAAGTAACAGTAAGTAATGTTATTAAAGAAACTTTTTTTTATTTAGAGAGAACTGTTTGTCACACTGTTGGGTGGGTCCAAATGCAGGACAAAGACACAGAAGTAAGGTGCAGTAAAAGAGGGTTTATTCAAACCACCTGGCAGGGATGAGATGTGATGGATGGGTAGTAAGACTGGTAATGATAGAGGGTTGAGGAGCAAGACTGGATGGCGTGAGAAGGCTAAAATTGCACAAGGGTATTAGTCAAAGCAGGGAGGCAGATTAAGACTGATCCTGAAGCATAAAGGAGTACATGGTTAGTGACACGCAAGGAGTAAGAACCAACAGTGAATCACAAAAATCTAGAGCACACTAGAAACTTGACTGAGCCAAACTACCGCTGTAGGGCAGGGAATGATCATACTACAAATGGAAGTTGAGCCTGGATAGTCTCCAGCAGTGTAAAGTACTCCTGTGTGCAGAGCTGCCTGTTGTGTGTGATCCCCCAAAGTGGACCCAATTTCTTGGCTTGAGCCACACAAACCTCTGTTTCCCCAGGAGTACGCACTGAGGAGGCACTCCCTACACTCACTAGGAGCATTGAAACAGAAGCCCGTAAAGAAGAACCTTTTTTACACTGAACCAAACAACATGCCAGCGTTCCAAAAACGACAGATACGTGACATGTAACATAACAGCATCTGCTTCTAGTGTGACACAGATATTGCTTACTAAACAGTAATAATGGTGGGTAAACTCAGTTTTGAGATGCTTTGCTAGCTGTGCACATTTATGCCACTCTGTAAATGCAAGCAACATGATGTAAACGAGGGCAGTTTGAGAACCTTCCTTGAGTAAACTACATTTACATTTACTCATTTGGCAGACGCTTTTATCCAAAGCAACTTACATTTGAGGAACAACATACAAGCATCAACAGAGCATCGAATACAGATCTACAACTGACAATACATACTAGTAAGAGCAGCAATAAATACTAGTAAGAGCTTATAGTACATATCACATCAATGGGTTAAATACCTAGGGAAGGAAGTAAGAGTTAACAAAAAGTGCAATCAAAACAAAAAAGTGCAGTCAATACAAGATAATTGTAGGGGATAGAAGCAGAAGAGCACAGGAAGTGCATGTTAGACGTTAGGAGTTAGTGTTATAAGAGGAAGTGTTCTTGGAAGAGGTGAGTTTTCAAGAGCTTCTTGAAGTTCAAGACGGACGCCCCTGCTCTGATGGCGTGTGGTGGCTCGTTCCACCATCGTGGTGTCACAGATGAGAATAGCCAGGACTGGGATTACTTTGTGTGAAGGGATGGCAGAGCCAGGCGGCGTTCGTTGGCGAAGCGTAGCGGCCGGGTTTCACTGCACAAGCTGGAAGACCTGCTAGAAGTAGTCGATAGTCGAGGTGAGAGATAACCATGTCCTGTACTAGAAGCTGGGTGGCATACTGAGTGAGGCTGATTTTCCTTATGTTGTATAGAGCAAAGCAGCATGACCGAGAGACAGCAGCAACATGCTATGAAAAGAACAGTTGGTCATCAATCATGACACCCAAGTTTCTACCATCTTGGTTGGAGTGATGGTTGAGGAGTCAAGCTATGGTGGATAGATTGCTTGGCTGGAATGACCAAGAGTTCAGTCTTAGATAGGTTTAGTTGAAGGTGGCAAGCCTTCATCCATACAGATATGTCCGAGAGACAGTCCGTGATCCATGCCGAGACGGTGGGATCACCTGGCGGGAAAGATAGGTAGAATTCCGTATCGTCTGCATAGCAGTGGAAAGAGAAGCCATGCGAGCAAATGATCGGCCCTAGTGATTTGGTGTAAACTGAGAAGGGAAGGGGACCTAGCACTGAGCCTTGGGGTACCCCTGTGAAAAGGAAGTGGGAGGAGGATAATTGTCCTTGCCACAAAACATTGTAGGAACGCCCCGAGGTAAGATCTGAGGTAAAATTCGAACCACAGGAGTGCTTTACTCGAGATGGGAGTGCTGTACTCGACATGGGAGTGCATTACTTGAGATGACTAAACTAACAAGCAGTACACTGGACTGTGTACTTACTTGCTTAGTGCGTTAATTTCGACAGGGTAGTGTTGTCTCAAATCAACCACTGCTGTTGTGCACTAACCGGAAATGACTATTGCAGGATTGCACAGTCCCCCAGCACAGAGGCTCCACAAGCCAGGCCGTATCACTCAAAATAAAATGCTCAGAATCAGGTTTATTGTCAAGTTCAAACTTACAAGTAATTTTCTTTGGTACATTGGTGCATTGGTGCATTGGTGGGATGGCGCAATGGTTAAGACGTCTGCCTTTGGTGTGAGAGACCCGGGTTCAATCCCCACTGTGTCCCTGAGCAAGACACTTAACCCCTGCTTGCTCCAGAGGCGTGCGACCTCTGACATATATAGCAATTGTAAGTCGCTTTGGATAAAAGCGTCAGCTAAATGAATAAATGTAAATGTAAATAAGAATTATATAAAATAAAAGCAATAGAAAGCAAGTATTGTAAACACAACTGTACACTAACAATGTAATGTCTGATAAATAAATAATAAAGTAATGACAGTCCCCTTTTCATACTATTTCTGTTGTTTATTTATATTTAAGTTTCACAAGCCAATAATTTTCTGTACATCACGAGCCAGATGTATCTTCATTTAATTTAAATTACTGTAATGCATAGATGTCATTTACACTGGGGACGCTGGGGACATGTCCCCACCCCTTTTTTAAATTATATTTTGTTTAAAAAAACAAACATGTAATGCATTGAAAATCTAGAAGAAACAAATTGTCCAAAAAAGTAACTAAAACTAAAAAAAACCATGATGCTGATTTTAAAATGATCCAAAAACATGCATGCACCATTTAACTTTTTGAACTTTAAATTCCTGACACAGTTCCTTTTAGTTTTCCATTCTCTCCCTGTGAACATGACAAAAGAGGAGGGCTGACTACATCATGCCTGCATAAGTGTTGCCTCAGCAGGGATGATATCACAGGAGAAAAGTTGATCTACAGGAGAAACAGATCTGAAAGCAACACAGAATGCCTGAGATTGTAGTTATGTATTTTGAAATGTCACGTGATACCTGAATTTTGTGTTTCCTTTTACATAAATAAAAACACCTCCACCATAAATTGGTGCAGGAACTTTCAACAGAATGCAGGAAATTATGTCTTTAATGATTCAAATTTCCTGGGGTAGGACCACAGACCCCAAACTCATGTTACTCGCCATGGAGGATATCTTTAAAACACTGTTTAAGGATCTTTTCATCTCGTTTTTGTGGACTTAATATTACGCATGGTGATGTCTCATGAGCTAAGTGTCTCTTCACACCCCTAATCGTAGCCCCTATGTCCCCACCACTTTTCAACACAAAGTGACACCCTTGCTGTAATGTAATGACAGAATAACAGCAGCATGAACATTAAAACTGTCTTACAGTTAGGGCTTAGGGCTACAGCTGTGTTGATTAGGCCTATTTAATCCCTATGTATTGTATATACACAGAAAAGACAGATATTATTATACTTTACTTATATAAACTGTGTAAGTAAATCTGCCACTAATATCTTTAATAAAATAATATTATGAAAATTAACCTTTTGTATGATTTGAATATATTGTAATACACACATTGAAATGTAGTGCGTAGTGCATGCGGGATGGCAAAAACAACAAAACGGAAAAGAGAAAGAAAATGTATTTAAAGAGCCAATGAATGCTTTTTTATAAATATAAAAACTTACAGCCCAATGTTACAAACCCTTTCATAGTAATAATGTTTGATAACATGGCAAATGAATTATTTTTGTACGGGACACCAAAAGGCACTCTACTGTGATACATTATTTGTTACTCTTATCATTAACTCATGAGAAACACATTCCATAGAGCAAGTCAAGAGGTGTCTGCAGAATCCCTGCTTGAGCTTTGACATCATTCTTGCAGTGATGTTAGCAATGTGACCTCTCTTTGGAGGGGAGCAGCACTGCCAGATTTCTACGCTCCGTTCCATTTATCTGACTGGCTGCTGACTGATTGAGGTCTCAGTCTTAAGAAATGCTTCTGTGGCCTTTTCCACTCTTCTCTGTACTTCAATATTTATCATTTCAACAGATCTCTGCTATGAAGAGCAGACGCTGCTGATAATCAGATTTTTTGATAGGACAGCGTCGGTTATTCCAACAAATGAGATGACACTTCAGTACGGGTTAGAGTGTCATCACATTTGTTGAAATAACTTTTCAACCACAGTACCCCATTTCACTGAAGTCACTTTGGAGTTCACACTTTCTCTGGCTGGACTGTGAAGATAAAACATGAAAAAGTACTCTGTCATTTGCTCAGATCATGCTGATTCATTGTTATGACTGATCAGAAGACTGAAGTTCACACCGCTACACAATCCTGGCACCAGGGCTGGACTGGGGCAAAAAATAGGCCCTGGCATTTTTTGGTCCAGGCAGCCCACAACAATTGATCAGACACTCCTCAACAACACATCATCCTTGCAGTTCTCTTAAATATACTGTAATATTCTCCCAAGCCACTAGAAAGCTGAGTAGTAAGTGTCGTGGATAAGTGTCCCAGTGCAAGTGGATCAGTGTACTCCTTCACACTCATTTTCTGAGTCCCTGTTGGCAACGTGGGATTAGTCAACGCAATGCTGAAAAAATGTCAGCCATTAGGACAGTTAGCCGAAGTTGAGACTGCTTGGCAGTGAGTAATCACCAGCAGTAGGTGACAGTCTCACTTTATCATGTTACAATTATATTATTATCATTGACCTTAATTGAAGTAATCATCATCGTTGTCATTATGGCATGGCACACACCCCACCCAAGGGCATCACTTTGTGTTGAAAAGTGGTGGGGACATTTAAGGGCTGTGATTAGGTGCATGATGAAACACTTCGCCTACGAGAGTGACGATGCACAATATTAGGGTCATGAGAACAACAGATTATAATTACAACTATTTTAATTAACAACTAATTTCTTCATGTGATTGGGGGGGGGGGGTCTGGAGGTCCTCTTCCAGAAGATTTTTAGCATTCATCCCTTATTTACATAAGGGGAAACAAAATTCAGGTGTCTGGTGACAAATCAGAATCTAAAAATATATAGAATACAATGCAGTAATCAGTAGCTTGTTTTTTAGCCTTTAGTGTTTTGTTATTTGTTTGTCATTTGTTATTTAACATTTCTTGTTGCAAGCTATTTTTGAGAAAAATTTTAACAAATGCGTTCAAAAAAGTGGTCCCCAGTGTAAATGACACCCATATCCTACCTCACTACAGGTTAAGCTACTCCATGCTTACCGCTTTACCTCCACTCTGCTGCCGCTCTCTCTGTCCTTCGGTCCTGTCACACTCTGTCCCTCTGCTCCGCTGACAGACGCCTCCTCTGCCTGGCAGTGGCCACGGCTCTCCTTTACTCCTTCAAGTGCCCGTGGCTGCACAGTGATATTCAAGATATTTTTTTTTTCAGCCTCGCAACATAAGAAACAGGTAGCAGAGGGGGAGTGACTGGGAGCTAGCAAGAGACTTGATTGGGCCAGCCCAGTGTCAGTATAATATATGAACCAATGGGCCGCAGTCCATGCTCTGTGGGCTGGTACGTTGGCCCATTTTTTTAATAATAATTTACATTATATCGGCCACATAGGTGTGTCGGCCCACTTGGCATTTGCCAGATATGCCCGATTACCAGTCCACCCTTGCCTGGCACGTACAACCATGCTAGTAAGAGATGCATGAGGTTGTCAGTTGCTGTGGTGTGATTACAGTTCATCCATCAGCTGACAGAATTTTGAAAAACTTTAACCACCAAATATTTGTTTTAGTCATTTTTTAAACAAACATTCAAAACATCTTCTCAAATGTGAGGATTTGAACCTTTTCTTTGTCATGGAAAACAGTAAACTGTATGTTGGGGGTTTTATTCAGACAAAAACAAGACGTCATCACTCGGGGAAATATAACTAATTTAAACAAATTTTTCATTATTTAAAATGATTCGATTAATCAAAATAAATATTGAGCAAATTAATCAATAAAAAAAATTGTTCATTGCAGCCATAGTTATAAGAGCTTCTTAAGCTCAAATTATACTTTGTGTGTCTGCATGACTTAAATTTCTGCCCCTGTGTGGACCATCTGCTGCAGCTCCAAAAATGTATCCAAGCCGACTGTACACGCCATCAAACATGTGAGAGCACGTCCAAGTGTGCAGATACCCAGTGTAGTAAAAACAGAAGCATATGTGGGCCACCCACTAAGGAAACCAAATCAACGTTGGTCTCATTTAACCATCTGCTCTAATGTTAACCAAGAACTTTCAGTTGCTTAAGCTTGAAGCTCCTGAAAACTTTATTTTAATAATATTACATACACGTGACTGAATGATTAACAGTCAAAGTAAGAAACAAAAAATCCTTAGTTATTATCGTCAAGAGTTTAACACTCTGCTTCATGAGGAGTGTGTGGATGTGGTTTAATCAGATTCGATTGACAGTGTTGGCAACACGAGCAAACACAGCTGTCATCAGATTTTGATTCAAATATTGCTAAATCATTTTTCCAATGCTCTGCCCACTTCAAACCAGAGAGAAGCGCACATCCACAAAACAGAAATGCAGATACATGTCCTGTGTAATAATAACTAAAGCTTAATAACCATGACTTTGGCAGATAGAAGAAGATTGTGGCTCATAATAAGAAAAGTGTTTTTTCATCATAGACATGGCAGATAAGAAAACACTCATAGGAATAGTTTATGTCATGAGAGTAATTCTGGAAGGCACTAAAAAAAGACCTATTTTGTAGTTAAAGCAGGTGCCCATAAAGATTTGCTTAAGTACAGTAATATAGCACAACTAGCTCACAGCACAATTCAGCGAACAAGAGGGCCTCGGTCTATTTGAGTGTGACCGGAAGGATCTTTTTCTCAAATAGCAGCACTTCAGCATTTTCTCACGTCTCGCTTTCACTGGACAGACACATTAGCACACAGAAGGCAGACTACAAATGACCTTAAAGAATGGCCTTGTGTTTGTCCTCCCTCCCTGGATGAATTTTCCTTTGCCAAAGTGCACATCATTAAAATGTATCAGGACAGCTTCATTTGCAGACTTGAGCTGAGCTACTTGAGAGCTGGAGCAGTGCCAAACCCGCGATAACGCAGATACTATCACTGCACCTCAAATTAACCTCCTTCAGATTTGCCTTTGGCTAACTACACAGGGACAAGACTGGGGTGAAAGCGCCTGGTTGTTCTGCTCTGAGGGGGAAGATTTTCTTCTTTGCCTTGACAATGACTCCTTGTGAGTTAAGCCTCTTCATCTCAGTGTCATGACAGCACAGAAGCAGGGAGGTGGCATCTGCAGTTGAAAATGGGCTCTTATACTCATTATTAGACTATATTTAACTACTGTAGTAACCTCACAGGAGCTATGATGGATGTGATATTTAGTGAAAAAGAAGTAGTTGGGGCAAAACAGAGGTGCTTTATTTGAGTTATTTGATGGGAGCCCTGTAAAAATATATGGTGTGCCTTTATAATGCACTCAAATGTGGACAGTGTATATACAGTGATGCTACAGTCTTGCCTCAATGAGATTGTAAAGGTCATCCCAAGTGACAGCGATCAGCTCAGCAAGGATGTTTGTTACATAGCTAAGCATAATGCACCACCATCCCTCAGGGTAATGAAAGATCTTTGCTAAAGAGCAAACTAGCCGTACTTATCACTTAATGAATCCAGAGTCTATGCCACAGCCTTTTCCTTCCCCAACCCCTTAAAAATTCATTCCACGAAAGCCTGGTGAAATACTGGAATGTCTGCTTATTTCCTCTCCTAGCAGTCTTATCTTCAAGGTCTCATGGGAAATAAATGTTTGTCCATTAATTTTAAGCACAAGGTACTAACCATATATATAGGGTTAATCCCTGAACTGAGTGTTGCCTATGGGACAAATGTGCTGACTGGACACAGCCATTTTTGCTGATTTCATCATGAAGCCGTCTGGTTATGTCTAATGGCAGGAAGGAGGAGGCAAGGACAGGATTTTGGATAGGATAATTTGGTTCAGTCAAGGTATGTCAGCCGACCGGAATATCCCACTTCCCTTTCAAAGAAGTATCAGCGATCACGCTTATCTGACAAAACATGCTCGTGTGGAGGAAATGAGGAGTATGAATCCCTGCAGAACGTTCCCAATCGTACAATCTGTCAAAGCAATGGAAAGCTGCAGAGGTTTATATGTTTTTACCTGACTGGCTAATTTGGTACACATCTATGGAAGTCAGTTCACACCAGGGAAATTAATAAATCCATAAAAGGAAAATTGGAAATGATAAAAAACATCACCTGTCTTTCTAATAATTAGCTATTGAGTCAAAAGTACGGTTTCGCGTGATGCTGGTACCCTTTTAGTTTTTTTTGCCCCTGCTCTTCAGACACCCTGAGACCTCCAACTGTTACCGGTGTGGCAGATAATATTTTTGGGCATATTTGTGAAAAAAACAACAACAAAAAAAAAACAACCTGAAATATTGGCGTTTCATAAACAAGCAGAAATATTCCTACCAACCAATGAGTTGAATCAGTATTAATCATAGAAAAATGGTTTTGAATCAGTGAACTGTATCGTTACAAATGTATCTGCATGATTCTTTTTGTATTGGATTAATAGACGCATCCCTAATAATTATGATACTATATACAATCTCAATTATTTTTACCTCCTAATGAATTTATTTGCTTTTTTTACATCATTAATCATGTTTGATTTTATCATTCCTGATTTTTCATCATTTTCTTAATTGGGACTTCCACACCCAACAGCATCGTTCCATTCTTAGAACAATGCTGTTGGGTGTGGGAAGCCACACAGGGACTCGTTCAAGTCCCTGTGCGGCTTGTTTCATGTGACGTCAGTCCAATGCCATATGGCCGTCTGAAGGGCACTCTGTTCCCTCACCTACATCTCCTAGAACAGGATGATACTGTTCTAGTCAGAGGTATCAGATATCCTCTCCACAGAACAAATATAAATACGTGTGCACCGGTGTGTTTGTGTGAACATGCGATGATGCATTGTGTTTTTTCAAGAATCATAGAATGTGCTCTGTCATTCACCTCGAACATGATTCTTTTGGTGCAGTACTGATGATGTGTGATGTATTTTTTATTGACGAACAACACTCTACACTGGCTGTCTTTGAAAATCCTAAAAGTTGCAATATTGTAACATGAACAAAAGGTCAAATGTGTAATAAAAGGCGTTACTCATCGAGGCAAAGCCACTAAGGATTATCTGACGACTGCATCATCGCTCAGAATTGCTGAGAACACGCAGATTAAATGCAAATTAACTAGATTTTATCAGCTTAACTACGTCCACTCTTACCGCTCTCATCAGCTCATTTCCACACGGAGCAGGCAGCTATTTGCTAAGAAAACACATGCAAACAATTAAAGCTAGGGTAGGCAATTTATTTTCCCCAAAGCACGTGTGCTAAATTTGTTAAAGTTCTCTTTATACCCCGTCAGCAATCAATAAATCTTATGCTATGACACAAAAATGAAGACAATCTGCCATCTGTTGCTGTCACAGGACTGTAAAGCACAGCCACCTGTCTACCTACTTACCTGCCTACCCGCGTCTACTCTACCAGTGCTTTCCCTGCTCGTGAAAACGTGGTTTTGGAGAGTGGCTTCGGAGGGAGGCCTGAAAGGAGGGGATGGGATGCATTAAAGCTGAATGTGTAAGTAGTCAACTGTTTGCTGTTACATTTGACACATTAACTGTGTTAAGGTCATAATTCTGTATGCCGTACAACTTCAATTAATAGCCTGGACTTTTATTTGCTTTTATCACTGAACTTACCCAGTCTATGTTTGGGACAGGTTTCTATATGGGACAGGCCCTTAATTCCTTCACCGTGCCTGTAATGAATGGTGCTCATTGTTTCCATAAAGTGAACTAAATGATTAAATTCTGGAGTAACTGATCGCTGGGTAGCTCGTCCGTATTGACAAATATTTAAACATTTTTATTGGTGTGCACGATCTAAGCAGCTAGCTCAAGCAGGTGACCTTCAAGAGGTCTTACACATCAAAAGAACCTCTATAAAAACCAGACCAGGCGTCTCCAGGTGCATCTGGACTTGTAGTGCAACACTTGACATATTGTACAATATTCTGTGTTGTAATACTAATGTGCAATATTCTTTATTTGAATACTCGGGTTACTCAGTCCTCTTTTTAAGGACTCTTCAATCCAGTCCCCCTAAACACTCATTATTATTATACATTTTTTTCATTCCTGCTACTTTTCATTACACTTCTGTTGACACTGTATAATACTTTACATATCCACATTTATTATTTATTCATATTCTTAGATTTGTACTTTCTTATATTCTCTACTTACCAACTTCTACTGCTATTTCTATTCCTTTTATGATGTGCAAGCAAGTATCTGTAACACAGAATTTCCCCTCTGGGATCAATAAAGTATTTCTGGTTCTGATACTGATCTCAAAGAAAGTGAGATGCACCTGCATTTGAGACTAGGTTTTACTGTATTAAATGTGTGTTTGAAGGATAATGCTGGTTCATTACAACTTATGTCTTATTTTCATAGTCAGTAACAATAACACTTCACTCATCAAATTAATTGCTAAACTGTAGCAACATTGCTAAAAAAGACGTCTAATGGAGCCAAATCTCCAAAAGTATAGTAGAAAAGTAGAAAAGTCAGTAGTGTTGAACCACAAAGTTATACTCAAAACTGTAAACATCCATCACAGGTTGACCTGCTGTACTGTACTTAAAACATATTTGCGGACACAATTTCCTGTGCAATCAGGGATTTTAGGTGTGCTGTTCCAGTTTTACCTCCAAACAAATCAGTTGAGATGACGTGTCTGAAACATTGGCTTGTTTATTACATGTGTGATTCATATGTTTGCAGACAAAACATGTCAGTATTTTCATTGGTCTTGAATCTCCCTTATCAGATGAACTATTCAATTACTGCCTGTTTGTGGTTGGTGCGAGGCAAGATAATGCCTGAGATGGGTTTCTCGTCCTGGAGGATCTGTGTAATCAGTGTAAGAGCCCGGCTTGTCTACAGATAAGTTTGGAGGACAGACGTCCCTCCAGAATGACAATGAGGTAGCAACAGAGAGCCACAGCTGGATGTGACAGAGAGAGATAAATGAGGCCAGAGAGGGGGAGATCAAACCCCTTCAGCGCACCTGCTCACACCTGTTCAACGCGTTCACTGATCCTCCTCCAGAAGGCAAGCACAAAGGGAGGGACAGAAGGAGCAGCCGTCGAGCAAGTGTGGAAGTAACTAACACTCGTCTGCAGGCCACTCGTCACTCACTTGTCTTCATAGACGCTTATTTCTGGAAGGAGTGTATCCATAGCAGGAATAAATGTGACAACAGATACAAAAGTGAGCTGTATGCTCTTGTCCCACAAGTGATCACAGCTCATCACTCATGTGCATTCAGCCAGTCCAATCAACATTGTTTAGCCGCGTCGATGAGGGTTCTACAGGATATTTCTAAAACATGAGATGCAGCTATCCTAAGCGATGAATCTGACAAAAAGAAATTTGTGATTGCAGTATCACATAATAGTCTGGTTTTGGCGTGAAGCGCTGTCTTATTCATTTTTGATGTTGTTTGTCCTAAGCTTGGTAGGGGGTGCCTAAATGATTAAAGAAAATAGAAAGGGCCTCGGTGTCCTGTGGTAGCCACAGAGATGCTCACAAGACTTGAGCTAGAGTCCAAGTCTCAAGTCTCTAGCTCAGAGTCCAAATCAAGTCTTAAGTCACTCGTGGTTATAATGAATGTTGTATCACCTGCTGCGTTTAATCCAAGCTGTTTATAAAACAGCATAGCTGTAAGGAATTCTGTAACTCTAAAATGTTTTTTACTTACAGATCACAACCATGTAATGTGCAATGCAATTAATGAGAGCTTATTAACTACTGTAAGTCAACACACACCTGTAGACTCTCAAACCAGTGTAACGCTAATTAAATAAAACTATAATGCCGACGTTAATAACATGATGGCAGGCAACGGGTCATAAATGATTACCTTGATCGACCACCACAAGTTTGGCAAGTAAACAAACGCTCATTCATCTTTTCATAACGAACGACAGTCGGAGTTAACCTCTCGTAGGTTGTAGCTAAAGCAAGAAGCAAGCAAACGTTAGATGGCCAATGCTGAGCTAAACATGTTTACTCACCACAGGTTACTGACCTATTTTGCCTTCAGTGCCTCTTTGTTTGGGTCTTGTTGTATGAAGTTTTAAAGCCAAAGTTTATGAAGAATGGCTCAGCAGCTGCCGGTGTTTGTTGTCCTGATGTACATGTGGCCGCACGCAGCTGATACTACGTGTTACGTAGGCAGGTTATAGGTAACAGAGGGATGGAATAACAGCAAGCTCATCAGGCGTTTTCTAAAAATAAATATTGTTAACGAGTCCTGCACCTCGAGTCCGAATCAAGTCTGAAGTCTTTTAAGGACGAGTCCCAAGTTGATTCTGAAGTCAGACTCGAGTCTGAGTCTCAAATCTTTAAAAACACTGACAAGCTGCATTTTTCTGGCTGTCAAACACTCATTTATAATTGGTTAAAACCTCGTCTTGTCAATGAATAATGCAGTTGTTTCCAAAAGGGTTGAGCAAGTACTCGGCTGAAACGAGTACCTGGTACAGTATGAGAATCAATTTCAACGTCCAGTTAGTCCCGCCCAAGTCTGGTTTAAGCCCCGCCCATTCAGAATATTGATATGGATACAGATAATTTAGTTGGTTGAACAAAAAATAAAAAAGTAACAGACAACAATAAAATAAAAAATCAAAATAACAGACAATATCAACACTGTGCATATTTGGCATCTGGCATCTTTAACTGCCTGAAGCTAACAGGCTTTGCTTCATTTGTGATGCCCAAAACAGGTTTTGGCATAGCTGTTGACATAAGATAGGAACACTCTTACCAAAAATTAATTTTGCTCTCCAGTATTTTGCACAAAAAAACTAAAACCAAATGGCAAACATATTTTCTCTTCACCTCTGAAAATAACCATATTTTCAGTTACAGAAAAAAGTCTTTTTCATCCCTTTAATCCCTTGTGACCCCTTTGATGTTGGGACTTCTTGGGGGTTAAAACTGCCATATTGGATTGGTGTCTATATGTTGAACCATGTGAGAGTGTCACTTTGTGTTAAAAAGTCGTGGTGACATAAGGGCTCAGATCAGGGGTGTGACGACACACTTTTAGCTCACAAGATGCGATGAAGACAAAGAAGAGAAGCTATTTTAACACAATTTTGAAAAAATATTTAGTTATGGTTTGTAACCCTGAGAAATTACACACTGACAAATGACTTGGCTTCGTTTTGAGTCAACGCTCACTTTCAAGATTACATTCTAGTGCTTACTTTTCTTTTTGTTAAGAACAAATCAAACTCTCAGTGCATGACTATCAACCATATAACTAAATATTTGGGTCCCAACCAGAGCTCTACAAAAAATGTCTGCCAGATGCAGTAAGTCTTCACACCCAAATGACAAAATGACTTCCAAAAAGACCCATATGACCATTGCAAAAATTGCTTCAGTGAGAATTATCTGACCTGCCATCTCTATAGTAAACAGTTTGCTGAACAGTGTTTGAACAAATGTTCAATGCTATTGTTCTTCTGGTGAATACAGTCTGGCCAGATGATGGCATGTCTTCCTCCCTGTTTCACCTCCATAACTTTCTGCTCCTTCCTCTCCATCCACCAAACCACACAACAGTACACCCAAATTAAATCTATTTTCTTCTTTATTCTCTGTCTGGGATTGAATGGGATTGATTGCGCATTGATTGTGGAAACAGCGAGGGGCTCGTAGGAAGGGAGCAAACACAAAGAGAGGAGTGCCTCTAGACGGTAAAAGCAGCCATCTTGACCTACTTCCAGCTCACATAAATACTTGTTGCTTGTTTTTCAGCTCATATGGTTGATCAAAAAGAAAAAAACAGCAGGAATGAAGGGATGCGCAAAACACAGAAGTAATACATTTTGGATACCCTGGAGTAACAGGGGTATTGACAGACGTGCTAAAAAATAACACCACATGTAACCTGCATCTAACAAATCCCACAGGTGCATTTTTTCAAGGAAGTATATAAAGGCAAGTCGATTGTTTTGTTTGGCAGAGCTATAGTTAAGTTTACATAACTCAACAGAGAGTTTTTCCCATGATAGATTTGCCTTCCTTCTCATAGCTTTTAATCTTTCCCCTTTCACTACTCTTTCGCTTATTTTTTCCATCCCGAAGCCCATTCTTTATTCTGATTAATTTTAACCAGTATCAGCTGGCAGTTAAAACCGCATGTCTAATTAAGGCATTGTGCCCATGGAATCTTCTCTTCAGTAATTGCCCCAGTGCTCCCAAGCTTAAGTAGTGTATCTAGGTCAGAGCAGCAGTGAACCTTGGGGTACAGTGTGCTGTATGGTTTCAGGGTGTACGATCATACTGTGATTCCCTAGATCTTTCCACGTCTCTGTCTCCGCTTCTCCGCAACACACTCGATGTGAGTGGGCTCTAATGTGCTCTGGTGTTAAATACCATGCAGGGCAATCATCTCCAAAGCACTGTGCTGTGCGTGAGATGTAAAACTAAACATGTGGATCATGCCAGTCCTCTGGGACGCGCTACAGGCTTTCCCTAATATGTGTTTGCTCATAGTTTAAGTCCTGTAATGAGCTATATTATATGAATGTGAGCTATTAAAACTGTATGCAATGCACCGTCACACAATTTCATGTGGTTATTATGAGTTTATCCTTGTCTCCCGCTCCCCCCGTGGGACCAGGTGTGAAGAGGGGTAAATTGAAAGGTCCCAGGCAATCATCCAGGCGCCCCACTCAGCTCAGTCAGCTGGGGAATTCAGTTTGGGCCAGGATGAAGAACCACCCAGCCTAACTAATATAGCTCAGCCTGCCAAGCCTACACTGTAGCCATAATAACCCCTGCTGCTCCCATACATAGCAAAATGTGATTGACTGCGCTCTCCGCAGCACCGGCCAAGCTGCTGCCTGCCCTGTGCTGCATGTGTCTGTCAAAAGCAGTTTTGTTTGAACATGTTTGAGAGATGAAACAACGCTGGCCGGTGCTGCGACGGATTTTTGGTGAATCATTCTTGTTTACCTCTGCTTCATTTTTTTGTGTCCCCCTCAGGAGAAATTTAAGCTAAATGTTTTATAATGTAGCCATAAATCTCAAGTCAGTAGTTAAAAAATTTCTTCCCAAACAATTATTAATATCCCAATGGATGAGGTCCACACGGGGCATCTATACCTCACACTGATACTGAGCCATGCATCGTCAGTACAATGTAAGACTGAAGCATGAGGAGAAAATACATATTGTGAGATGCAGGAAGCATTCACTGTGCTAGTTAGGTGAACCTTTGCAACTCACATAGCACATGTGCAATGTACAATAATAAAGGTGACAGATTTATCAGTCATAGTCATAGTCACGAAACAACGAGTCCTCTATGTCAGACAGAGGCAGAAAAAAATACTATGTTTCCACAAGAATCCTGACTTTGATGTTACAGTTTCCATCTATGATATTGTGCAAACAGACTATGGGTAAAGATAACAGGTCTAAGGCAAAAGTTAATTAGTATGTCTAAGTATGATATGGTTAAATGTCAGATCAGGCTGTTGTTTGGCTGCATTCACACTGCAGGCCAATGTGCCCAAATCCGATTTTTTTTTTTGCCCATATGTGATTCGAGTCTGATCGTTTTATGACAGTGTGAACAGGTCAAGTCACATGGAATCTGATCTTTTCCGGTTCGGAATTGGACCACTTCCATATGTGGTCCAAATCTGATACAGAGCTGATCTTTTTAAATGCGACCTGAGTCTCGATACTCGGGTCGCATTTGATGCGACTTTGACGTCACTCTAGAGCAACATTTCTGCTGTAGACAGGGCTGCGCTGAACGAAAAAGCACCACAAAAAGCCCTTACTAAACATGTGGCTCTCTTCCTCCTCTACCTCGCTATCATCTGCTCACAAATTCCTTTTATTATACCTGAAGTCCACCGGCCCAGAGCTCTATTTTGAGTTGCGTGCATGCATGCTACCAGTCTGAGCGGACACAGTAGGGAGAGACAGACATAAGGAGTGAATGAGTTGTGGGGCAGTTCGGTTGTACAGCGCCAGAAACCGTAAAGAAAAGAACAGAAAGTTGTGAACACTTGTCATTATTCGGAAGAAACGTTGACCTGTGAGAGGACAATGAAAAACGGGAGTCTCCCACGTGCTAACGGAGCTAACCTCTGTTGCTCCTTGTTGACTTCTGTAGCCTGCAACAGCGTGCTGCGTGCCACATCGTGTTATTCTTCTGCGCATGCGGGTCACTTTCAGGCAGCGGACAGTTCACACCGGAGTCTGATATGGGCCACATTTAAACTATAATCGGATCTGCAGACTGAACGTAGCCTTTGTTTAGTCAAAGGTAGGGTTGTGCAATTGTCTACAAAATTTCTATCGGACGATGTCTATATTTGAAACATTGGTATTGACGATGACATCGGGGGGGACAGAGAGATGTAGTGTCTTTACCTGAGGTGGAAGTTACTCTTGTGTGTCTGAGTATGGGGAGATCAAATTCAAAGGAAGGTAGGAAGCATAGCCTATTTAAAATTCATAATAATAAAGTTCGTGGTGAATAAAACCTGCTTTTACGGTATAATGTGATTTTTTTTTTTTTTGCTGGGGGCGGGGTTTTACAATCACAATGCCTGCTCAATGTCATTATATCTGTCAGCCATCAGTGATGGACGGTGGCATCGTCCATCGGCCCAACCCTGGTCAAAGGTCAATTTACACTTTAATACATTTTGAGGCCGTAGTCTCAGTTTGCGGAAGTAAACAACTTAAAGATTCACATGAGACCCTCATCCTGCAGGATCAGCATGTCCATTGGGTCCAAACACCATTTTTGTCCCAACACGGTCACTGAGCTTTCACTTGTTTTCAACAGAGCCTGATTGCTTTCTTGCTGTCGTCTAGACCAGATAATCTTGGCTCAGCTACCCCTCACCACTCCCACCAGGCTGATGGAAAATCTGGTCATGCTGAGTTCTTTACATTTTTTTTTTCATTTCGCATCAAATTGATCTTTTTTTCATTCGTTTGGTGGAGCTGAGCTTTTTTCTTAGTTTTTGAATTTTTGAAAATTACAACAGAACACATGTTCAGTACCATTATTACTATATACTAAAACACTGTGTTTATGTTCAGTTTGTGGTGAAATGTCACGTCATCATCTCCTGATTAAATAATCTGCTACATGTATCCCAGGGCAATGTTTACAGTCTGTATCTCTCTAGTGTGATTTCAAAATATTACATTAATAGTGTACTATATTAAGTATACTAATAACTAAAGGTATGTTAAATTACATTATGTTATTGTTGTCTCCATATTATATTATGATTGCGCAATATTATGGCAACTATAAAAATGTAAAGATCCGCTCCACTGAAAGATCTGCAAAATATGTTAGTAGAGAGGTGTTTTACAGTCTTCTACTGAAGTGATGTCTGCTTACATCCCTAAAATCTGACATTCAAAACTTGAACTGTATAAAAGAAGTGGACATAGCCACCGTGTCCTCACAAGCAGGAACAAGGGGTTAGGGTTAATGGTTTGCCCAAAAGTAGCGTTAGCTTGGTTAGCAAGGTGCAGTCCTACTTCACGTCAACTGTGATATTAATTGGGATGCTAATTTTGACTAGGGCTTAAAACAAAATCTACCTACTGGAAAGAATGTATAGCTGACTCCTTAACCTGTTGAAAGCTGCCACCTTTTTCCATAAAAAACGCCTAAAATTACATACCCAAAATGAATCAGTAATATCTCCTCAACCATTAAGCCTAGATGCATAATTCTGGTCTCCGTTGAAAAGTCAGAAGGCAAGGAATATAAATCCATTGTGTATTAATATATTTATTTTACTTTTACTGACTACATGGAGATGCGATAAAGAAAAAATCTGATATTTTTATCCTCGCCTCGGACAAAAAGCTATATTTTAATGCAATAAACCATCGAAATCATCCTGAGGAAGCTTTCAATGCAACTGAATATCTTCTAATATACATAGAATGCAATTGTAACTGTAAATCTGATGAAAATAAACTAAATTACAAGAGTTATCATACAACATTATCAAATATGCCAGGCGAATTTCCATATTTTGGCAATATTTATTGTTAAAACGTTGACTTTTATTGATAGATATCTTTAAAACACTTTTCCTGTCCATACAACCAAGATCCAAATAAGACAACTTTGAAATATTGATAAAAACAGGAGTATATTCATCAACATTCCTGTCACCAAAAGCACTCCCACTTTTAGACTTTTCAGGCTTTACAGGCCTGTAGATTGAGAACGGAACATCCCACAGTCATGGGATCAATCGATCCGGCTTCAGCAGACCTTTCATTTGATACCCTGCATGTCTATATATCTCCAACGGACCGGCCACAAAATGCCAAAAAACACCATATGTTCTCAAGCGTTAAGTTTCCTCTCTGCAGAAAAAGACGAGAGCAGGCCGGCAGCTTGCCGGTGTCGTGCCGAAAAGTGATCGTCGCCGAAAAATGATTACCGTCTGCTGGAGCTGTATTGCCCAGTCTCTTTAATCACTTTCTGGCAAGTGAAATAGCCTACTGCATTTTATGAGTTGTACTGGCCATTTAAAGATATTTTAAAAGGTAAAAAGTACAAGGTGAGCTGTAATCTGTCAAATATAAGTCTTCTGAATGAAATAAACTAATTTCAGGGCAGAAGTAACCTTTCAGTCAATAACAAAAGGCTTCAATCACGTGAAATACTGCATTTTATGAGTTGTATTGGCCATTTAAAAGGTATTTTAACAGGTAAAATGGACTGGATTGGTTGGTAGGCTTACACAGCAAGTAAAATAATGCAGAGTCATAATTATAATAGCAAAATTGTCTTCATTTTATATCTAAGTTTGCAGTAAGTCATGTTAATTTGGCTACAGCCCGTTTTCCAAATTTAAACAAGATATTACACATAGGCCTATACCGGTAATCATTTTTCGTCAGACGATCACTTTTCGGCACAACACCGGTATTGCGCAATAATCAAGATGGCGCCCACCTAGACCCGACGCAACAACATGCAACATGAGACCATAAAATCCTTCCACTATTTACTACGTAATAACAATGTGAACACACTGTAACATCACAGAAGAAAATAAGGTGTGTTTCACACTGTCAGCCACAAACAAGCTAACAAACGACATAAACAAATGAAGGATGCTGGCTACACTTAACCAGTCTGATACATCTGCTAGTCGCCGATTTTGGTGCATAGCATTCATAGATTCAGGAATTTCTGAGACAGAAATGCGTCTTCTATGTTTTTACTTTTTTTGTGGGAAAACCATGACCAACGATATTAACCAGAGCAAGGTATGTGTCTGGAGGAGAACTTTTCATTGTGTCAACAAGTTACAGTATGTCAGTGCTGTTCTCTAATGTCCTAACCTCAGACAAGAGTTTGTACAAACCTCTCCATTCATACAGTGTGTTTTAAATGTATCAGCTTTCCTGTTGAGACGTTGAGGCGGAGTCTCAGTGCACAGTGCCTTGACCTGCATCATCACCCATCATCGTGTGACTGACACCTTTTCCACACACATGTTTAACTGGGGAAGTCATCTGTCAGAGACCCTTGGCTTTTTACATAACTGCTGTGAATCACAGCTGTCGGTCCCAGACTGACACAATATCTCTTAATCCCTCTCATTTGATCTGCTTTTCTCTTTTCACTGAAACACTCTTATCAGGAACCTGTTCTGCCGCGATGGATCCCGGGCCATTTCTGCACCGCAACGCATGCCTGAAGTGAGGCAGCGCTTTATTAACCTAAGAGATTTCAGAGCCGATACTAACTTTCAGCCTCTCTGACGGATGACTCACAGAGCCATCGCCGGACACAGTGTCAGCCTAGTTGTGTAGTGTCAAAATTAAGATCGACTGATGTGGGTTTTTGAGGTCAGATAAGAGTCTTCACATTTCATCATTTCCAAGCAATCAGCTGAGAAGTCTTCAGTGTTTCCTTCAGGCGCTTTCCTTGTTAGGACTGAATAGTGCTTCACAAACCAGATGGATTTGTGAAGACAATCACACTGTTAGAAACATTTTACTCTGCATCATTAAATGCTCAAACTGATCACAACAATGTGTACTGACACACAGTTATCATTTGTTGCTGCATTAGCTGCTATAAGCAATGTTACTTAGCTTGGAGCAAGAGGGCAATTATTTGTTTAATTAATTAAATACCTATATTTTGAAATACCAAAAGAGATATTTACTATGGATGTGTGGCTGTTCTTTAGGCACTAAACAGTGAAAGTGCAGATGTCTGTGTACTGAGGTTTTAAGCAGGTAAAATAAACCAAAAGCAGCACCCCTGTACATGCTATGTTTTGGCTCATGTTTTTACAGTTTTCCCGTTTAGAGGCACAATATGTAGGGGAAGGGCATAGAAATAAAAAGGAATAATTCAACATTTAGGGAAATAAACTTGAGAGCGTCAGACACTGATGGGATTGTGTGCCTGTTGACCAGTGACAAAGCAAGAAAGGAGAACTGGCTACACTCTCATGTCCGTTCACTAAAAGCAAAGCTAGAGCCATTAGACCGTTAGCTTAGCAAGACTGGCTTTAGCAAGACTTATAAAAATAGTCCACCACATAACCTCAATCTCTATGCTAAGCTAAGCTAACCACATCCTGGCTCTAGCTTTCCTTACATACGGCCTTCCTATTGAAGGAGGAACAGAGTTCAGTAGCAGAGAACACCGTCATTTGTGTTCATTTCCAGAAATGTGTGTCCAGCTTCACATTTTTGTGATTTAAACTGATTCAGAGATGTTGTATTGAGCGGATGTATTGCAGTGGACCGCCTCAATGTATGCGGGCAACGCTGTGTGAATCTACCATCTTCAGCCCGACAACCCCCTTCATTTTTCCCACAGTTGGTAAACAGCACACACACAGGACATGTACACTTGCTGCCAAACTGTCAACTTCACTGCTTATCTTTTCCTCTGCTCCGCTTCATTCACTTGCCTTTACTGTGCACACAAAAAGCTACTCAATGGCGGCTGCGAGTGATCGCACAACCCTACCTTTGACGTTACAGGACTAATAAAGTAGAAAAATGCCACTGCTCGTTTAAATGTACACATGTACACATTTACTTTAAAGACACTACGTGCACAATAATTGTTTTGCTCTTCTGATCTGCTGTCTCTGTAAAAAAAAAAAAAAAAAATTGCTGAACGGACCTGGGACATAGTTTTTTTCATTGTGAACTCACCTGACTGTAGATTTCACTAGCAAGGACCACACAATCAACAGGTATGATTAAATGATTTATTGATAAACAAATGGAAGATGTATGAAAATTGCAGTAGCTGAATAGACATTCAAAAGCGTTGTGGGGAAGCTACGATAGGGAAATTTGCCGTAGCGCCCGGACACGACGGACCCCCTTATAACCCTATGGAGAGGAGGAAGATTAGGAGGCAGGACAGAGAAAGGGGTGGGGAGGGGGATGCAGGATACGAGAGCGAAGGGGAGGAGTTAGGACGTGTGGGTATTTATGGAGATGCTGGCGGTGACGTGCTTGATGTCTGGTCCCGCTCCTGAAACTCTGCTAATTAGCGCCACATAAAGCTGTTGATAATTGATGGTTAAATAAAATAGCACATTCAATAAATAAATGAGTTTTAGAAAGGGATTTAAAACAACAGCAGAAAAAGAAACCACTAGTGTCATTTGCAGCATCACATTTAATCAGGTAGACCACATCGGGATTCCTGTTTGCCTGGCAGACACAATTGAATTATTCCACGGTGAGGTCCCTCTAGTTAGCTTGGCTACCTGACAGCTGCTGCATCTCAGCTCGGTACAGTGTCTTATCAGTGTCAAAAACACTTTTCCGTAATATTACTGTCTTCACTTATTTTGTCCAGCTTCATCACTTCATCACTCAAGTGTCTCCTTCAGTCCCTATGACACTTCTCTTACTTAAGAGTCCAGACTACCAACCACCTCTGTCCTTCTATTTACACAACTCTGTCTTGTCTTCTACTCTTAGCCCAGTCATTTCCTTTTTCAGACCTCTTTGTCCTCTGCAACACAATATCTCACCTACCTTTGTAATTCAGGGTGACTTACAACCCAGTACGCTATCTGTCCTGAAAGCTGTCTGCAGCCACGTTGTTTATTTCCAGGTGAGACAGATGTGACAGAGGACTGAGGCGTACTTCTTCACTGTCCTTGTTTGACGACGTGCAGACAGTGTCAGGGGGGTTATTAGGAAGAGACAATGAATGGATGACACATTTACACCCACGCAAGCAGTGTTATTGATATTTAGTCTGGAGGTGGAAAGAGGCAGCAAACAAAGTTCCACCTTCAACCTTGATGGTTGCGATTCACTGATTTTACGCTCAAAATCAGTTTACTCGTCAGTACACGTAGTAGGCCTGTGGAAAGAGTTTAATGTCCTCTGTCAGACTTTTCTAAAATCTAACAAAAAAAACTAACAATGTAAGATGAAGTGTTTTTAGAGCTTGACCCATATCAGTGATTAAAAAACAGGTTATTTGAAAGACTCACATGATGATAATTAAGCATTAAGTCTTATACAAGAAATAGAAATGTTACTTACTAGTCCAACAGAAAGACTGCCAGGTTCACTATTTTTAGGCTGTCTAAAAGCAAAAGTCAGATGCCCATATACATACATTAACAACTGGTCGTCCTTGTTGTACAACTTACAACATTTCCTCCTACATTAAATTTGACACGCTTAACTAATCAAAAGAACCGCCGTACTTGAGTTGCAACCCGTGTATCACAAATTTAACTGCAAATTATTAGAGACAAACGCGAGAGGCTGGCACCATTTGCAATCTGTGTGTAAACACTGAAAAACGCCTTTAGTTTTATCAACAGAAATCCAGTTTTCTTTCGCACAAGTCCAGGCGTTTTGTGCTAACCCAGATGAGAAGTGCTTACAGAATTTAAAACTGGCATTTAAAAATAAGGTATCTTTCCAGAAACAATGTCATTATTACTTTGGATAATCCACAGATCTGGAAAACTTTCACACAAAAGAAATAGTCCTGTAGGGACACTTGGAACTCCAGAGATGAACTTGTTCATTGCATGACATTTACTTTTTACGGTGAACGTAAGCCACAAAGTCTCCCTGCTAACTTTGCAAGCAACAGTAGCAATGAAACAAGTTACCAAGCTGGTCATTCTGAACAAAGTTGTGAACTAGGGATGAACCATTTGGGGGGAAAATCATCGCGATTTTCTGCCAAATACTGAAGAAACGTAAAGCTGTTGCTTCACATACTGTAGGACATACAAAAGCAGAAACATGCATCACGAATATGCACTTTTTTAAAATAAATGCGTTTTAAGATACATGCTGGTCTATTTAATGTAGCGCTAGCATGAATGCTGTGAACCTTTACTATTCAGAACTCTAAAACCATTATATCGTAACTGGATATTGATAATAATTATGGTTGTAGTTATTAATTTAATTGTTAATCAGAGTCCCAAATTGATAGTTCGGTATATTTGATGAGACTGTAGCAACCTTTAGACTGAGGCAAATTAACTGGCGATCAATTTTGCCTTTTCAAAGGGTTCCCCGAGGTGAATTTATTGTCAGTTCAATCCTGTTATTCCCTTCCTCTTCATGGACTGGTTGTTTGATGTGTGGCCATGCGGTGGATTGGCAACCTGTTCAGGGGGTACCCCGGCTTTCGACCAATGTCAGCTGGGATTGGCTCCAGCCCCCCGCGACCCTGTATGCAGGATAAGTGGGTGACGATGGATGGATGGATGGATGGATGGATGGATGGATGGATGGATGGATGGATGGATGGATGGATGGATGGATGGATGGATGGATGGATGGATGGATGGATGGATGGACTTCCTCTTAATGCATTTACTGAAATATTTTAGTGTTGCACCTACAGTCCTTGAAAACAGTTTGCACTGCGGCCTGTGGGTCCAAAGTAACAGGGACACTAACTCTTTAAATTGATGTTACTAATGAGTTTTCTAAAAGTCCTTTTTAAGCTATAAGAAACACTTAGATGATTATATTCAGCCATTGAGGTGGCATCAGAAATCTCAGAGATATATATTTTAGAACTTCAGCAGGTAAAACCAGAACCGCATGGCCAGATACCACGTCCCTCAATTTTATATGTGGGATTAAGCGTATGTATTGTGATCTAAATATAATCTGACATCTAACCTTTGTGTTTTCTGTCTGAACAGGATCATAAATTTCCTAGTACCTCTTAAAATGTAGTTGAAACACCCCAAGAAAGGCATTTCTTTAAACTGCATGCAGTAAATTGTCAACACATGTGTATTTTTTCCCTGGAGTTAAATGTTGTCCACAGAGAGCTAGAACTTAGATAAATGTTGTGTTGAAAGAATTTTAATTAAATGCTTTCAACATTTTAAGGCAGTTCAGCATCTGGATCTCCTGTTTTAACTGTCCTTGGTGGCACAGTAAAATATGGCAGCAGCTGACTACGTTGCACAACCACTTTATTGACAGTAAACATACTAACACCATCACCTCGACAGAATCTATGCTGAATTGCTGCCATAGGAGCTATAGAGGAGATAGGGGTATTAAAGCGGGAGCTTCTTATACTTGACTTAATGTGCTGACGGCTGCTTTTTGCTTCTGGGAGAACAGCGAAGTGTTGAGTTCCACACAGCTACTGCTGCTAGCATGGAGAGGCTGTCACATATGGCTGTCACATGAAAAGGTAACACTGAAACATGAAAGCAGTCTCGGGTATTTTCCTATTCTGTCCTTTGGGAAATAACAAAATAAAAAAGTAGAAAACTGATGACCTGTTTGGGAAAGTAAGTTACAGTGTATCAGTTTTCTCTCTGTGGCTGTATCTGTTTATAAAGGCACAGCAGAGGTATGGACAGCAGTCTGGTTATCTCTGCCAACCAGTGAACTGATGGCCAGATAGCATGAACTTTTTCTGTGCACAGTCACATTCCCAGAGGAGGAAACCTATTGATTTTGACCCTGTGACCTTTTCCAGTGACCTTTACTGTAGTGCCATCATATTGGTCCACACTTTTAGTTTTCAAATGAGCAAGTCCTGATCTGCTACTCAGACAGACATCATCTTTACGGGGCTGATTTAGGTTCCTATTTGGAAATTCTTGATTTTATGTGACAGCAGGATTTTCTCTTCAGAAGAATCGTTCAACATTTTGGGAAATCTGCTCATTGGATTTCTTTCTGAGAGTGAGATGAAAAGGTTGATACCACTGGTTTGCCTAGCATAGCACACAGATTGGCAGCAGGGGGGAACAATTAGCCTGGCTCTCCAAAGTTATAAAATATACCTACAGTGCTTTGGCTAGCCTTATACCTGTTCTGTCATCTACCTTGGAAAATGCAGACTCTCAATCTAATAAATGAAGATTCACGACTAGGACCACCCCTTGAACTCATCCCATTTCCACACATAAAATACTTAAGCACACCTTTTCCATTCACTTCCCATTTGACTTAGTTTCATATCCCTCCCTCCCCAAACACCCTGTTTCCCTTCCCTTCTTTCTTTTGTCTGCATACAGGAACACGGGGGGTCCATTCACCTACCTACGAAGAGACAGCTCCCCCACTCAGAGTCGAGACTCTCACCGGTTCCTATCTGTCTTCCCACCAGCATTCTCCACACTCCTCCATCCGACAGTCCATGGACCGGATTTCTCCCCCCACCCCTCACTCTTCTTCCCGTCATCCATCACCCCTCGATCCTTACCCCTTCAACCCTTGACCCTCTGTCCCTGCATCTCTTATTCCTCCCTCCGGACCCCTAATTCATCCCTCTTCATCGTCTTGGCTCGCCTCCATAACATGCAATAAACTATTCTAAATCTATATCTTCACTGCAGTGGTCTTTGTTGGTAAAACCATTATTAAGGTCACTTCTTGTTAATAGTTGAAGTATTTATTACATATGTATGTGATTCATCATTATGAGCAACAACGTTCACATAACAAATATTTATTTGAACCATTGTAAATACAAAAACATTAATTAGAGCAGCTTAAACACTTTTTGAACACTCATAAATTTGGGGTTCCATATTTACAGATTTTTGTCCTATTTGTTAGGATTTGATTGTTCATTACTTGCTACATATGTTACTGTTAGAGAAAATTGTCATTGAAGTCATTCAATAACAGGAGTCAGATATCTGTAACAGCTGCTTCAATGTTCAGTGGCAGCAAGTAGGTAAAACATATCTTCCTTCCTTCCTTCCTTCCTTCCTTCCTTCCTTCCTTCCTTCCTTCCTTCCTTCCTTCCTTCCTTCCTTCCTTCCTTCCTTCCTTCCTTCCCTCCTTCCTTCCTTCCTTCCTTCCTTCCTTCCTTCCTTCCTTCCTTCCTTCCTTCCTTCCATTACTCTGGATATAAAACAAAAGCTGTACAGATGAAGTGTAGCCCTATATCTAAAACAATTGTTCCATTTATTTGTCCTGGTTCCTTTTCTTTTTTCGGGAGCTGATTGAATCCAGCTGAATTTACACCCCAAATAATCACACAACAAAGCCGAGAGCTCCGATTTCAAACAGAAATACCACTATTTGCAATTCCAATCGAGCTAAAGCATTCATTTTTTTCATCAGCTTCTTACTTCCAAAGGGGAGATGTAGCAGGCTCGGCTTAATTGAATTAGCCGAGCACCAACCAACAATAAGATTGATACAGAAGCCCCCATGTTATTTGGTGATACATCTCAGGCCGGTGCCAGGGTCTAAGTGAACCGTAACTAAAAGCTTATTGACCCTCCATAGCTGCCATATTGCCTACTATCTCATCTGTGGCATGAAGGCGACTAAATGGAGCTCATGGACATTGCAGCCGTGAAGTATGGAGCATATATACGGATCATGTGATCCTTACATGAAAGGGGCTATACAGTATTGAGAAATACCGAACATATACTGTGATGTTATATATATGTATTTAGTCATTTTGTTGATGCTGTGAGCACCAGAAGCCATTTCATTCACTTGAGAGCTCACAAAACCTGAGCAGGTAATACCAAAACTGCATGGCTAAATAGAGAATAAGAACAAATGTTTTTTTAAACTGCCAGTATTCTTAGCCTGATATCCATTACATGTAAAAAATTTAAATCTATTAGTCTGTCATGTCAAAACTTACAGTCTAAATGAGCAACCCAAGCTGTGTAGCTCTAACAGCCTTTGACACAGTCATTTATTATATTGTCTGACATTTGACTCTAAATAACTTGACTGCCATTTTTATTAAGCAGCCAGCCAGGTGTTCAGATCTCGTAAGACAGAGAGAGAGAAAGAGAGAGACATTTACGTCCCATCCATATCTTCTCCAGTTGTGTCTGCGGTCTTGGCTGATATTCTGCAGATGTATATTGCTGGTGTAAAAAAAGAGGGTCTCAGAGGCATAATCCCTGTCTGTTCCATCTGGCTTTGCCCTCGCTCCCCTGTATCAGCCTGGCTTTGATTTTTTTTTTTTTCTGCCAGTCCTATGACTGTCCTTGCTTTCCTGTTACACTCCTATCTGCTGTGTAATTGGCGAGTGTGGCCTGCCACCTGAGACTCCCTTTAACCTCCCAAAAAAACAAAAAAAAGCAAGAGAAGAGTGAAAGGAAGGGTGATGAGATTCTTTCTCCATAGAATCAGCTTGTTGAAAAGTGTGCAACTGAGCAGACTGGTGTTTTTCTGATAACGACTGCAATCCCATCGGTTTTACATATTACTTAATGTATTTTGCACTTTTAAAACTAACAATGCGTATTATGTGTACATTCTAATCCAAACAGACTTTTGGTTTCTTGTCTTGGTCTCAGGATCCATATGAGATATGCATATAATTGTAAATATTACACCTGCTTTTTTACTGGAAGACCTGAACCCAAGCCTGTCTGCTAGAAAGTCTATTGTCCATCCATCCATCGTCAACCGCTTATCCTGCGTACAGGGTCGCGGGGGGGCTGGAGCCAATCCCAGCTGACATTGGGCGAACTGGACAGGTTGTTGTTGTTTTAGTGTTGTCAAATGCAGTTGTCAAACGCAGATTCCCATCATTTTCTGCTTGTGGCTGTTTCTTACCAATCAAAATCAACTTGCCCTCCCTCTATCATATGGTTTGTCTCTCTAAGTACATAGCCGTAGCTACCACTGAGGACACAGTGCTCATTTGCTCATCATTTCTCTAAATGTAGGTGTGTAATGGCCAGAGATTTACATTCTTCAACTACACACAAATTTTACGTTTTAGCTTTTTCTTTAGGCAGATTCTGCATACCCAATGTTGTGAATGGACTTTTTTGGATTTCCTCCACCAAAATTGTAACATATTCTTGACAGCGTGGCCAGGACATCCTTGTAAAAGAGATTAAAAATCTCAATGGATTGCTTTCCTGGATAAAATAAAGGTTAAATAAAAGAGGTTCTGAAACATCACTACCTCATTCAGGGAGATAAAAAGAAAATCTAATTATTCCAGTTTCCTTCTCAGATTGTTTCATCTGAATATTTTTTAGAGGCATGAAGAGGAAAATTATACAGTATTTACAAGAAAAACGTAAAAAAGTAAACCTAATTTTGTTCAGCAGGATTTAGTTTAGAATCAGACTGTTACGACATAACCCTGTTTGGCTGCTACGGTTACCTACCTATTCATGTATTCATACAGTATTTTTTCTCTCTAATGTTACAAGAGAAAAGGCTTTTAGGATGAGGACTAACTGATGTGTTTGGAAAGGTAATGGTATCTTGGGGAACATTGGCTGCAGTTGCTGGAGCGTAAACGTCCCCAAATCCAATAAAGAGCAGGACAGAACGTTAACTCTGATAGCATCCAGGAATCCACAGAGATACTTACAACCTCTAATCCCACAAAATAAAATAGTTAGTTAACAATGTGCTCTTTGACCTTGGAAGAAACGCTTACTTACTTATGTTAGATTAAAGTAACACTGTTACTACTAACTATTCCTTATATATTTGCTTGACAGGCCTGCCGTGCTGGTTCCTAACATAGTATGTAGATGTAATTTCTATGAAACAGGCTTGTTCTTTGTTCCTCATTATTCCTGTAAATATGTACATTGTGGCATTGCCTCAAAGGAACAATTTTAGTAAGGCAATAAACTCATCAAATGGGTGCTGATGTCTTCACTCCTCGGAGAGGCTGCAGGAGCAGTGAATACAGCATGTTTGGGATTGATTAATGGAATGTATTGAACTGGCGCTCTAAGAGCCTGAGCTGGGGCAAAAGGAGTAATGACTCCCACAAACTAGCTTAGAGGAAGACAGCAGTAAGCGTCTCCATTAGCCGGTGAGGTAACGAGTCAGTGATGCACTTTGGACATTATTGTCAGCCGTAAATCACATTTAAAGGAGGATGAGCTTCTACCTGAGGTGGGATTAGTTTATTAGGAAGAGAAGCTCTGACATTCAGCAATGACAGAGAGAGAGACTGACACACAGCCAGGGATGGCTGCGTACGATCATATTGACATTTATGGAGCATGGACGCGCACCCACACACACACACTCATTCACACCTCCGACACTCACAAACAAGCTGTCACTGGAAAACCACTTTCTCAACCTTGAAAACAATTGTCCATTTCCCCAAATGAGATGCATTAGAGCAGTGAGTCATTACGTGCGCTCATAATCAGCCAGAGCGAGCCGACATCATCAGTGGGGGAGGGGAAACATGGAGGAGAAGCGATAACGAGGACGACCTCAGCGGCAGTGGTCAACCAATGCGACGCAGGGCAGAGGGCTGAAGGTGGACTGGATGTGATGAGCCGTGTCCTCTTCAGTGAGCCAGTGGGTGGACACAGGGTGTGTGTGTGTGTGTGTGTGTGTGTGTGTGTGTGTGTGTGTGTGTGTGTGTGTGTGTGTGTTTGTGTTTGCGTGTGAGGGGAGCGCTATGTCCATGGTATGACCACAAACTAGATAATGGAGGCAGCAGGTTGATGGAACTCAGAGGTCAGAGTGGGAAACACAGAAAGTGAGCATCCTCAGTAGAAGGAGACTGGGGGCTGGTAAATGTACACTTTTTGCCCACACAATTAAGACCATGGAACATTGGAATAAATACAAATAGTACAAATCTCCACACATTAGTGACACATGAGCTATGATATGCACTTATTCATGTGCATGTATGTATTTTATTATATTTTGAGAGCTTTGCTTGTTAAATTGCAATATTAACATAACATGCATGTAGCATGACTTGTCAAAAGCCTTTGATACAGTTGATCATTCAATTTTCCTGAGAAATTGCCCTCAATGGGTCTTACAGGTAACACTGGCACATGGCTTAAAAATTATTAGAGTGATAGAAGCCTGGCCATTGTAGTAGATGGTGCAAAGTCAGGTGATGTACTTGTTCAAAAAGGAATTAAGGTTCAATATTAGGTCCCTTGTTGTTTACTGTCTACATAAATGATATATAACACTGTGAGAATTTGTAAATATCATTTTTATGTGGATGACACAGTTATTTATTTGCTTCTGCCCCATCCTATGCTCAAGCACATGCTTCAATCAGACCTTTTCATTCTACAAAAATCTCTTATTGACATGAAGCTGGTACTGAATTCAAGTAAACCTAAATATATACTCTTCTCTTCCATGTCTGGAAAACAACATTTGGATGAGCTTAAAATTAGTACACTGGATGGTACTGGTATAGAACGTGTTCCAGCATACAAATACCTTGGTATTTGGCTGGATGAACATTTTACTTGTAAAACACATCTTACTGTTTTGGTGAGGCTAAGAGTTAAGATTGGTTTATTCTACAGAAATAAATCTTGTCTGTCTTATTAGCATAGAATGGACACTGTAGAAGTTACTTTCATATCAGTACTTAACTATGGAGATATTCGGTATATGTATGCTTCAGCTGCAGTTCTAAAACCTCTTGATGCAGTTTATCATGCTGCCTTGTGGTTTATTACTTGTGCCAATTACAACACACACCATTTTCTTCTAAACTCGCTAATGGGGTGGGAGTCGCCAGGAGAACTAGGCACTCGTTAGTATTATTAAAATAAATAAAATTGTGCTTCATGAAAAGTGCTCTATGATGTGAACCATGCATATATGTGTGTACGTGTATAAGTGCTTTACAGTACAGTACATGTGTGTATATGGCCCCTGTTGTGATTATGTAAATGAATGCATTTGAGGAGTGAGAGGGATGAGTCGACTGTCACACTCTGTCAGTTAGTCACAGCTCAGGATCTACAAAGACAGAAAGGGACCAAAAGAGAGGGAAAGGAAAAAGAGAAAGAGATGGGAAGGAAGGAAGGAAGGAAGGGAGGGAGGAAAGGAGGTGCCTCTTGTGTACACATGCATATCTCACTGAGGCCTTACAAGCACTTTTAATCAAACAAAAACAGCACAACAGGCTACTTTATATTTATTGTGGAAATCTGTTTTGCACCCCAACATGCAAATGAGTGAATAAATATGTAGAATTCAATCAACTAAACGAACCTGAAGGTATTTTACAGCCACATAAACTGTGCGTCTTTATTCAAATGAGCCTGTCAGATAATTGAAGAAAAATGTGTCCTGGATACTGCCAAACCCCTGACTATAAAACATTATTGCTTTCAGTGTTATTATCTTCATAATGTAAATCTGCCTCAATTTTGATGTGTGTTAGAATTAACCAGTAAGGCACTGCTATAAAAGTAGTCTGTAATCAACCATCAATAAAATGTAAGTTGTCTCATTATGTAATTATATGAATTATTTCCCTTTTGTCTTAAAACACGTATTGGATCAAAGTGTTCAGTATGAAAAGGAACAAATCATAAACACCAAATGGCTTTTTAAGTTTGAAAGAATTAACCCTGATGATGTCATAGTGATGTCATCAGGGTGATCTCAGAAATCCTGGGTTACAAACTGGAGCGGTGGACTTCGATCAGGGAGAATCGATTGAAAGACACTTTTCAAGTTGCATGTTGGGACGTGTAGGGATTACTTTCCACCTCACTACATAAGGGGCACGCAACCTCCTGCATTGCCACTGAAAGCTGCCATTGGATACACAGAATAAACCAATGTGGACGTTTCTTTTGCAGGGGTACTGGGCTATTATAAACACTGCAGGAAACAGTTTTGAACCTGCAACAGACTTAACTTAATGAGAATCAGACTTAACTGAAGACAGTCAGAAACAAAGCTGTAACGTCATGTCATTCCAACACGGTCTCCCTCCCAATTCGGTGCACATGGACGCTTGGTCAAGACCCCTTGGAAATACACTGGGTATCCCTTTAGGGTCATTGTTAAATGTACTGGGCACCCTTTTAGTGTCTAACACCATATTTGTTATTGCTAACTTGACTGCATATATATATATATATATATATATATATATATATATATATATATATATATATATATATCTGTTAACCAACATGTACAGATATATGTACAGACTGCAGAGTTATTACCTTGCTTCTATTATTTCCATCTTGAAGTGGAAATTGGACTTCAGTCAATTTGGTAGTTTCTTACCATGTGTAAGGAAAGTAGCGTATGCACCAATGACTGATGACCACCTGAACACAAATTTGACATGGTCACATGAAATTTCCCAACTTAACGAGTATCATGCTCCATCAAACTGGCCTGCAGTCCGTGATTTATGCTGTCTTCACCTCATATGGGATGGATAGTAAAGATAGAAAGGACTCCTGTGTTTACAACATGCAGGCGTTCACATCATCAAAAACTCTAGACGGTTGTATTATTGGAGAGCGCGTTGTGTGAGGCAAAAATAAATAAATACTGTGCATTGACAAAATATCACTATACCTTTTAGATGTAGGTTAAATTACCTTGAATAAACAGACTTTGGCATATTTGAGGTATATGTGTTTCTTTGGTCAGGGCTGTTTGTGGATATTTTTGTCTCCGCTGAGGAACTGATCTTTTCATTCTAGTATTTTACACATTATTGTATTTTTTTAACATAACTTTGTGAACTTCACTCAACTTCTGGAGTCGTTTATTACATTAACATGCGCACTAGCGCCCCTGCTGTGACTTTTCCTGGTGTTAATCATGTTCATGTTGTGGTATGGAACATAAGGAACTTGGTTATTCATATCTTATGCTTCTGAACATTAACCTTTGTTCTGATCATCTGTGCAGGAGTTTCTTTGACTCCTCCACCATAAACAGTCTCTGCCAGGCCTGGGCCTCTTAAACCTTAGCATTTCTCTAACAGGATGCTTAAATTTTTGTGGTCAGCTTGCATCGTGTCAGCTCGGGACATCATTTACGCTCATTCAAATTTCAGAATAGAAAATAGATACAGAGTAGATCGGAGTGACTTACCGACCTGTACATGGCTGGAGTTTAGAATGCACCTGCACACACTGGATTTGTATCCTGGTGTAGATCGTAGAATGATGTTGGATCATAAGTAATCTGGTTATTCATGCATGATTCTTAAACAGCTGTGTGACTAAATGAAGTGTGCATAGCCATCAGGTTGAATTAATCATATGACAGGGAGTGTGAGCCTCCAAGGCAGTGTCTCTTATACTCTGCCTACAGTCTCAGCATCAGGTAGGCAGGGTGAGCAATGTGCAATGTATGCACATTGGCGGCCCTCCAGCTTTTGGAGGTCTACACAACCACGTAGTTCCCATTTGGCTAAAAATGGCCCAGCGTTATCATGCGCCAAATCACATATTAAAGCTTTCAGGGAAAAAAATGAGTTGTGATTACGTCTTGGCTGTTGATGTGAACACTATTACCAGAGACTGTCCTCCCAAAGTAAATCACAGCATCAGTCGTTTCAGCAAGTGCCCCAAAAAGACCAGGTCCTCCAAATTAAAAGCAAAGAAGTTGTTTGTTCACATAGAAGTGTTTTCTGATTTGATGCCCTGATCAGCAGGACGACATCATTTGTCTGTGCCTGCCAACACTGTAGCAAATCACTGTTGAAAAATTAATTAGGCGCAAGACACAACTTACGGGAACGTTAGGGAACCGTCTCCATCATTATTACTAACTTACTCTAAAGTTAGTTTAACCTATAAAGTTAAAGGTTAAAGTTAGGCAACGATGGAGGTCATCTTTTTAAGGAACATTGACTGCTGGAAACTTGAAGTCTGATGTTTTGTACACCTATCAATCCAGCACTCCTCCCTCGCTTCAGGGCGATGTTGCCTGAACGGAAACATGTCGTATTTGGGGCTCAAACAACTGCTGCTGTCATTACTCTAAAGACGACAGTCTCCTATGTGTGAATGTGTGCAAATGTAAAGCAGGGCGCTGCTGGAAAAACAGCACGGCGTTCTGTCATCTTCCTATGGAAAAGATAAGAATTGAAACAAATAAATCACACGAATGTATAAGAGCTGATAGTGTTAGAGAAGAGAAACTGGCTTTGAGCATTCTTTGATCTCACCCACAAACAGCACCCTTTGCTGTGGCAGTCCATCACCTGAGCGGACTGCGTAAACCAGCCCTCCTTCGAAGACGCAACATCTCCAATATTTATCTCTCTGCCCCCGCAAAGTCATCCAGCCGTCCTTGGAGTCTTTCTTCTTTGCCCTTTGGGGCAGAAAATGAGTCAAGCAACAGCGCGATATTCCAGTCAGAGTGAGCTCTCCCTCCTTTTCAGGAACGCTATAGTGCAACCTGAGGGTGACAAAGAGAAGGAGCTTTCTCAGCCTGCCTCAAGATAACAGCCCATAGGATGTGTGTCACATGCATGCACTGTGGACACCACAATCTAATATTGATTAGCTCTCGTGCCTCGTGGGAGTGGAAGCAGAGACAGTGCATACATCACTGATATTAATTATGATTCTAGTGTGAACAATGTGAAGGGGGCTGAAATTGAATCACTGTATACTTCTGAGGGTACAGCAGCATGACACGCCTGCACTGATACAGTTTGTGTGTGTGTGTGTGTGTGTGTGTGTGTGTGTGTGTGTGTGTGTGTGTGTGTGTGTGTAATGGGGTGGGGTAGGTCAGAAGAAGGGGAAGGACAAGGAAGGAAGACTGATGACTTTTAATCTCACGGGGCAAACGTTAGCAGTTCCTCGACAGCCTACTCCTAACACGCACACACACCCCATATGTCAATCCAACACACAGACACACACACACACACACACACACACACACACACACACACACCGTGTTTCTCATTCTCATTCATATCTACAGCATGTAGTCAGAGGAAATTACTGATGGGCATCACAATGTGCTGAATATCCTCAGACAGCATACACACACACACACACACACACACACTAATAAAAGCAGAATATTGAGATAAAACATCCCAAAAAGTCCCAAATATCAGGGACTCAAGTTTAACAGTTTAACCACCCTCATAGATTTCTCTGTGCCTCTGTCTGTGATTGAAAGCTGACCGGACACCAGCAGAGCAATTCCCCTGGTAGCAATTACACAGAGGTGGTAACTGTCGGTTTGTGGAGCGATAAACTTTTGCTGTCAGCAGTCATTTTTTTTCTCTCCTTTCATGGGGTGTCTGCTGCTGTATTCAGATGTTATGGCCCAAAAAATAATCCATGTATTTATGCAGGAACTGCTCCGCTGCTTGGGTTTTCATGTCCACGTGTCCAAATATGTGGTTTTACATACAAAATGCAGCTGAGAGAGGTTCCAGTTCATTCCGTTTTTCAGTGTAGTTCACAGATTGGCTCTTAGCTCAACTCATCTAGTCTTCGCCTTCCCAAACAGCTCACTAGCAGAGGTTCATTTTCAGCAACTCTGAGAAACAATGTTACAACTAATTTCCAACGGTAATGTTGCTGGAATTACATTTTTCTTGTCAGCGTAGGGGGGAAACATTTTTAATGAATGCATTTGCCAAATGTTCAAAGAAATTGCATTTTTAATTTGCTGCCCTGACAATATCCACTCTTGTAATACAATATAGTAGCGACTAAAGCTTTTATGGTTTTGCCTAGGCACTCACAACACTTGGTTAAGGTTAGGAAAAGATGGCGGTGTTAAACCTAAGCACATGCAGGACTCAAGAGACAAACCTCAGTCTCCAGTGTCTCAGTCCTGTACTTTATACAACCACCAAATACTTTCTGTTTTCTGTTCTGTTCTGAATACTGTTTGGTATTATTTAGGCTGTCCCTGACCATTCCTTTCCGCTGTCATTTAGCTGAAATATAAAATGTGTAAAGAAATAATCGAGTGCTTTTATAATTGCAACTTCCAAAAACTGGTGGCACCAGTAATGATTTCGGTGTGTCATGGCAGTCAATTATTTTGCAGGGATTTGAGCAGCTTAATGAATCTACTGTGACTAAAAACAATGAATCATAAAGGCTTGATTCTGGCCATGTCCTTTCTGAGAAAATAACCCTGATGATGTCACAGTGATGTCATCTGAGGGTCATCTCAGTTTTGGGTTCAGAGACTACAGATTTAAAACAGAAAGCCTGTGTTACAAACTTGGGACATGGAGTTTGTAAGAATAAGAAAGGGGAATATGCAAGAATGGGTGCATTATGGGAGTTCTAGAATCCATTGTTTTGGGGTTTGACACACTCTGAGGAGTAAAAGTCAGGATTCAGATTTGGACCATTATTTTTTTAATCTCTCTCTTTTTAGGCCAATCCTAAATCCAGCCTGTCCTCAGCAGGAAAACCATTCATATTCATTCATTTATTCCACTCATTACAACTCATATTTGTGTTTTTTGGGGCTTCGAGCTGTAGTGGCAGAGGAAGTCAGGTGACGTGGTATAAAGAGCAACAAAGTCCGTGTAAGGAGGGTGGTGGGGTGGATGGATGTGTCAAGTAAACTGAACTCAGGACCCAAAGGTTCGAGTCCAACGTGAAAGAAAGTCAAAGTTAAGTAACATTTTGTAGATTGTTGTCTAAACCTAAAGATTCTGCAACTGTATCACAAGGTTTACCACATGTTAAATGTGGTACCTTAGACCTAAGGTCCGGTACACCTGTCGCTGGCCTGGTATACTTGCCAACACTCTTACATGTGGTGGAATGTGATGTTGTACTTTCCAATGGACATGTCATTATGGGACACTTGACAATGGACCTACTTAGTTGCTTAGGTATGACGGACGTGTTGACTAAATTGCTCGAGTGGCTCTTTAAAAAGTCCAAAAGGGTTTGAGCAGGTTTTATGCGGTGGAATGCTGACAGGGCGAAAAAAAATATATATATATATATATACTGAGTATACTGAGTATTTATATATATATATATATAAATACTCAGTATACTCAGTGTAACATAGCAATTTTTATTGAATTTTGACTGAAAGAATCTGCCAGTGGGATGCCACCTGTTTTCAATGCAGCCTGTTTTTGTTTTTCAAAATAAGAGTCATTTGGAAATGACAGGATTTATGAGTAGCACCCCTGATAAAAGTTAAAGACAATTTCATAATGTTAAATGCGTTTTTGTGGACTGTTTTATGAAGATTTTGAAGGAGAAAAATGACAGTAAGAACCTTTGGAGACCACATTAGCTCTGCTGCTCAACTCCTTGGTGACATGGGGCTGAGAAGAGGCGTGTGTATTTGTGTGTGTGTGTGTGTGTGTGTGTGTGTGTGTGTGTGAGGATCAGGTGGGTATGGGGGGCCAGCCTACAAAATGAGAGGAGCAGCAGCACTGGAGGAGCAGATGTGAGAGGTACACTGTAGGGGCCGCATGCATAATTAGCCGCGGATATATTAACGGGAATAACCGGATTATGAGGATTTGAGGAGGAGAAATCGCCAGAATCCGGTATCATACAAGGCGAGGGATTAAGTTAGACGTCTTCACTCCCCCTGTCGCCGTTATGGGGATAGACCGGCGGCGGAGAGCATCTCTGGCTCTCACCTTGAACTTCCTCGCTTTGTTTCTGGCCGTGTCGGCTCTCACCACCAGCTACTGGTGCGAGGGGACGCGAAAAGTGGTGAAGCCGTTCTGCACCGGCCCGGTCACCACCAGGCAGTCGTTCTGCATCAGGTTCAACAGCTCCAACGTCAACGACACGCGGCTGGTGCAGTACATCTGGGAGACCGGCGAGGATAAGTATTTGATGAGGAAGTTTCACACCGGCATCTGGTTCTCCTGCGAGGAGAACATCAACATGACCGGTAAGTTTTGAAAGAAAGACACCGTGCTGATGTTGGGACCGGAGCGCAGCCGGGCGCGCGGGGCTGTGCGCACAGAGAGGTGCGTCACTGAGGGACACGTCGATCCAATAACCTTTATAAATAAGGCAAAGTCCTGCTTTTGGTGCTATTTTCCCATAGAATAAAATCTGATTTAAAACAAGCTACATTTCGTGATTAATCTCAGAAATTCATTTGATGTCTGTTGATCACAAATCAAAAACTCGTTTTTGTGTCCATTCAATGGAGGCAATACTTTAATAGAAAGGTTTTAGTGAACATGAAGATGAGGATGTAAGGTCCAGAAAATGGCAAGCAAATTGCTTTGTTTTGTTTGAATAATACAGAAATTAAAAGCTATTTTGTTCAATGTCACAGAAGACGGACAAAAGGCAGCTTATTCTCACATGTCAGGAGCTAGAACCAGAGATTATCTTGTAATTTTGATTTTTTTTTTTTAAAAGGGGCTCAAAGTGTAGCTGATGTTTCACTTTCTTTCAATCAATTAATCAACTCTAATAACTGCAGCCATATTTTTTATGTCTATGGAAAACATGGAAAATCTAAATTAAAGGCTTATTATACCCACTTCAAAGTTGATGATTTATTCTCTTACCAACAGCATTCACTACTGTGTGTGAAAGCTGTTCAACTGATTTGTGGGCCAGTTCCAAATAAGCCAGCTGAGAGCTGCATGGTCCCCCAACTGTGGATCTAGGAATGTGTGGCTACAGTATCTGTGTCTGTCTCCAGACTGCCACAAAAGCATTTGTTCTTTGTTGGCTGTGAAATACCACAGAATTTCCTGGCCAGCACACTGACACAAGCTGGATTTGAGGCAAGAGATTTTGACATGCTGGGGGAAGTGGCAGAGCTTGTTATTGCACAAACACAGAAAGGAAATCTCCTCACAGATTGGATTTTTTTTTTTTTTACATCACAGCTTTGTCTTTGTCACACAAAGTGAAACAGGCTACCTGTGATTCTCAATCTCAATCTGAAAATCGATGGAATACAGATGCAGCCTCTGTCTCACTTATCAGCATGTTGCAGTAGTGAATATACTGAGACTGAGTGCCAATGAAATGTCTAATTTACAATCTTTTCCAGGTGAAAAATGCAGAAGTTTCCTTTATGTTGCACCTTCAAATGAAAGAGGTAAGCATATATGTTTAAAAAATATGGTGCATGTATTAATATTATCATTTACAATACACCCTAATCACTAAGTCAGAAGCATGTGGCGACGCAGTGCCATCTCACTAGTGCATGGAATAATAGCTCAGTTTTGCAGATAATAAGCTGGTAAAAGCTGTTTGTAAAACCCAGCAAGACATCATTCAATCTGATGAAAAACTTTACTGTGCTGCTCACATCACTTTAGTAATCATGAGAGGCAGAGTTGCTTATCGCAGAAGAACACAAACCTTTTTCCTTTTTTCGTTGAGGCCTGACATCTCTAGCGCTCTCAATGTAAGGGCTGTTTTCCGATCACTCCAAGTAAGCTGCTTAGCGCTGCGGTGGCCAATTTGACTGAAGTGGGCATGTTGGAAAAGGAATTTGAGATCTTCTGTCACTGCAATGAAATTCAGCGCCTGTCCCAGTCAGACCGTTGTCAGAAACATCTGCCGGCCTCCAAGAGACACATGTTTTCTACTTTTCATCTTTAAGCTTACGTTACATTTGAAGTCGCTTCAGTTGGCTTACTGCAGGTCACTTTTAATGAAAGTGTGACTGTCATGTCTAATGTAATCAAGTAAACAACATCATACCAAGGCTAAATCTTGCTAATTACAGTATTTTTGAAAATGCAATGGTTGTTGGTGGAGTGACCCCACAGAGCTGTGAATGAACTGATCACTCGCTCTGTTAGGTAATAAGTAAAGTGGCGTTCCAACAAATGAATTCAATACAGGCCCTCTAATCAGCCCTCCTCCTGCTGCGTTTCACCCGTGTTCTCAATGCTTAGCCTCACAACCAGACTGAGTTGCCATTTTGTTTCACTTTATTCAGTCTGACATTGTTCATGTTAACCGTTTTCAGTTCAGGAAGCTTTGTTATTTTCCTAAACCAGTGAGCAGTGAGTGCCATGTCCATCCCCTTAAAGTTATTTTCAGTGGCCTTGGAAGCTGCAGTGAGTGTTACCAAGACCAGTTTGTTCTCCGAGTATTACAATCTTTTTAAAAGCTGTCATTTCTGCAAGTCAGCCTACAACAAGCTACACAGTATAGCTGCATCGAGCTCACCCACCCTTGTCGCCATTTTCTGGGCAATGTTCCTGTCAACATTTTTCTGGCTCTGGCACAGGAAAAGCATGTTCCCTTCCTGAAAGAATACTGCTGAGTAAAATAGTATATTTTTCTTATTGTCAACAATAAACCCAATGAAAAACTAAAAACAAACAAGGACTGCCAAAACCTATAAACCAGACTAATTGAGAATTCAGACAAAAAGCAAATTTAGTCCTCGCAACGCTTTCCTCACGGGTTTTTATTGCTGGACAACTGCTTTCACAAGTTTTCACACACGACACAATAACGCGCATAGACACAACCCACAATTACTAGCTATATGAACCCAAAGTTAACATTTTGCTGTGATTTAATTGCAATAAACGGCTTAAACCGATGCCGAAATAACTACAATTTAATGCCAATTTTTGAAACATATGTTTGTTTTCTGAATGGAGTTCGGATCGATCAGGGCTATGCTATGCTAACTTGTTCACAAGTACAACTATAGCTGGAATAAAGTATCAGACACATATTATCTAAACTCACCAGGTAGTTCATCCTCCTCGCTTTCTTTTCTAAAAGCAATGTCCAGTTTTGTCCTGTTTTTATACAATTATAAAGTAGCAGTCCAACAGAGCTCTGGGTGCCCAATGACGCTACCAACAGTGGAACCAGAAATGTACAGAAGATCGCTCTTGAGAAGCTCCAGTGAAGATAAATCAACATTGTAATCCAAAAAACTAAAAAAGTTAATTTAATAAAACTCTCAGCTCCTCCCACAGGTAAACGGCGTAGCTGTCAGAGCTTAATTCAATCCGACAACAGGTTATTTGTCCAAAAACTGCAGCGGTCTGTACCTCGACATACCTGGTGATCTCCAAACAACGCTCTGAAGCCGTCGGTGACGTCCAAACCATCTCACCGTTGAGTCAGTGTCATGCGACTCTCTTGCTAAAGTTGGAAATTTTCAACTCACGCGAAGGCCGTCGCGTCGCCGCCAGCGCCCCCCCCCCTTCGACCCCTCTGCACCGCCCGACAGGAAATCGCAGCTCTCCGCGTCTTTGCATCGCCCCCAATGCTCACTTCGCTTTTGGTCTGAAAGCACCATAAGAGTCTACAACCAACGGTCCTTCAGGTCCAAAATGTGTTTTTGAATGGGTCAGAGAGTGGTGTCAGAACAAAAAGTCACACAAAATATTTAGCACAAAAAGCAAATGCTTTGCTGCCAATAGAAACTGTTTAGGTCATTTGCAATTTCATCTGCCTGGCAAAATGAGAGGAAAAACTGAAAATGCACCTAATTGTGGCGGATGTAAGACTTTAAATGTCCTCTAATAACATTGTCTTTAATCCTCTGCACCCTCCTACTATAAATTGAATTAAAGAAAGCTTTTACTGAGGTGTGGAATTCAATTTAGAGCAGGTAAAAGACAGTTGTAGATGAAGGATGTATTCATAATTCATCCAGGGATATTTTGGGTAACAGGCGTATTACTTTAGTCCACCTTGTGATTAATTAACCACGCAGTAACTACCTGCCCTCGGGTCATATGCAATTACACCACGGCTTACACTTACAGGTTTTCAAATCCGTTGATATTTTGTCCTGCCACGCACACCAGCCTGAGCTCAGGATGTTGCACGTCTCTTGGTAGAGCAGATATCCTTTCTCTGACTGTAAAGGTTAATGATATGGGTAACGGGGTCAGTGGTCCACTTTTCCCGACTCATTCTCATCCCGTCCTTATCCCCCACTCCTCGCCCGTGCTTATCCACATTCTTTCTCAATTCCCCAGCCCCCATCTCTCCACTCTCTCGATTCCAATCACTACACCCCCTCCATCATTCACCCGACCATGTCCACCCCACCCCCACAACACAAATGTCTTTTTTTTTTCTGCCTCTGTGCTATTCATTTTGTCATAACCAATTCTCTCCATAGGAGTGCTGTGGCTGTGCATTGTGGCGGAGTGCCTGTACATCCTCCTGCTGGCCACCGGAGGCATCCTCATGTCCATAGAGGTGTGTCACTTTGGCAATGTCATCGACGGCCTCAAGCTCAACGCCTTCGCTGCCATATTCACTGTGCTCTCAGGTGAGTAGCAGTATTTGCTGTCGTGGCAATCCAAATGGAGAACAGTTATATGAATCCAATCAAACTGTCAAAATTAAATAGTTGCAGATTATGAAAATCAAAAGGAAATAAATTATATATATTCTCCTCACTTTTTCTGTCAGGACATATAAACTTTAACGGTTCACAGTTCTGCATCTTTTTCAATTTTTTGTAAGAGGATAAAACCGTTTTGGGATGTACGGAGGAGCAGTGTCTGGGCTTCAGAGGTTTAGGTGGGTGTTGTCTTTGTGCATTTGACATTTAAGCCAACGTCTTCTGCGTCAGCTTCTGCGGTGTGCTGCTTACTGGAGAATGTCATAGCCCTGTATGGTCTAAGAATTCTGATGCAACATTTAATGATGGAATGACCCCACTGTCCCTAGAACTGCCCCTGTATTGCACCAATCAAATTAGCAGTGTCAGTTAGAACTAAAACTTCACACCATTTGGACAATACTAAGAGATGTACAATGTTGACACATGTCAAAAAACAAACACTAAGGATATGCAGTAAATTTCTCTGTTTAGTCAGATATCCAGGCCAGTTGCAGCCTCTCGGCCCCTGAGAGGACTTCCAGCCAGTTTGCAGTCTGCTTCCGCTCTCGGTGGAGGACTTAACAGTGACCTTCTCTTTAATCCACTGTGTGAAAATGATCCCGGCCATCACACTCTGGCCAGAGAATGAGCAGTGAAAGATACTCTGCCCACCAGCAATGACATGCAGCATTTTAGGGACTTGGCAGGTCAGGTTCAGGAAATTTCTACAAAAGCACATAGGCTGAAGAATGGTTATACATCCTGGGTCCACACTTTGAACGAGTCCTTTGATGATGAACATATGCAGGGCATCTTTTCTATATTAGAAGCACCCAGGTAGTGCCGGTAAGGCTGCCTTCTCACTCTAAAATACCCTGAATTCTTGGATGCATGGAGCCAGTGTCATGCTTGGAAAGTGATGAGAGAATCTCTGAGCGTCTGTCAACCTTGAAGCTAAAAACAACCAGACAGAGTAGAGCAATCATGTATGGAGCAAATAACATTTTAATGGGTGCAGCAACAAAAGTGCATCCTAATGCACAGTGTTTTCCTCATCCCTCCATTCATTCAGCAAGTGTTGACAAGCTTCCGGATTCTTGGTTTTTGATGAGGTAACTAACCTAAAAATAGTTGAGCATTTTGGGAAATGGGCTTATAAGCATTATTTCCATAAATGAGATTAGAGATCGATACCACTCTCAGGCTTCTCATCTCACTCTCAAATCAAATCTACTCCAAATTTCCCAATATGTAGGACTGCTTTTAAAGAAAAATGTGTCCACTGGGACTGTGGGTCATGATACTATTTTACTAAGTATCCCCCTTATACAGATTTGGGAGATACAGACTCTGGCAGGAACAACTTTGCTCACACTGCAGGCATTAATGCTCGATTCAGTTCACATTATTGTTTAAATGTGGCCCATATCAGACTGAAGTGTGAGCTTCCGAGGCTGCAAGTGACTCTCACGGTTTCTTCTCAGGATCACGTTTCTCCCGTCACTACTTTCTGTCCCTTTCTTTCCCTTCCCTGGCGCTATACAAAACATATGCCCCACAACACTCTTCCCACAGCCTCCTACAGCTTTCCCAAAAAAAGTTTTAAAAACAATTTAAAGGGCACCTGTGAAGTTTTCTTGTAAACAAACAAAAGTTATGTTTACATTTAGTGTTACTCACCAAAATGCTATAAGTGTATCCTTGAGGCCTAACAAATGGGTTGAGCGCATTTCTTTCCCTATAAAACATTTCCAAAGTATTTTTAACCCAGTGTTGTTTACATGCAGGGTTTACTTGCTTGCAGTCTTCTTCTTCTCTGTCTTTGCGAGTGCATTGCAGAATATCACCTGTTAACCGGTGGCAGAGTGTGACACCATTGGTCGGACGTGTCCTTGTGTGCATCCACAAGATAAACAAAACGAGGGAAGCTCTCATTGAAAAACAACGCCATAGCCCTTACAAAACAATGTGCACACACAAATATGGCAGGTCAGCCAACAGTTTGACCCATGAAGTGGATGTGTAATGCCATGCAGTTCGCTACAGTAGCTACATTACTTCCCAGGGGACTACTTTGTGTTTTTGGTGTCAGGCAGACTGTTTCGGATGTTTTCTGTTGAATTGTGTAGACCAAGGTTGACAAATGATAGAATTTACCTTTATGTCTGTTTTGGATTTACTTAACGACACTTGAGTTCACATTTAAAGCCTTCAGTTACTTTCATATTCGGGGAACTATCTTGAGCCTGAGGCAGCATATTGATCAGCTTGGAGTTAGAGATATTGCAGGATTCTCCTAGTCTGACTAATCCTTTGATTTTAGACTAAGTTCAGAGTCAACTAAGTCCCCTTTGATCGAGCTGGCATGTGAAGCAATGAACAGGCTGTGCCCTTGCTGGTTAAATACCCTTCAAACTTTGTAGTACTTGTTCGGGGCCTCATTAGTGTCATGTGACATTCATCTGTTCTTGTTGTACAGTTAACTGAAAATGACATTTCTACTTCTTTCACTTCAGGAAACAATAAGGTAAATCATTCCACATACACCATATAAGTACACTACATCATGTGTATTCATCCACATCTAAAACTAGTCCCCAACAACTGCACCCCAAGAAATCAGGAGTGGAGATGGCACAGGGGATAACACACAGGCCATTAGTGTGAGAGGACCTTGGTTCAAATCCACTGTAAAACACCGACGTGTCCCTCAGCAAAACACTTAACCCCTCGTTGCTCCACAGGCGTCTGACATACTGTATATAGCATACAGTATATAGTTGCTTTGGATAAAAGTGTCAGTCAGATTAATAAATGTAAATCTATTTTGTCCTTTCCAAGTACCATTTGGCAAAAAACTACTCATACATCATACATATGTACATGTAAAACTGTAATCAACTGAAATCATGACATCTGGATTGATATCTGGAAGATTATAAAATTTGTTTCTCATGTCGACGTGTCCTTTGGCAAGGCCAGATACGTTTGTGTGTGTGCGTGGATCAATGTGTGAGGTAAAGTCTTACTGCTCAAATACGATACATACAGTAAAAGCGCAGTCCTTTTACCATGTGTCGTTCAGCAGCTGATTCTGAGCTAATCAAGAACAATTCATGAGCTAATTGTTCATTATGTATATTCACACATAGCCATCACATTTGACTCTGGCTCATTACTGTATTTCCATCAGTATGTTATTATTATCTATGTTATTCAAAACACTTGTTATGGATTTCTTAATTTACGTTTGTCCTTAAAAAACGTTTGTTCATCCTTTGTTTTTTACTTATTCCTTGGTAAATGCTCAGGAAGTTGTTTTATCCTCTATTACTTGATTTATTTTTGCCACTTGGAGGCAGCTGAACTAGAGGTAAAGATAATGTTGACATAATAGGTGCGTTCGAGATGACGGCGGCTGACTTTTGCCGACTTCATAGTCTAACGTGAGCTGCAGGTGACTGCAGGGGCGGGGTATAAAAACGGCGCCTTAAAGTCGGACATATTCTACCTGCAGCAGCCTAATGTGACCTGAGATCAATGACTGATCTTGTGGCAATTGCAAAGAAAAATGCTGCGAGACCAGGCAAAAGTGTGGTTCCAACTTTGTGCAGCCTGAGAAAAGCAACTGCGGCCTCCGGACTGCAGTCGTCTTGCTCCCCGCGAGGTTTTAAAGTGACAAGGTGATGTTTTGCAGCACCGGCTAAAGTCGGACGTGATTTCTAACCAGCATGCCTTATTTTAAGTCCAGCATACATCACGTTAAGTCAGCGCTGCGCAGCACTGCATGAAGTCAAATGCACCTAATATCACCACAGTAGGGCTGCAACTAACGACCATGTTGATAGTCAATTATTTTGTCGATTGAAGAAGTAATCGACTATTCGGTTTACGAATCGCAAAATTACACAATGCCTCTCATTGATCTTTCAGCTTTTAAATTAAATTTGAGATTGTTTTAGGCATGTGCAAATTAACAGTCAAGACAATAAAATGAATACTGCTTTCAAAAAAATACATCTTTTAATAAACGTTTCTGCTGTAGCAACATAAAGTTCTACTGAAATCAAGTCCTGATCTGAACAGCTGATCTGCTGTTTAGTGACGGAGCAGATTACACAAGGAGAGCAATAATAACGGTTTTGTAGTAGACAGCATTTCACAATCTTTATATAGTTTCCCCTAACTCAATAAAGATTTTTTTTGGATTAGTCGCCCCCTCGCGCATAGACAGGAGACCTTTTTTTTTCTTCAGAAAGTAGGAAATTGTCCCGTGTTGTCTAATCCTATTCACTCGGCAGCAACACGTTCTCCAGCTGGAAATTTTGCCATGAGTGATGCATCGTTCGTCATTGTAAAATGTGCACATCCGCAATGTGAATGGGACCGTTGTGTGTCACAATTATTTGCTACTCTCAACGCCATTAACAATCAATTCATTGACCAGGGGAATCTGTGCAGCTCATGACATGAAGTAACACAGCTTCAACAGAGACTAGTCTTCATCATCCACAGAGCAACAACGTTCCCCTTTGAGGGAACTCGAACGTCCGTTACGACACTATAGGAAACCGACGCAGTGTCTCGTTCCCCTTTTCGGGGAACAAGGGTTACATATGTAACCCGAGATGTTTCGTGCCTTCTCCTCAAATGCATCCAAGAAAAGCTCAGCTTTGCAGATGCTGCAATTAACAAACTTTTTGGCTGAGTTAAGACTGAAATGCTCCCACACCCTGGAGGTTTTAGGTTGTGAAGGTGTTACTATCAGCGCTGATGTTGTGTTGTTTTAGTAACTGTTTTTTTTGATTGATTGATTGATTGATTATTAAATTCGTTGGCAACAAATTTAATAACTAAATAAACAATTTGATTGCTGTTTGACCTAACTTAACTAACGTACTACACCAGATAATTTAAAAAAACGCATTTATTAGTTTCTGACGCTGATGGGGGTAAAACAGTTCCCAAAAACTACTGTCTCTCTAACTCTCACACACGTAGGCTATTCTATGTGATCTCCTTTTGATAACTAATGCAATAAGTAATGTAATATTGTCTCACTTCCATTCACTGAGCCTCCCCTGAAACGGTCTGGAGCCCCCCGTAAATGTTAACCTGTTGCTCAGAAGGTGCCTGTTATGTTGTGATCGTGGCTCTGGACTCGGGTTTTAACAAGTTAGATAAAAACCAAAGACTAGGTAGACCAGAGCTAACTAGATAGACTGGATAGACTCTAAAACCAAATCAAATATAAAACCAAAGCTATTTAGCTTTAGATTTGATTACATTAATGTTTATATAATGAGATTCACAAAAAAATATTTTGCAAACCACGTTATTGCACTTTTGTGTATATAGCAGTACATTTAAAATAAAATTGCGCAATACTCTAGAATGCTAAAATGCGTAACTACTTTAGAATCTATTATTCAATTTTGCTATAACTATTTGATTAATTGTGATTAATTGCAGAAAATCATGTGTTTAATCGCAATTAAAAAATGTAACATTGCCTAGCACTAATATGAACTATATAGCAACAGCAACAGCTAGAAACTTACTTTGTCTGTCCTCTTTTTTCATGCTGGGCAGGTAGTGTACAAGCAGCTGCCTGCCAATGCTGGAAAAAGGTTAATGAGAGTGGTGAACCCAAACAGTCAATAAACAAAAAAGTGGACTGGAAGATGCTCCATAGATTTGAAAATAACTACAGAGATAATTCTCAAAACATTTCCACATTACACATAGTCATTTGATTCATTATCCGTGTGTAAAAAAAAATAATAATAAAAAAAAAGGATTAGTGCAGCTTTAACATATATAACGTTTTTCAAGAAGGCTGATTTGTCTTATTGAAATGAGGGCTAGACTGAGCTAATGTACAGAAGCCTGAAAATTTTTGGCAACCACGTGCACGGTGGTGACAATTCTGAAAATCTGGCGCAGGTCCTTAGCACTTAATCCCTTAACAAAACTCTTCATCCCAAATTGACATGACAAGAAAAATAGAGAGAAAATATTTAGGTGCATTTTCCATCTGGCAGGAGCAGTCCACAGGTTCATGCAGCTGACACCATCTTCAGTAGCACCACGTCACAACAGAAAGGAATTCATGGCCGTCTTTCAGTCATCCAGTCGTGGCGTCCTCTTTTTTTCACTTTAACTGACAGGAGATGAACCCAGCATGGTCTCCTGCTGCTGAAGCCTCTCAAACCCAAGCCTGTGTGAGTTATGTTTTCATTACCCTGCTGTGGCGTTTTGCCCATTCTAACTTTCAGTCGAACAGTAACTGAACCTGTCAACCCCGAATGCATGTGTCATGTTTTATTTATACGTGACTCGCTGTCTGGAGAAGTGAGCTGCTTGCATAAACAGGGAGGTGGACCTTTGTTAACTTCATACTGAGTGTAGTTTTCATCCTTTATTTTCACTTTTTTTAAGCATTTGTCCCAGCCTCTTTTAACTGCTTCCTAAGCTTATTGCAAAGGGTTTAATGTTCTTGTAAAATACTTTATTTGATTAAGGCATTTAAAAGTTTCTTCTGTTTCTAATGGGGTGAATAGATTGAGAGTGGTTATGGTAATGAAGTCCGGGGGAACAATAGAAGGGGCCAGATTAACCTAATAATAGCTGTCAATCATCTGAGGTATGATGAGAGTGCATGAGGAGGGAGTGTGTCAGCGTATGACAGAAAAGGGAGTGTGTAGAAGTAAGATATAGAGATCACTCTTTTGTTGTTGAGAATTAACTTGATTAATATGCCTATATGATATATATTCCAGATAAATTGCTGTGTAATCTCAGAAGCAACAGTTTGACTAAATGGTTAAATTATAGCAAAGCTTGTCATTACGTTTTTTGGTAAGGACAAGAAAGTGAAAATGGGTCAAGCATATTTACTAGTTGCTCGTCCAAAAATCTTGCAGGCTATAAATCTTACAGCAGCAACATGTGATGCACATTTAGACACAGTGAACGTCAGGTCTGAAAAGCCAACACAGTTTCCGTTACATCACATGACAATTGATAAAGCATGCTGGTCCTGGACAAGTTGTAACCGTCAAGCCCTGCATGTTTATCCCACAGTCTTTGAAGCTAGTGTTAGAGTTAATGTAAGAGAAGTTAAGTTAATTCATATTTTTGAGGTAATTTGCTAAAAATATATTGACAGTGTTTACTTACACTTTTATTTGTATTACACAGTTGGTATTTACATATTTACATATTTAATCATTACATTTGAATCTGTAAATCAGCTACGATATTAAGCAGAATCTACCTCTATGTTTTTGTTGCATTTACTTCGAAAGTTATCCGTCTCCATCCTGTTGCTTCTAGTCATAAAGAGTGTTCCCAACACCACACATCGAACCCCCACGTTACACTAGCAAATAAACGGTAGCTAACAGGTGAACTTAAAGGTCCAGTGTGTGACATGTCACTCCGCTGTTGATACAAGTACACTGGCTCCCTGTATCACAAAGGATTAACTTTAAAATATTACCATTAACATTCAAAGCACTCCACAATCTGTCCCCTACTGATCTCCCTGATCTCCATCCGACCTACATGCCATCTCGTTCCTCCACATCCACAACAAGTCTTTTGGCACTACAAACCGTCAATCTCAGTACAATGGGTGCTGGGGCCTTCTGCTACTCTTCACCCAAATTCTGGAAACTAGAATACTCACTAGAATACTCACTAGAATACTCACTAGAATACTCACTAGAATACTCACTAGAACACTCACTTACTACAACAGTACTGACAATAACCATCCTCGTCTTGTACACTCTCTCTCCTGTTGTAACGTTAACTGACCAGAAACCTGCAGGTGGTCTAGCAGCCCTGCCTTTTCTTTAGAGCTGACTAGCACGGCGATCCGCTTGTTGTGCTAGCCTCAGCACCACTGCCCAACTTGTCCACATCTCTGGCTTTCTGACCCACAGACACTTGGCCATTCTGAGGCGGCGAGTTAACACTAGCTAGTTAGTAGCACAGTGCGAGACATTTTGACTGACTCACTGCAGAGCTTGTGTACCGCGAACCCTCCACAGTCCAGAGCGTGACGACAAACACTGACGTAAACAGTACTTTCATACAACATCCAAGTCACTCCGAACGGAGTAAACTGTAAAGTCACACACACAAAAGATATTTATTTATGATGTTTGTGCATTTATTTAATCATACGAAAGGAAAAGAAAAGATTTACGACCTTTGTAAACAAAATGTAATACTTTAAGACTTTTAAACCCTTATTTTTAGAATGTAAAATTTAAGACCCCACGGGTACCCTGGTTTTCAGTGGTATATAAAGACCTTACATAGTGAACTGTTATGTTTTATTACCTTAGAGTGAGTCATTTCTATCTAACATACACCACCAGTCCCATTACATGGAAGTCACCATGTTGCGCAGCCATGTCTCTACAGTAGCCCGACAAAAGTCTCTAGAGAATGCAAGAGAGTAAGAAATGTTAGTAGTAGTTGTTGTTGTTGTTGACTGGATCGTTAGAAGTAAGAAAAGATTTACACACTGAACCTTTAAAGTTAGCCTGGAAGCCAGTTGCAAACTAAAACCCTTTTTTCAGAGAAAAACTGGCTTCCACTCAGACTACACCAACATGGCCTGCTAGCAAATTGGCCACAAATTGACATAGCTGACTGCTCTGTAACATTGACTTAACCTTAGCAAGTTTATATGCTTAGTTAACATTTGGACCCCATTTAGCTAATTTACCGTGGCATCAGGGCGGTGTGCCATCAGGCGTCTCTTCAGGTTGGTTTATTCTTCCCACCTAATTAAAGGCAGACATGGACAGTCTCACGTTACAGTGCATTATGTTTCTTTTCTGCCAAATATAAATACAGTGTGTCCACAGAGCTGTTCTTTTTTTCTGAGTGAACCCTTTTTTGTGTTGAAGCCTTCATCTTATTGTCGTGGCCTCACTGTCGGTTTGGGACAGCATCCCCTGGGATTCTGGGAATTTGCCCACGTCACATCAGTCTGCACATGTCAATCAATGACATGGATGGATTGTTTATATTTTGACAGACAGACTAAATGCACAATTGGGGGTAAATATCATGATTTTTGCCCAATAGCCCATCGGTAACATTTTAGTTAATCAATGAAAACACAACATAGTTTTAAGGTCAAAGATCTAATTTCAGTCCGTCAATATTTCATCTTAGTCAGGAAAAAAAGGTTGCTGAAGAACAGCTTTGGTTTTTCGTTAATAAAATCTATGACAAAAAAAAGTACGAAGCTGTACTGTAGCATGTTTCGCACTTAATAATGATTGACAATGCACTATGTTAAACCACATGAAAATAGAATAGATCAGTGGTACCTTATACAGTGATTTTGATTTTGGTCATCTCAGACCAAAGGTGACAGTCAAGACAAAAAGGTGGTTAATCTCTGGTTATCAACCCAACATAACATATAAAGTAACATATAAAATAAAATAAAACAATATATACATTATTTACATACATATACAAACATATAAACCCTGAACATTCCACAGTGCATTTTTTGAATTTGCATCTGGGATGAATATAAACAGCAGTAACCAGATGATAATATGAAAGTTTCACTTTCACAGTATATATAGCTACTGTGTGCTGGCAGCCAGCAGTGTACAAAATAATAACACTTTAATATTGTAACTGCCAGAAAGGGCGGAATTGCATCTCTCCTTGAGCAATAGTCTTTTCAACAGGCTATTGAAACTTTCGCAGACATCTGGAGCAAGTGGTGGAATGCTGTTTGTGTGTGTGTGTGTGTGTGTGTGTGTGTGTGTGTGTGTGTGTGTGTGTGTGTGTGTGTGTGTGTGTGTGTGTGTGTGAGGGAAATGCTGAATCATGTAATAAGCAATGATTTATCTCTGTCTCTGTTTCACTCTCTCATTATTTATTTATTTATTTATTTATCTATCTATCTGCCCGGTGATCTGTATCAGATCGCATTATAATACCAGGTGTAAATGGGGCGTGAGACCCCCACAAAGCTTGGATTATAACTCGAACCCTGTTCGTCGCGGAGTGATATGGATCTGTGCAAAGAAATTCAACGAACTACTATGAACCAATCAGATTGCTTGATTTGACCTACCCGTTTTATAATCAAGATTGTAGTAAACCATCTCACACATGCATGACACATGCAATGAATCTGCAAGGTCACTGTGGGCCTTAAAACCTAGAAAATGTTGATGCCTCTTTAAGAGTTACACGTGGTTGGGCCAAGTTCAGGGATCTTTCTTTTTTTGGAGATCTAAATATCCAGTAATTCACGCGTGAGGGTTTTGATTGTAGCAGAAATGGGGTTTTTGTTTTTTTTTGATCAGATAAAAACAGAATAAAAATGAACCAAAATAGAAATAGGGATTCTTAACATCATAATAATGACGATACAACATCTATTGTAAAACTTTGATTGAGGCCTGTGGACAACATGTAGTCATAAAACAAACAAAAAAAGAGAAAGAAACAAGATAGACTGGGAATTTTGTGCTGCGTATTTATTTATAAACCATAATTCCATTAAAAACCACTTATCCATTCATTTGTTCTTTGATTCCTTGATAACCTGCCCTCTAGTGGCCGTTGGCAATCACAACAATACTTACTGACTACACTAAACCACTTTCTCTCTCTAGTACAGCTCAACAGTGCAAGGAAAGTCACACCTATGATGCATTGATACATGTCCTTGTAAATCTTTTTGGCACTAAACATACAATAATCTGACCTTGTGTGAGCCGAACGTGCATGATTTCCTCATGACAGTACGTGCCAAGATGCAGAATTCTAGATTTGTTCCACTCATCCTGACACAAAGCTGCTCTGATCTGCATAACATTATGATAATATTGCACTGGGATATCTTTAGGAATAAACATGAGCGCTGATAGGGATGAGATGGGAATTTAGGTGTTAGGTGCTGAATCTGGTGCGCTCTTGTTCAGTCCAGGGATTTTGGGGGGCTTATGAGGTAATCGGATTGGTAGGCTACACATGCTGGTTTTTATTTTATGCTCTATTTTAGGGGCATTGAGAAGTCCAGTGTGAGGAGAGCCAGAGCCTGTGCTTACTGGCACGTAGCACGTAGAGAAAAGAAACACAGACACAAAAGGAAAAAAATTAAAGAATAGGAGTAGAGAAAACCAGAGAAGAGCTGGAAAAGAAGAGACAGGGATGAGTGCACTTGAGAAAAGGACAATGAGTAGCACTGATTGGAAGTGGAAGATAAAAATGCACCGACAGGACCAGTTGCAGCGCTCTCAAAATAGGTAATCTGTACCGTCATCAAGCTTAGGGTTAGGAATCTAGTGCGACTTCTAAAGCCTTTGATCATATCATACACAGGTTACTAAAGAAAAAATACCTCCATGGTTGCTAAGATGCCACTATATAGGAGTTTGGGTGTCCTGCTCTTTAATGGATTTGGGGAAGTTTAGACATAATGACATATGTAGGCATCATTTGCACATTTAAGAGATGTTTACATAGTTGTGGTATTAAAACAAATCTGCCAGCGACGGATGTCAGCTGGCTGGAAATGAGAAGTCTGCTTTTGTCTGTCCCATTCTCCTAACGAGCATTTGCTCAAGCACTTTGAGTTATAAATCTGCCTCTGTTATCATTAAAAACCTGCACAAGAACCATGTGAGAGCAGAAAGTTTGGCTTGCACAGCAACAGCGCTGTCAGGGGATGGGGTTTAGCAAACACACAATTCTCTCTCTCTGACACTTTTCTCTTTCTGTCTCACAAACAAAAACACTCATTGCACGATTACCATATTTATTCCTCAGTAACTTCTATTGCACCAGTTAATCCTATTTGTAAGTCATAGACAGAGGCTAGTGATTCACACAGAAGTAAATCATTTATCTGCGCTGTTGTGTGGTGACTAAAATTTCCTGAAAAATGTATTTATCCTGATATTATTAAAATAGTCCTAAACAACCAAAAGAAACACAAACCTCTGGTCATTTGTCTGCACATTGGTCTGACTCCGCCAGTGACAGAATTTCTGCTACAATAAGCATCATGTTCAAAGATGTAGACCCACTGTTATTTTTCCCATGTAAAAGGTGGAGTGGTCTTTGTTTTACCAACAACTTTGAAAATACCAGCACCAGGTACGACTAATTTACAAGCCTCAGAATCAGCTGCATATTGATTGTGACTCACGTTAGCTTGCAATAAGCAGTGGTGGAAGAAGCAATTAGATAGATGGCATTGAACAGTTATTTCAATGGATGTGAGGAGCTAAGAAGGGAAAAGACCCCGCTAACAACTGGTAGACATCTCAAACGGATCTATACACTGCATTTTAATAAGGTGTCACGAGCTACAAATGGTTGGAATAAAGGTTTATAAACATGTTATATCTTTTTATGTTTATCTTAATCTGTTTGAGCTGTGAAATGTAAAAACTATGTTTAATGGAGTGGAGTAAAGTGTTACTATTTTTGCTTTCCATCACTGGCAGTAAATTAGCTCGAATTTGGTGTTTAATGTCAAGCAAAGGTTACACAAAAGACAGAAACATATTTGAACACCTGACAGAAAATGAAATAGGGACTTGGCTCTCCTTTATGGGAGGAAAAGTGGTATATGACAGATTTATAGTGTGCTGGGTCAGTGGGGAATCAGCCTAGCATAACATAACGCTGCCACCAAGTGGCGACTGTGGAGAAGTGCAGCGGTTTGTCTCTCGGACGGGATGTGATTTTCTCTTTGTCACGTCTCTTGTCTGGCAGGTCTGTTGGGTATGGTGGCCCACATGATGTTCACCACAGCCTTCCAGCTGACTGTCAGCCTGGGCCCAGAGGACTGGAAACCCCAAACGTGGGACTACAGCTGGTCGTACATGTGAGCTCACGTATAGCATTTGACAACCTGCAGACCTCTGGAGCAACAGCGCATTGCAGAATGTTTTTTTTTTCTATACTTTGCTTTTATGAAATGAGAATTGTAACAAAACAAGTTCACTTACCTTAATTAATTTAGACCAGTCTTGATGGGGATTGTTAGGAATGGTGACTGTTGTTATAGGACAGGCGGATGGTGCAGAAAAATGCCCATCAAGATTTCCCAAACCCAAGTTGACAGTATATAGAAGTATATATACTTAAATTTCACATAATACTAAGAAAAGTAAGAACAGTATACTGACCTTCTTATAGACTATGTGCCAAGGGCAAGTGGACACCTAAACATTATAGCCAGATGTGGTTGTTGAATTGTATTCCAACATCAGCATTAACAGCCTCCACTCTTCTGGGAAGGCTTTCCACTAGACTTTGGAACCAGGCTGCAGGGATTTGATCCTATTTAGTGAGATCCAACGCATATGTTGGCTGACAAGGCTCCAGCTCATCCCAAACATGCTGGATGGGGTCAGGGCTCCGTGCCGGTCGGTCGGGTCAGGCTTTGTGCACAGAGGGGGGATTATTATGTTGGAACACGAAAGGACCGAACACATACTGCTGAAGTTGGAAGCACACTGCTATCAAATATCAGTTGCATCCCGGAGCATTAAGATTTAATTGGCACTATGAAAAATGGCCAGCACCCACATCTTAATTGGTGTTATTAAAATAAACAACTTTTGTTTAATGTGGAAGGTAGTCAAAAACAGGCATGTCATTATCGTTTCCTTGTCACAATAATTATTACCCGATCATGAGAAAAATGGTCTTGACAGCTTGTTATGCTGAAATGGAGTAATGCTTATGTCAAGATAATTATTTTGTGATTTCAAGAAAACAAGCTTGTTGTGTCAGGGTCGTGTTTTAACTTTCATGACAATTTACAATTTAAATATTTTTAAAAATTGTTGTTATTAATCCTCTCTAGCCTCTAGTTTAGGAAGCAGTAGTCCATATTTTCAGCCCATTTGGAGGGATATTCATTTCCTCTGAATCAATTGAAACTTTAGCCAGTTTATAATGTTTAAATTATCTGCTGATAGCTCTGAATTAATAATGTCCTAGTTTGAATGAAGAGCTGTTTGTGTCTGTTTCCTTTAGTTTGGCGTGGAGCTCCTTCACAGCCTGCATGGCGTCCTCAGTCACCACCATTAACCGCTACACCAAAACCATCCTGGAGTTCAAGCACAAGCGCAGGAACATTGAGAAGAACCTGAAGATCAAGCAGAAGCTGCTGGAGCTGGACTCTCCGGAGCAGGTGTGGGACATGTACATCAGCTCAGTGCCGAGCACTGCCGAGGAGCTGCTGGATCTGTCGTCCAACGGCCGCAAACTCTCCAACACCTCCATCTTCCTGGACCTCAACGACCTGCCGGACCCACAGGGAGAGGAGTACTGCTAGAGGAGTAGCGTGTAGCATTTTCAAACATCAGCAGGTCATTGTCACGTTGAACGTGGTACAATAATATAATTACTGTAAACAAAATTGAGACCATGGTTGAGATCTCGGAGGGCTTTGTTAGCTGGCTTCACAAAACCTAAAACCCTGATCACAGGTAACTGCCGACTTTATTTGTTGACTGAAGTTTTCTTCATCGGGTTCTGTGCACGTTCCCATAAAAGGGGGTGTTTGAAACGTCATTAGACTTTTCTCCCGCCCAAAATGGACCAATGGCGTGCCGCCTACTTCAGTCAAGAGGAACAAGTCGTTTTAATGGAGCGCTGTTAGGAATATGAATAATATTACAGCAAAAAGCGACACTGTTGCTGCAAAGAAGTTAAAAGAGGAATTCTAGCAGAAAAACCAAACAAATCAAAATGAAACAAATTTTATCGATATAACATCATGCATGATGAATAAAAATGTTTTTCAATTAGCTGCAACACCAGCACTGCAAAACAGACAAATCAGTACAAAGCATAAAAACATCATCTCTGTAGTCTGTAGTTTCTGTCCTTTCATCATTCTTTTAGTGCATGGATGATATGTTGTGTAAAAGTGTTAATATTACCTGAAACAAAGAGGAACAAAATATTTTCTGCATCAACCGAATGCATGGAGGTGCATGGAGGTGGCAACAAGTGTAATTACACGGCTTTATTCTGTGGCATTAAGTTTTGATATGTAACATATCCCTTTAGCTGAGAATCTCTGAGGATATTATTAGGATATTATAGGCTCATATTCCTTCAGGAAAAGAATTAGTGAAAGGGCCAGGCACTTTTTCCAGCCAATTTAAATCTGAAATTCTGAACATTGCTTCCTCGGAGCAGATTAGGTGTGCAGCATAAGTTACCATGTTTCATTCATTCATTACTTTTAACTAGGTTTTGGACTTGACTAACTCAAGTCAAGTCTGTGAATTATAACACGGGTCTTTTGCTCCAGCTAGAAACAGCTTAACATTTTGTAGAGCTGAATAGAACAACTGAGTCGGGCGCTAATTCTCTGGGTTTTGTACTACCGGCAACACCTTTAACGCTATTGCACATAGTCATTAAATTCATCGTTCAAATAAAAATATTGATAAGGTGTGGTGATGCCGCAATGGATAAGACATGCCTTTGGTGTGAGAGACCCGGGTTCCAATCCACTGTGATACATCAAAGTGTCTCTGAGCAAGTCAAAAGCCGTTGTAAGTCGCTTCGGATAAACGCGTCAGCTAAATGAATAAATGTAAATGTGATAAGCCAAGTTTCATTTCCTGAACATCACATTAATAGATTCTTTATCAACTTGTTGTTACGTGTAACTTTCAATTTTGGTGGAAATCCTGTGTGCAAATTGTCCTCCATGGTAATGATCAATGACTACATCAACATACTTTTGAGGCCTCCAATATGTTATGTCCTGTAGTGGACGTTCTTTTGATGATTTTGTTTTCACTCGTGTTAGCCAGCTAAGTCCATTAGCAGTTAGCCAACTAACTGATAACAGACTGATAACCTACCATAGTTCAAAATCAGAATCCTACTGGTGTGGGCTGACAGGGAGTGATGAGGAAAGATGAAGCACACCATTCCACAGTTCAAGGTCATATCAGCAATTGTTATTCAGCTTTTTTATTTTTTTTCTAATAAATCATATCGTTTCCTAGCAATCAATTGCTTTGTGGCCCATCTGCCAGATGTAACATTGACATTAAATTAGATCTCAGTTTTCCAAGGCTCTTTGGAAAACTTTCTAAAAAACATAGTTATAATGGAGAGGATTTTTCCAGCAGCCTTTAACTTGCTCCATCATTAAAATTACCAAAAACTCTTCGGTTCCTGCTGTTGCAAAGCACTCCAGCGAATTCCCCAGCGAAGCCAATCGCATGACGCATCAGCAGTGGTCTCAGTTGTTCACAGAAACTATACTATTGCCTCACAGTTGATGTGGTGATGATGTATTGATGCTAAAATGTTACATGTAGCACCTTTAAAGACCCGCACTCAACCCACCATATTGTATCTTTTTAACCACTGGAGTGTACACCTGCTAACACAATTGTAGATGAACAATTGTGTTAGCAGGTGTGCACTGTACCTCTGCAGTGCACCATAGCAGTATACCGTAGCAATACTGCTGTGAGGGTCACTGCTTTAACCCTGTGAGTTAAAGAGAGAGCAAAGCCGAGGACAGCAGTAACAAACCAAGAGTCAACTCGGTACAAAGCTAACGCTCAGTGGAGAGGACAGCGGCCTGATCAATGGTCTCCCTCAGCCAACGCTCTTCCATCCAAAACTAGCACACTCTAATCACTCTCAAGCCGCTTGGCTCCCTGCCCATTGGATTTTATTCATTGAGGAAAATGTCCATGACTCTCTGTGACTCACTCAGCTACAGATCTACATCGCTGGACTGCCCAGTGATGAGAAGCTCCACGCCCAGGAATCTAACACGGCACACATACTGCATATGAGAGTGATGATACACTGCCTCCACCCCAACATGCGAACCAAAATAGCATTAGCTTAAAACACACCTGGTCAGGTGTTAATCCCTGTACTACAGTATTTACAGTATTTGTCTCGCCATGGAAGAAGGGAAGTAACAGAAGGTGGACCTGAGGGCCGGTCACCCACGCAGGAATACAAAGAATGTGTAAATGAATGAGTGTTACATGGGAGGAGGTTGCCTACAGGGCATGCTGAGTGCCTTTACTTACAGCAGCATGCCTCTGATCAAACAGCATGCTCCGAGCCCCCAACAATGTATCGAGGGCAATGCTGTTTCTCCAACTAATAACTGCTTTAGAGGAAACATGTAGCTGTCTGTGCAAACTGCCAAAACTCATCAGCGGGAGGAGCACACGTCTTTTGAAGCTCTCTGTGTAAAATTTACTTGATAACGGGGTCCTTTTCTTATGTAGTCACACAAATTGTATTGATGGAGAAACAGGGACCGGGATTGTTGTTATCATTTCTAAGTGCATTTGAAAATGTATATTATGTATTTGTGTATTTTATTTATTTGTTCAATTCAAAGTGAGGTGTATTGTAGACAACTTAAAGATTTACTCTGGTTCAGTTTAAATTCTATTTCATCACCCTGGGGTGCATTATATGCTGAAGCATGGACTGTTGTGTTTTTGTGTATGTCAGACTTATTCACAGTGGCACTTCTTGTGTAGTCTTCTATAGTTACATTTGATGTGGATAATTATTTGCAACCTAATATATTGTTATGAATACATTTCTATGAAAAGTTATTATTTAAAGGCAAATGAGGAGGGAACATCATAATAAAAAGCAAATTGTTTTTATCTTGTTTCACGGCTGCTTTTATTTAACCATTCTCAAATGATTCCTTTATTGTCCACAAGATGGCAGTGTTATCTAATTCTGACATTAGTGGAGATGTCTTCAGGCAAATTTCTTTTTTTTTTATGAAATTTGCCCTTCATATTTGTTTTTCATCTTTAAGTTAGCCATATTTATACCAGACTTTGTTCTGTTACAGATTAAAATGTTTAATTGTGACCCTTTAAAATTATAATCACTCACACAACCAACAGTATAACCAATCTCAGACATTCATTAAAATTCATCATTAAATGCACTTTTTTTTGACATTTTTGACAACGTTATCTGCACTCACATTCAACGTAAATCCAAATCTTATCCACTAAGACTCAATAAAACCTTTCAACAACAGCATATGTGGCAAACAATGAGTGAAAAGAAGAAATGCGAGAAAGATCCGCACAAAAAGTGCTTTGCTGCTTAAAAATAGTTTTTTATTTCTTATGCTTTCAAACTAGTGCAAATACATGCAAACTGAAAACAGACAACCCTGTTAGCAGGCCTTCTCACAGTAACACAGTACAGCCTGAAAGCTTCACACATCACATTCAGCGAAATGGCCAGTGATAGGTAGACCTTCTCTCACTGATTTGACCTGGTCTTGGATGTCCTCCAGTGGTCCCTTTACATCTCACAAGGTACAGTAGGGTGGTTTTGCAGTTGGATGCTATCCTATAATGTGCCAACAGGCGAAGAGGCAAGTGATCCACGCCGGTTCCCCTACATCCATTTATCCACATTCATTATTCAAGAATACAAAACCACTCAGTCAAATCTGAGCTCATATAAAGATTCTCTTGCTCACCCCTCTGCTGCTCGCCACATAAAAGATTCATCCCCCTCTTTTCGGGAACAATGCTTGGAGGACGATACTCAATATGTATGCACTGATTGCCCTTAAATCCTTAACCACTGAGACTGAAGAACAAACAGGTAGGAAAAAAAAAAGTTATGGAAATTCAGGAATGTGAAATCTGTTCTGGGTTCTTTGTGCCACTACAGCCTACCAACAAGAGCATCGGGATTAAAATGCAGACCGGAGAGACTAAAAGCTACACTGGGTATTTCATCAATCAACTTTTTACAGCCTTAACGTATAGCAACCACAGTGACCAACTTTGCACACAAATGCTTTATATAACCAGCTGGGGTAGGAATAAGTAGCCTACCGAATGAAAATGAAATGACACTGTTGTCTTTCAAACACTTGAACAAGATGATCCATTGATAGGGGCGAATATATTGACACTGACTTTTCATAATTAAGTCTCTGCTGGTCCGAAGCGGGTAATTGGCTCTGTCCTCTGAAACGTTTGCACTCCAAGTCTTTGCATCTGTTTCAGTCAGATTTACGCAGGCTTTACCCAAAGCAGTGTAATGCTAACAAAAGCATCTGGTTCCACACAGTCAAAGGGTCATTGCCATCCAAAGTCCTGGCCTGCCATCTGATAGAAGCGCTGGTTATGCGGCTTGTAGAAGTCCCTCAGTCTCTGCATCACCTCTGGGTTGATGGAGGCATGCGTCCTCCCTTTCGTCTTCCCGAGGCAGTGAGGTTTACTGCTGCCCTCCGGTTTCTTCAGGCAGGGGAAGCCTTTCGTTTTGTTGAAGTAGAAGTGTTTGTCCGTGACGATCCTCTGGAGACCCAGAAAGTCCTGGACTTTGCCCAGTTCTCCGGCCGGGTCAGAGATGAGCCTCTCCCCGCTGACCAGATGGATCTGAGTCCTTGGGAACCAGGCCAGCCAGCGCTCCAGGTGCTGGGCATACAGGCCAATCCACAGCGGGCTCCACAGAGAGTCAATCTGACCTAGAGACAAAACAGAGAGATACCAAAGCTCTTTATTTAAAATCATCTTTGCTTTGCTCAAAATCTCAAATGCTAATGTAATTTTTGAGTGATCCTAAAGATATTAAGGATTTTGCACACAGAAAAATGAACTTGTTTATATCAGACAGGAAGACACCAGGTGTGTCTCTCGGATGCAGTGCGCAGTACCTGTGGTGCGGTTCTTGAAGGCGAGGCTCTCAAAGGGAGGGATGTCGGGGGTCTTGGAGATGATCTGTGTGTAGTCAGATATGGCTCTGGTCACGGGGTCACGGACGACCACAATCAACTTCACATCCTGCGACATGGAATGGACCCGTGCTGGCGTTTCCACGGTAACAAAGTAACGAGGCGTCTTCTCCATAACAATCTGGCCTTCCAGGGCTTTGGGCATCATACTCCTGGAAGTAACAGGAAAAGTATGTTGTAAAGACAAATTACTGGCAACACTACCCACCAGTGCTACTAGAAAAGCAAGACGGTATTATTGTCTCTCTGTCATTAGCAATATCTGATTGTTGCACCAGGGTTCCTGCGTGCTTCTCTAGGCTGACCTCACAGTACTCTTACATTTTCATGAGAATGAGAATGAAATGATACGCAGGCAGAATAAAATAGTGATAAAATTGACTTCTTTTTAAAAAATATCGTTTCAGGTTTTAATTGTTGCACTACTTAATGGAATGGTAATGTTCTAGATAAACTGTTAACTTCCAATACCAATTTCTCAATAATTCACCATATCATCTAGAGTATTGACAATGGGTGTAACATGGCAATACTACAGTCCAGGAAAAAATGATTTTAAAGGAATAGTTCAATTTTCTGGGAAGTGCACTTTTTATTTCTTCTTACTGCTTCTTACTAAGAGTTAGACAAAGTGATACTGAACCTTGGGCAATTCTTTTCCTTGTTGTGTTACTCAGCTTAACATAGAGACTTGAAGGTGTGTTCAGCTCGCTGTTTCCCCCTGCTTCTAGTCTTGATGCTAAGCTAACCTGGCTCTCATCCATGCAGACAGATTTGTGAGTGGTTTCAATCTTCTCACCAGTAAAGCGAATTAGTGTATTTCTTAAAACTACTGCTTTAAAACTTGACAGCTAATTATGGGGGAATTTCGCGTGAAATCAACTCAGAGAAGGAGCTATGGACGCGCCTTTGCTGTATGTTCAGCGATCAGAAACGCACACGCCCCATAATACACTCCCCCATTAGTCACTTTGACAGACATAATACTCATACTCAGTGTGACAAAGTGTCCATAGAGTAGATCTCCAGTGATCCAGACACACAGGCAGGCGACAGCCGTGCTACATAAACACAGTCTTTCCTTGAATGTGCTCACCTCTACCTCCACACCAGAAGCACAGCAGATGGGACTCATTTAGAGATAAATGACTCCAGAGGGCCCACAGGACCGACTGGGGACTCGGGGGATCGGGGACATCTGCCAACACACCTGCCACACACCTGACTGTCTGACTGACCGAACACATGCAGCCTCAGCGGCATGGTCGTAACAGCTCTGAATCAGCATCTCGACTTCTTTAAACAGAGCTTAAGGGCCCATACCAGAGTGTTTACAAGTTTTATCTCCTAAATACAAATCACGTGTCCTTTATGTCTTTGCTGACCACTTTCAAATGCATGCTGGAAAGTTTTAGCTTTTTAGATATATTTTCCTTATGCTTCCATTCACCCATTAGTTTCTATTACTTTCCATATGGTAAAAAGTCAGCAGGAATTTTAAATTTTGTTAACAGTGTCAGTGATAGTGAACATCAAGCCTACATTATTTTTTATCAATGTTACGTTATAAGTCTATAATAATGCAGTTTAAGTGCACACTGTGGGGTGTTAACATGATGTGATGGATTACATTATATAAGCAAGTTCCAAGAGCTTGATAATAGAAACTAATGGCTACTGTTCAGACATTAGTTTCTATTCATTTTCTTAAGGTATGAATGGTGATCTCTGGTTGTCCAAAATGGCTGAAAAAACACATTCAAATTTGTAAAACAGCAGCATGGTTTGCAAAATTGCTGATGTGAAGTAGCATGTATTAAAACAGACAAACCCACTGGTTTAAACCTTTAGGCTTTCAACTATTGTTGTTGTCAAGACTCCCCAAACAGAGACCAAGTTAAGACCAAGACATTTAGGGACTGAGAACAAGTCAAGACCAAGACCAGTTCCCCACATTATAAAATAAAATACAATGTGGAACGAGATCATAGGTGCTTCAATTGATCGGAAAGATCCACATTCCCATTAAAACACACATATAAACACTTCAACACTCCTTTTCCATGCTTACCATCGCAGGGAGAGGTGACAGGTTAACAGGAACAACACATTTTTAATTAGGGTTATTGGTTGCATTTGAACTAATAAGTTTTACATGCAATCAAAGTTAGGATGTTAACAAAAACAATGCAAAAGTAATTCAGTGATATATAAAATCCTGAGTACAAATGCAGTCGAGTCAGAGACGAGACCAAGACCATCAAAACTACTTTCAACTGATCTGGATTTCTAAATATCAGATTTTAGTCACCTAGACCCAAACAATGACAAAGGTTTGTTCAGAATGTGACTCTTCAATCAACAAAATCAAAAAATTAAAACTTTATAACTGACTTTCTAACTTTAACTGACCGTTATGCTGACTACTAGTGCACTCATTAAGGAATATAACCATTAATAGACCATTCTTTAACACTTTCCCCCGTTAAAAGTAGTATCAAATATGACGATTTAAACATCCACAAAATTTTATTTGCTAAACAAAACATTGCTGTATTCATTTTTCTTTTCCACTTGAGGGCAGTGGGACAGGCTGTAAACACACTATTGATAAATTATAGTTGTTACCTTAGCAGGCTATTCATCTAACCCAGTGGTCCTCAAACTTTTTAACGTCAAGGACCCCTAAACTGACAAAAATTAGACCAGGGACCACGATTTGATAAGATTTTGTCCCAGGGTCACCCATCTTTTGCTTTTACATGTTTTATTACAGAATGTGTATAAAACCCATGATCAAAATAGTTATAAATTCTGTCATTCTGTGTGGAATTACAGAGAAAATAAATTATTTCCCTGTTTGCTGGGGACCCCACTTTCAGAACCACTGGTCTAAACAAGACAGAGCAAAATCAGCACACATTTTGAGTGTTGTTTGTGTCCACCTGATGAATACAAGTTTAATCTTCACCCTCCTTTTGGCTCTGTCTTGGTCTATACCAACTCCTGAGCTGCTGAATGTTCCACTGTCCACTCATCAGCTAAGCAGAGATGGTTATTCGAGTTTGAGACTCTGACTCACTCATCATAAAAATGCTCTCTTGTGCTCTATAAGTAAAAAAAACGGTTACAGTTACAGAATTCCTTGTAGTTACGCAGTGCAGACTGCACTGACTGCTGCAGGGGATGCAACATTCATTATAACCTTCAGTGACTTCAGACTTGACTCTAGTGTGAGCGTCTCTGCCAACTAGTCATCGACTTTCTGTTGTTTGCTGCTGGGTAGGTAGTGGAAACAAGGTTGACGAGAGCAGTGAGAATCAATCAAAACAGTAAAATTACAGGCTGACAAACCAAAACAATGAGCTGAAAGATGCTAAACAAAGGGTGAAGGTTTTGTTATTCTCTTTGGGTTGGCCACTATGAGCAACACCTGTCACATTACACATTAACGTAGTCATTTGATATGCTGTTAATATGAAATTTTTAATATTAGTATTATTATTGCAGCTTTAAGTTCACTTTTGCCATCACCGCATTGCATGAGGTTTTATAGTGCAAAGAATGTTTCTGGTTTTTGAAATTCTTGTCCCTCTGTCATAATAATAAAACTCATGAGTGAGGACTGAGGTGCCCTTGTTTTTTTATGAAATCTCCAATTTTAGGGATGTATCATAAAACTATGAACTATACTCAATAAAAAATGTTCCCAAGCAGTTATAAATGAGACGTCAATAAAAGAAGGACGAACAGAGAGAGACCAGAGGGGACACAAGGCTGATACAGTGAGGTCGGCATGCTCTGACTGTCCCCTGGTATCAGCTCGGGTTTCAGATGCGCCTGCAACACGACCTCCTGTCAATACACCCCCCCCACCCACACCCCCACTTTTATGACTCTGAGAATCAAACACACACACAAGGTGATTTCATTTGATCTGATTGGTGTGAGGCAGCGCTTACCACCACTTAGCCTGAAGACTTCCCTTTTAACTCCAATACCCTGAGCAGGAGGAGCCGCACAGTCTGTTACACACACACACACACAGGAGTCACATGCACAAGGGCACATTCACACACACACAAACACACACACACACACACACACACACACACACACTGCAAAACACAAAAACAAAACACAAACAAACACTCATTGTTCACTCATTAGTCCAACATTTGCCATCATGCTTCTGGCCTCCCGATGGACCCATCTCTTATGCTCTAACACACACATACACACACAAAATTCTCAAATTACACTCACATACAGACAAACACTCTGAGCACATAAAGTGTGGGTGTGTCGGATTTTTACCAGACCCTTTAAAGACTGTGTGTGTGTGCTTATATAACTGTGTATGTGTGTCTCTCTTTGAGTGTTTTAAATGAAAGGGGTGGGTGACTGATGAAGGAATGATGGGACTGGATACAAACGCGCCTCCATTAGCAATCTGTCTGTGAATAGCCTTAGAGCCAAGAGCCCCATACCATTACCTAAGCACAAAGAGCTAATTACTGCCCCTACGAGCACTATCAAAAGAAAAGATCTATTATAAATATGCTTCTGCTGTAAGATTAGCACAGACACACTAATTGACAGACATAATAGCTGTTCGTTTTTTCTAATAACTAAATATTCCCTTATCTTACTTTCGGCATAGAAAACTTTGTGATCCCAAGGCTACGTCTGTTACTTCAGTTCCATTTCATCCCTGAATAAATGCAGACCGGAGTTTTACTTTTCTCAGAATCAGAAACGAATGTCATTGGTTGTGCTAAACTTCAGAGGGGAGAGCTGAAGAATAGTAATTTTGCCATTTAAATTCATGAAATAATGTTTGTATAAATAGCACATTATACAGTGCATTTATTAAGAAATGCACAAACCCTCAAGAGCAAAGAATCTGTGTGAAAGGTTCAGATTTTTATTTTCTGGCTTAGTCTACAGCTTGTGTTTAGGATCACTCCCTCACGGTGTAATGTTTCGGTGTTTATTCACAGGATGTTCAGGACTGATTCAGCACCATCATGCCAACCTTCAGTGTTGTGTGATGCAGGTGAATATGGAATTTATTATAACTTTCACCTTATTTTTCTATGTTTTCTACTGTTAGGGATGTTTTTCCTTTAATGATTTTGTGCATGGTCTTAAAATTATACTCACAAATAATTCTCTAAGGTACAATTGGTTTGTGTGTAAATTAGTGTAACTCATGAATGCTAAGGTCACGAATGAATGAACTGAAATACATAGAAAAATAAAACGCACACACACGCACACACACAAGGTGATTTCATTTGATCTGATTGGTGTGAGCCAGCGCTTACCCCCTCTTAGCCTGAAGACTTCCCTTTTAACTCCAATACCCTGAGCAGGAGGAGCCGCACAGTCTGTTGCACACACACACACACACACACACGGGAGTCACATGCACATGGGCAAATTAAAAAGAAATGCAGTTTCCAAAATTGTATCGTTTGTAAGATGAATGTAAATACATTTAAAATCATTTTGGGAAATCATTTATGAAAAAAATGGAAAACTGAATAATTGACCCGAGTACTCGACAGAGACTGGCGAACCTAGTACGTCTGTTTCAAAAACAAGTAATGAGCTGCTGTGCCTATGATTAAGCTTAAGTTTAAGCAACTGAAACCATTTGTTCGAAGTCAGGGGAGGATTACGGTCATGGTCAAGGTTACGAATACAATGTTTTTCCCAAATCAAAGTCACTTTATTGGTTAACCCAAACATGCACCCCTATTGCTTCCCAAATATGTCTCGGAACGCTACAAACATCACGCTAATTTGAGAGGGCAAGAAATGACTCTTGTTTTTCACATGAAGTATAACTGTACTTCATTTTACAGGTTTAAACAAAAAACAGTGTTGTTGTTTATCTGATGAGGACAGTCTCAGGGTAGCAGGGTCAAAGTGCTTGCCCGCTTTCACCGGGCAGCGTTACTTAGTGGCCGGGTTCACAGTTGGGAAGCCAGCGAGGGATCCTCTCCTTGTTAACGCACTAGTGACCCCTACTGGTTGGCCCGGGTGGCTGCACAGTTCGGGAGTGGAATGGGGGAGGGTGCGTTAACCCCCCAAGCATTTAAGCCCATCACTGGCAGGTGAATAGAACCGGCTGGTGACACCATGTGTTACAGAGGAAATCCCCCGCCCAAAAAAAGATGGCTCAATTAATTGGCAGTTTTAAAACCCTGTTTTACCAACATCCTTACACTGCTCATTTACTACCAAGCGTGAGATCAAACGTCCAGTACGATGAACACAGGGATTATCCGGCAGCTTATAATAAGCCTCTGTTTGCCTTTGAGGAACCTCTCTTTTTGTCGTCCATTTCCCAATATTTCAGCAAGCCTCCCTGGTGAATTACCTCAGGCCAGCCAAGGCCACTGGCTATTGATCCTATGGGGGCTCAGGGTAAATATGCTTATGCGGGTGTGGATGGTGTGCAACTGGGAACAGTTGGGATTGTGTGTATTGGGATGAGTGCTGCATTTGGGGTGTATGAAGCGAGAAGGTGTTGGTGTAAATGTAAGGGGATGGACTGAGAATGGTAATGCAGCACTGGGCCTCAGCTGGGACCAAGAGTGGCAGGTGGAGACTGGGGGAGCCAGGACCCTCTGGAGCCCCATCAGTAGCATGCTGTGTCATGTGATGTGTGTGCGATGTGTGTGTGTGTGTGTGTGTGTGTGTGTGTGTGTGTGTGTGTGTGTGTGTGTGTGTGTGTGTGTGTGTGTGTGAAGCAATTGCAATGATCATCACATGTTGGAAATATGCAGCAAATGACAGCGGGATTTGAGGGTGTGTTGGATCAAAGATGTAAAATCTGGTCTGTTTATCCTTGATGTTTGATCCAAGTAGGAAACAATAACCAATCAAAGAGCAGAGTATTGACTGTGCTCAACACCTGAGTGTTTATTTATGAGTCACATATAAGATTTGGGTCTTTATTTGTGTCTCTGTATGCATGCATGAGTTTGTTATTGTGTGTTTTTTTGGGAGGGGGGGGGGCTCATCCATTTCCTCTGTATGGGGGACCATTAAGGGGTCGGTCCATTGTGGCTGTGCCCTGTCCACTTCCAGGAGACATCCATCATAGAGGGGCCACATACTCCCCCTGCCTCCACTTCCCAAGCCCCAGGGGAGGTCCTTAATGAGTGCCAGATTACCCCACGCGTCTGGGCTTTATGGTGATCACCTTCAGTACAGTACCAGGACAGGACAGACCACACCTGAACCCCAGTTGCACACAAAAAAAACTGGGCAGTGGTAGTTAAAATCTAATCAGTGCTTATAGCTTTAATTACTTTACACTTCAGCTGAAAAAAAGACAAAAAATATAAAATAATAGATCCCCCTCCTGCGGACAAACAATTCTGATTCATCAGAAAATCTGCCTATCAGTGCTTGTTGCTAATTCCCGCCCACTGAATCCTGCTGAACATCAAATGTTTTGGCAGCCATTCTTCTGTGATTTGCATGGCAATTATATTCCATTGTACAAACACAAAAACACAAGTAGCACCATGTGTTGTGTCATAGCAGGACAAAGCCACCAATGTATGGGTATGAATTTAAAAGCCTCTCTTAACGAGTTCAATATGAATTGCAAATGAATCTGTCAGAGCGGCTGACTCTAAAAAGACAGAGTAATTTCAGCCCTCCCTTCTTTATATTGTATGCCCTGAGAGGCTTCATGTCTCAAAATTAATTAAAACTTACCGAGGCCTCAGAGATGGGGTATAGACAACATTTCTGATTCATTTGAAAAAGTTCCTATTTGATAACATCCTAAACTTCCAGCTACGGATCTACAATATGGTAGCTTGCAAAAATCCTCATCCTGCAACCAGATTAAAGGCCACTGAAATCTATGAAAAAAAGACATAAATTGATTCTAAAATGAAAATAAAGAGTTGGGCCAGAACAAACACGGGCAAGACAAACTCAAAAAAACTCAAGAAGAAACAAAAACCTGAACAAAATCCTTTGCGTTGCCGTGTCACGTCACATTACGATTCCCAAGCTAATGACACTTGGCTAACCTTTGCAATAAAGCAAGAGCTGGAATGACTGTCAAATTGTTTATCCAGAACAACAAACTGGGAGAAACCAAAGATAGAGTGGTGCAATTTTTTTTCCTGGCTTTTATTAAACCCAAAAAACTGCAAAAGTGTAAGGATATCAACACTAATGGAAGCTGCTAACGTTAGCAAGTCTGACTAACTAGCTTACTACCTACAGTAGTAACCTAATGTTATTTCCCAGGGCAAGGAGAAGTGTGACATTATTTTGTGAGGTTACAGCTTACTTTGGAAAAAAATCCACTGTCTAATGTCTTGTATATCAAAGTTTAGAGTAACGATAGCTCTGCCCTACCTTATATTTGTCCTGTACTGTGGAAGTTGCTAAAATCAATTAAATTTCTGTTAATATGCCAAAATCAATGGGTTCGAAATGAAAAGCTGCTTCCATTTCTGTAAAAATCAAAATGTCTATGTAAATTTAATTAACTTAGTTGCATCACATCGAATGCTAAACTTTGTTGAGGTCTAGCTGAAAGAAAACACTACACAAACCATCGCTGATCGCGATTATTTTGCCTGATATTGCAATATGATTTGTGTTATTGGAAGGAATGATCCTTTTAACAAGATTATTCTGAATTTCAGTGAACAACATATTTTAATGATTATGGTGTGATTTTTGAAAGGATCTGTAGCAAACAAAGATGTTATCTTAATAGGCCAGGATATCTCTGCAGCACAACAATATTTAATTTAAAATGGTATTTGAGACAGTTTATTGCATCTCCTGACATTTGAAAATTGCAGTAGGCTAGGCCATGTTGCGATTTTGATGAATTGTTTAGCCCTACAAAACACCAAAACACAAATGAATTGCTTTTTTTGTTTTGTTCTCTGTATTTTTTTTTTGTGACTTCTTGGAAATGAACAAAAAGACTGGCCATGCAACCTATCAGGTTAAGGCTCTGCCAGTTACTCAAAGTCAATAATATATCGATAAATCTCGCTGTACCTCAAGAACAATATACAACCTGCCCCCCTACTGGGACAGAACGGTCTCCTGATTGTGATAGAACCTGAAGAAGTCACAAACACACACACAAGCCCAGCTCTGATGACAGTCCCCTCGGGTTGAAGCAAAGGTCAGCGGAGATGTGTGAAGTTGCTGTAACATTGACTTCACCCTTTAACCTCCAGTCCACCCGAGCCTTATCTCTTCATCCTCTATTTTATCTCCCCCTTTTTTTTCCCCACCATTCACCTGTCATGCCATATTTCAGCAAGAAACCACCACGAGTGAGATGTGAATTTCCAGCTAAGCAATTTTAATGGATTCCTCCAGAGCTACAGAGAGAGAAAAGGCTGTGTGTAACATGACCCCTCTGTGCCTATGCAGGGGGATTATGCCAATGTAGGATAAAGCTTCCTGCTAATTGTAACAGAAGCCGAGCTGACCAACGCTAACCGCTCTAATGCCGGAGTCAACCCAAGGTCAGAGCGAGGAGATAGAGCTATCGATCCTAGACAGCACAGTGAGGAGGAAACTTCCAGTCCATCTCGGAGCTCATCGCAGCGTTTTTCCAGATCCAATCTCCGCTCCAAACACCATTAGTGGATCTTTGTCATGGGCTCTGATCTCAATTGCCCTGGTGAAGCTAAATGTTATTTTACTCCCAGATAGAAGAGGAGTGATTCTGAGGAAGATACATTATATCTCATCCTCTTTGATGGCCCATGATAGGGTTTGAGAGAAAAAAAAGCATCTGCAAATAAACGTAATGTTGACTCAGTAGGCGCTGCAGCTGACCCTCCATTTTGCTGCGTCAGTTATCAAGTGCGCTCTTGCTTTAAAGGGATGATTTTGGTCTTTTACAACTTGCCTCTTTTGTTCTTCTTTTTTGGCCATAATTTATATCAGTAATATTGACAACGTACATATACAAGCAGACAAGCAATCGCAGGTTTTACACAAGAGCCCAGGTTAGCTAAAATTATTTGGAAGAAAAGACAAATGAAAATAACATATAACAAGAGAGAGCCAAAGCAATAGGCTAGTTAAGTTGCTAGCTTGCCTACTGTATTTGTAGGTGTACACAGATAAAAATGTGTCTTTGAAGCAAAAGGAAAAACTAGGCTAAGTAGGTTTGTTTTTGCTTTTTCTTTATTATTTTACAAGCAGCACAGTGCTTTGTCCTTGTAAAAACATTCTACTTTATAAGAAATGAGCTAAATAAAAACTTGTGGCAGGCTAACCTCCCTTGCAAATATATTACCCTTCATGATAACTCAAGCAAACATAACTTTATCAAAAGTAAAACCACATTTAAAGATCCCTTCGATGTGTGTTTCTCTCTCCAATTTCTTTATTGTAACATTGTTCCTTAATCTGTTTAATATGTGAGTCTGTCATCCAGCAAGAGACTTCTACCTACTCCGTTCAGAGTTTAAAGAAAACAAATGTCTTTTTTAAATAAATTCCTACTGAAATGTTTCCAGTGTGAGCTTTTTAGGGAAAAACTCAACTCAACGTGGTTTAAAAGAAGACTGCAACGCTCCCTTAAGTTGGATTTCCAACTAAGAAAGTCAGGAGAACTTTTCAAATAAAATCTGTTGTTGTACTGGAACGCCGTCAACTCGGGTGTCACGCACCATTGGGGCTTGCTCAGCTAGTAGGTTGTTGCAGTGTGTCGACAGTCTCCCATCACGATTTACAGACTGACATTCTGGTACAACTCTGACCTTATATTTGGTAGATGTGTGCACACAGTCTGCCTGGACAATGTGGGATTATTATCAACATTTTTGGTGCGTCACTTTTAATTTTCCATCTGTATAAAGTAGTTTAGTAATCTGGCTAAACTTTTAACAAGCTGACCACTTGTGCTTTTATGCAATTATTTATGTCGGAAACATGGTAAGACACATGTGGTACCATGTAGAGTACAGGTGGAAAACGTATGTATTCCACTTGTAATCCCTTCGGTATCACAATGAAAATTTACAAGGCTCCATGCACTACACCACAAAATGTTCCAAAACCAAGTTTCCCATGTGTAAAGCACATGATTTACATATTTCACGTGGGATTTTAACATGGTTTCAAATGTTAAATGAAAATGCAAAAATAACACCCAAATTATAATAAACCAGTGTTATCTTCTAAGATAGAAGAAAATACGCTGAGAATGGATGAAGAATGTAACATTTGAATTTCAAACTTCTTTGTATTCGGACTTTGTCTGTCCGAGCAACCAAAACAATGACACATTTCCTTTGTCAGTCTGTGTACTCTGGGTGTGTGCTGTTTGTTATGAAGTGGAGTGAACACATCATTAACTCCCAGCGTAAAGTGACCTGGAGTCAGAGGTCAATTGACAGAGCTGACAGTGATGTCAAGTGGCTCGACATGCAGCGAGCCCCATCTGGCCCGAGGGGAAGACGTGACAATCTGGTGTCACATTCACATCACCTGGCGTGACACACACGCAGCGGACATGCTGCACATGCTGGCAGACAGGAAGAGCCTACAATGGTTTATCCACTAACTCCAGATTCTCTAAAATTTCCGGCTCTATCAAGATCCCACAGCTTTAGCGCGGTAGTCTTTTTCCATCTGTCTGTGTGTGTAGTCCCATCAATGCAAGAACACCATCCAGGAAGCGGAAATTTATCCTTTCTCTTTATCTCTGTCATAGGTTAAATTGTTGCTGACGTGCAAAAGAGGCTGCCAGCGCTGAGCCAATGCCACTATTGAGCCCCAGTAATATACTGTAAGCTGGTTAACAGCACACCACATAGTCCAGATTTGGCTGCACTTTTAATCTGGCAAATCTGGAGCACTTTGTAGTTCTATAGGTGCGTGCACTTACAATCTACACAAATAAAAAATGAAGAAAGCCCAGAATTCTGAAATCATGTGTCTGTTGAAAACCTTGTCTTTATCTTCCCAAATGTTCTTCAAACAGCTTGAGTGACTTGAATCTGGTTGCCCTGAATGTCATTCATGTGTGTGTGTGTGTGTGTGTGTGTTCAGAGTATTTCCAAGTTTTCATGGAACAGGCTGAGAACAAAGCCACATGACAACAGTAACATCTGGCTCAGGCTCCAGAGATGATTACTCTGCTGCTCTGTGTGAACTCATCCTGCAAGGCATCTCTCTCTCTCTCTCTCTCCCTACTGTAGGCCTACACACACATGCACAAGCACACACAGCAAGCAAGGCAGCCACACGCATGTACACATGCACAGATTGGCATAGCCAGATGGCAGAGTCTCTTTGACTGTCACCTAAACCTCCGCGGAATAGCTGTGGACATGTTTGGGTATGCAAACAACACAAAGAGATTCATTTCTTCACGAGGAAGCTGGAGGCTCCTGTTTAGCTCCCTGACTTAGATTACTATGATATTAAAACATCCTTCTTGCACAAATACACAAAAGTCTGGACTCCAGTGAAAGTCCATTATTTAAATGACGAGGAGAGTCAGTCACCAAGTTTTTCAGCTGAGCATTGAGTTGCATTTTAGGAACGAAAAATAGCAAGTTGAATGAAAACATCGGACTTGCTTTAACTGTAGTATATCAAGTTTGTTAAAGGAAAGAAAAAACAAAGATTAATACCATTTAGACACTCGCTGGTTGATTCAATGACTTTGCTGAGTGGATTCCCCGCGTAATGTGTGCGTACCTGTACCAGTCCAGTCCCCGTGCGTAATGCCGATCGAAGAAGTGCGGCTCCGACCCGAGGGCGCGGATGTCCGGGTGTAGCCGCAGAAACTCCAGCAGAGCTCTGGTGCCTCCCTTTTTAACCCCTATGATCAGCGCCTGGGGTAACCTCCGAGCGGCTGTCCATTCTTTCCCCGAGCTGTTCGCCTCCAGCACGGGATGACCGCTGTACGCGCCCTCGCCCACCGGGATAGTAACCTCCTTGGCAAGGCTCGTTCCGTTTCTCTCGTGCGGCCATCCTGACCCTGACACGAGGAGCTCGCGCGTCGGGGGCTTAATCTCAGAGTTTTCTGTCAGCTCCGACTCGCAGCATCCGGTGAGGAGATAGACCAAGGAGAAGCAAAGGATGCTCAGAGAGGAGGCGATGGTGAGCCGATGGAAGAGCCGCCGCAGGTCCGCGCTCGGATGGTGGTGGTGGTGGTGAAAAGATGCCATCCCTCAGAGATCCATGTGAGATAAGGTGCCATTCTACCACAAGTTCAGCTCACATCCCTTCATACTCTAACGCAGTTAACGCACTGCTAACTCTTGCAGAGTCTGTCAGTGACTCCGCTGCTCTCCATCTCCTTCATGTTGCGCATCCAGAGCGCATTGAGAACCCCCCCCCGCCCCTAAACCAGCCAGCCAGTCCGCTTTAGTAAATCAGAGGAACAAGTTTTTGCGTGACATCCAGAATGTGCGCCCACTTACTCAGCCACCCTGGCAACGTGGGGAGATGAATAAAGCCCTAATATCCGCGCCGGCCTGCTCTGGGGATCTTTCTCTTTTCACTCCACAGGATTACTCTGCGTCTCTCCACCACGGCTCATCTCACAGGATCTCTCTCTCTCTCTCTCTTTGGCTTCCTCTCTCCCTCTCTCTCCTTAGATACCGTAGATTGGAGGGGTCATGGCCTGAGGCACTTATAATTCCAGTAGCCTATTATTTATTGGGGCAACCTGGGATGCGATGGATCTAGTGCGCAGACGATGTCCCATACCTCATGTGTGCCTTCATCATTCTCATCTAATATGATTGATTAATTCAGATTCTGGCACATATTGTGTTCTCTCAGCTGCAGCTTTGTGCCATGCAATAGCACACCTGACAAAATTGCTTCTATAATAGTCATACAAACCCCTTTGTACTTTTGTACTAGAAATGCTCTGATCAGTGGATCCAGGAACGGATCCATCAGTAGGTAAACATGTGTGGGTTACTGGTGCCATTTGGAACTGGGTTTTTTACACCCAGCTGACCCTCTGCACTAAGACTGATCACATAATTGGCTTAGTGGTCAGACAGTATTAGACTACATCGTGCAGCTGCCAATAGTTGGCTGATCCTGACCCCAAAGGACGGTCTGTGTGAACGCAAATTAGGCATCACTCAGAAATGACCTCAAAATCTTCAATGTGAGATATGGTGATTCCACTTGATTTCCTATCAGATGTTCACCCACCTCCCAAAAAAAACAAATAAAAAATGATTTCATTCTTAAAGAAATGACAGAAATGTTACGTTTTAAAAGACTACTGACTGCTTTCTATTGATTTACAGTTTCTGATCCAAGTAGAGGTTTTCTACTTCATAAGTGGATGCTTTATCACTTGCATTCACAGAGGCATGTGTTGTGTTGCAGTCTCCTGTTAGGAGGCTCTGCAATGTTGGCTTTTATTATTGCAGAGTGCAGAGCTAAGGTACGGATAATAGCTCATAGGAGACTCATTACATCCCCCTTCCAACCACACGTGCACAAGAACACGCACATACTCACACACTCACACACACACACACACACACACACACAAATGTGCACATACTTCATGTTCCATTTGGCTTACCCCTGTCATTATCCCATAGCAGATGTGACCCGTGCCATAAAACCACTGCATTGTCCTGCAATGAGAGACTAAACGGATCTGCCGTCCATTTTCGACAAGATAAAACTTTGTGTAATTTGTGCTGTCTACTTGTTGTAGGCACAGGAAACAGCATCGCCAGATAAGTTGGATACTGTATTAATGTTAAGTATAATGTGTGAGGTGTGTCATTATAAATATTTTATGGCAACGGAAATTCATTTGCATGCCATTACTCCGACATTTTCATCGGGGCTGAATAGAAAACGATCATCTTCACACCCGGGCGAGGCACGTCACAACCATAGACTGTATATGGTCACAACACACTTTTTCAGGTGACAAAAGAAAAATTTATCTCGGTAGGTGTTCTGTTTATGGTGGAGTTTTCATGACTAATTATATATTTTTTTTATTTAGTTTAGTTTCAGAGGGATTACTGAACCAAGTGTTGTAAATACATACCTGTCTGATGACTCTGTAATTAAAAAACAAACACTCTAAAGTATCAGTCCAGTAAAAACTCTATGCAGTGCTCAACTGACCCTGAAATAATAAAATCATTATGTGGCCCCTATTACTCAATAACACTTACCAGCAAAGTCACCCTAAAGTATCCCTTTATTCCACCATGACGTGACAAACATTTATGAAGTGGGGCAGAGCCAAATCCATACACTGACATAATAAAGTGCCTGTGTATAAATCCATATCTTTCTTCTCATGCCCTGTTTATTTTATTTTCCAACCTCCCTCCATGGATCATGAGACAAGGTCATCAGGTGAGGTTGTGTGTCTTTTGTCTGCAGTCGCCCGGCAGATTGTTCCGTGATGAAGTGGTCGTCTATAAAAGCGTGACCCTGGGGTCAGGGCCGGAGTAATTCATTATCCGACACAGGGCCAGAGCAAAGCTGATTAATACTGTCCTGCATCACAATGTGTGAAATTAGGAGGGTTTGGAAATGTTTATATTTTAAATCTTGAACATCAACCAATGTACATGTCGATGGCCGTCACTCCTGATAACATTATGATCGTCTGTGACTTTTCCAGTCTACGTCGTCCATTTTCTTCTCCGTTTTAAGGCGCCTTCAAAATCAACGTGTTTGTCATCAACCTTGCATCTAAGTTTGTCTGCACCCTTCATCCCTCCCCTGAGTGACAGTCTAATTAGAGTTAAAGTAATGGTGTATGTAATCAAGGCTAAATTACAGCCATAAGTCACTACACCTGCAAGCCAATCACAGTCACGAACTAATGAACCACACTCACTGACCGCTGCCCTCACCATCCATTTGAAACATAAGGACCTGGTACTAACGTCTCTCAGCACCACATGCCATACCAAAGTGGTTTTTGTGGAGCTCTTAAACGCTCAGTTCAGCCAAACTGCCAAACTGCCATACTTTCCTATTGGCATTAAGCAATGCAGATACTGTACACCACAATGTTATGATTACAAAGAATCACAAACATGTGTGCACAGTCTCTTTTCATGGTTCTGTGTGGCTGAGTAGTGATACATTTAATTAAATCCTGTATGACAGTTTTGTATGAGTGGCGTCTTGCCTGTATACTGGACACTGCAGTCATCCAAAATTATTATTTTTCACTGATGTAACACATCTGTCATATATCTCCTAGCGCATTGTATATTTTGATATATACCAGACACCAGATAGTATTGATCCCCCGGCTCCTCCAGTAGACATGTCGAAGTGTCCTTGGGCAAGATACTGAACCCCAAATTGCTCCCGATGGCTGTTCCATCAATGTATGAATGTGTGTGAATGGGACTTAGTGTAAAAGCACTTTGAGTGGCAGAAAGAAAAGTGCTTTACAAGTACAAAACATTTGCCATTTACCACGGTAAACAGCAGGAATTTCATATGCTAATGTACATTTTTCAGTGTCAGGACACCTGTACTTTTAACTCGTATGGTCAACTGATGATTCAGATGCTCTCACACACACACACACACACACACACACACACACATATATAGGAGCTTACTTTGTGTTTTATTAGTTTGCCTTATTACTTGCTGACATTTTTTACTGTATTGTGCATCATATTTGCTCGCTAGACCCAACAGATGTCTAGCAAGTTATGACATGAAAAAAATTGTTTTGGTTACGCAAAGATGAACGCCAGACACTACCTTTATACTACCACATACAGTTATTTCGCAAAAACACCACATTTCGCCTCTTTAGATTTAGAGTCAGCGCAATCTGACGTGATGATGTTTCGTTGATTAAAATTAGAGATTTCTCTGGGCTTGAAATTTTTTGGAAACATTTGGGATAATTTGGTACACAAGTCAAGAAAATATATAACGTAGGTCTAATTGTTTTTAGACATTTTACATATTATATCTTTAAGTCTCTGTTCAACTTGATCTGGAATAGGCATAGTGGCGGTGGAATAATTAACGTCTACAGTTCACTTGAAGAGCCTTGATGTCCTGCTTGTGTCCCTGGATCGGAGGCCTGTAGGGTCACTGAGTCTTGCCAGGGCCACACCCAGATCAGAGGCCTGCACCTCCTGCTCCCCCAGCACCTTGTCCACCTGTCATTGATCCACACGCTGGCAAGGAAACCAGTGCCCTGATGAAGAGTCAGTGTGTGTGTGTGTGTGTGTGTGTGTGTGTGTGTGTGTGTAGGTGTAGGTGTGTGTCTGTGTGTGAGAGAGAGAGAGTGTGCGTTTGACCCATAGGGTGAACAGGGATGAGAGGTGCCAGATCAGAGCCAAGAAGGGATAAGCTCTGCTTATGTTGCTTTGAGGAAGGCTTTGTGAGCGTGTGTGTGTGTGTGTGTGTGTGTGTGTGTGTGTGTGTGTGTGTGTGTGTGTGTGTGTGTGTGTGTGTGTGTGTGTGTGTGTGTGTGTGTGTGTGTGTGTGTGTGTGTGTGTGTGTGTGAGCAGTTCCTTTGTGTGAGCCCTCAGGCCTTTTCATGTGTATATAGTTTTGGTTTTAATGAGCTAGGTGCTTCTGTGACCCCCTCCATGTCGTAGCTGCAATGAGGTTATTGTGTAGTTGTAAAATACAGGTCACAGTCCACTGATCCCCTGAGCTGTTTCAATTAAGTAAATCAGTTGGTTGTGTCCAGGTTTTATATATGCATTTTTTAAACCTACAGTGAAATATTACATTAATTTCTTAGATACGGGAGGTAAATGCAGAATAGTTACTCCCATTTCACCCTTCAAATAAATATCTGATATACTTATCCATTTCTGCAAAGAGGAACGTTTCTGCGTGACCACAGCTAAGTCTGCTCTTATTTTTTATCATTATTTATTCCCATTCTCAAAGAACTGTGCATAAATAAGCCAATTACAGCAAAACAGGAACACGTTTAAAGTGAAATCAGAAAAAAATGAGCATTAAGACATGCCGTAATTAAAGTGTTTTAGCACTTGTCACAATTTCTAAAGCCCTGATAAAAACTTTTGTTGTCAGTGTCTGGTCGTTTACTAAAGTACAAGTTGTTTTTATTTTCTGCTCTGACAATAATGTTGTCTGGCAGTTGGAGCACTTCCAAGGCTTGAAAGGGCTTGAGAATGAAAAAGCACAAAGGAACTGTGTCAGAAAGTATCTGGTTGTTTGATTTTAAAAAATGCTGAAGGTACAAATCTGTGTATATATGTAGGGGAGAAGTCAAAACTATTACTCCTTAAAAGACTTTGGTAAGAAACATGCGACATCAAGCTTACAGTTCTGTAGTGAATGCTGTTAACGGTGACCCGAGGCCAATATGCTGAGTAGAAACTTGATTTTAAAAAAATCAGCACTTCAAATCATTTTTAAGTTTGTTCCAAGTGAAGGTTGAACACATTCTAACTTCATGCAGCAAATTTGACTACCGGACTATTTGCAGTCAGCCCTGGTCCTCATACTGTGGAAGTGGAGACCTAGACGGTCAAGGAGGCCGGGATGCCTCCTGGCCCCTCACCAACCTGTGAAAGGCCACCCTGTGTCGGATAAACTAATGAGGAAGAGCCCCTGTCAGCCCTGGTCCTCATACTGTGGAAGTGGGAACCAAGACGGTCGAGGGGGCCAGGGTGTCACCCTCACCCCTCAACCGACCCCGTGAAAAGCCACCTGAGTTGGGTAAACTAATGAGGAAGAGCCCGCAGTCCACCAACAACACACCTACAAGCATGCTCCACTTTGGTTTTCTTCCCATTTTCTGTTCATTTTTTCTCCATATGTCCTTGAAGTGAAGCCACCAAACACCTCATGGTAAATTACAAACATTTTAGCATTTTAAACTTGTGCAGACATGACATGGAATTCCCCTCAATTTCTGCCACCCTGGGCGAATTGCCATCCACACTCTAAAATTCTCTTCTAGTTAAGTTCTAACGCAACATTTACAACGCAGAAAAACACAACCTCCGGTACAAAGTTACGTTCAGTCAACTGTGTTGCAGCAATGCACTGGCATGATGTTCCTATGGTGAAAAATAATGACTGATTAGAACACTGATGCAGGATATTTTTATATTATTTATTATTTTGCCACAAAAAATCATGAAACCAGCTTTGTTGGTCTGGAATCTGATTTATAACTATGGATTAAAAGACAACTTTTCACCAAACAATGCAAATTATAATATATATTTGTTAATAATAAAATTATTATTAATAAGTCCATGTCATGAAAAATTGGACTGTGTGTTAGCATAATAAAAGAGTAATATGACCATCTGCTCCCAGAGCTCTGTGGAAGAGCTAATCTAATTAGCACTGCTACATAAATAGAACTGCTGCAGAAGAAAGTCTATGAAATCTTTCTAGCTCATCAGTCCTTTCCTTCGTACCTTATGAAACAGTACAGGAAAAATGCAGGCACAAGGCGATCACAAGCTGCGGATGACAATCTACACATTGCGACACATTTTGGAACAGGAAGTTAAAAGACGTGAAGAGCCAGAAAACGTCCCTGTTGCTGAAACACATACTGAGAGTGGGTTTGATGACCGGCTTTCAGCCACCTCCGGTTTATCACGTCTGAACCTGTTGCCATGAGGAAGGGCAATCCAGTCAACATGACCTGTCACACAATTCCAGTAGGTAGTGGAAGTCATACTTGAGACTGGATTTTGTCTCCCTGATTTGTGGCCTTGGTGTCCATTAAGTTTTCACATCTTACCCAAGACCTATTATTTCACTACTGTCTTTCCATTCAAATTCTGTATGCTTTGAATCAAGGGCTTGTTAGGTAATCTAACAGTGGCCGAAATCCTCTTTGGAATCTGGGGATGCTGCACCCGACAGTTTCCAAAACAGGCAATCCAACAATCACGCCCGCTTAACACAGCTATTAGTGTTCGGAGGTGTGAAAGTTTGGCAGGATTTGAACTCCTCCCTCAGGGGTAAACGAACTTCATGAGTATAGTTGAGTGCAAAATCACGGATGCCTTCTAGGAGAGACTGTCCGAAAGAGTGCACTGTCGTCCAAATTGGTACAATGAATCACTTTGAGACTACAAAGACATGCAAAGGACACAGAGTCCATGGAGAAATAACAAGGAGGCAGCCAGGAGAAAGGTTTGACCGCAGCTCTTATGCATCGTCTTTGTTAGACCATTATACACCATAAACTTTTGTCTTTAGTTGTGGCTACATGCCGTACTGTACAACCTAGGTCTTTTGAAGCCTATATGTTGTGACCTTTACTGACCCGTTGACATCACGTTACCGTGACTTTCCAACGCCCTGCTCAGGGGTTATGGTTTGTCATGTCCCCTCCAGAGCTCAACAGGCAGGGGGCTTTAATGGGCTTGCTAGGCCGACCCTAATCTGCCCTAATGCCCTACTGCTGGTTCCAACCCCACTATCAGCGTAGCTACATGTCCAAAGTGCTGCAGAGTCGGGCTAATCAGCTGAGCCACACCCTCTAACCCCTTTAAATTACAAGATTAACACAGTTAAATGGATGAAGGCTTTTCGCATGGAAGGCCGGACAACATTTACAGTTTGTTCAGAAGCTGGAACAGGCCTGCAGGTGCTGCGTGACGCTCTGTATCGACAGAAGTGTTTCTCTATGGATCCTAATGGAATAATAATGAATTGTAATTGCAAAGAGCCTCTCTCCGCGTCCCTGTGCATTTTTGGTATTGACCCGTCTGCAGTCAGTTGAAGCATGAACACCTCACATTCCCTATTGATTCGGCTTTTACAAGGAGAACCAGCGGCATGATGTGTTTTTCTGCACAGTTTTGGACCATTAAAATGTATTATTACACTCCGACCTGAGCAATTGTACGCACATGCATGATTGCTCACCAACATACACACACCGCTGATAGCACCCAACCTCACCGAGTCACACCACCAGACTCTAACCACTAGAGACCACAGGTTAATGTCCTGGCACTCAGGCAGAGAGTGCAGAGAAAGACAAAGTGTGCGTGTGTGTGTGTGCGTGTGTGTGTGTGTGTTGGAGAGAGAGGAGAGAGAGACACAGAAAACAAGAGATTAAGACTACCTGCTGGAAAGCCTGCCCTCATTTCCGCAGGCTTCCAGACACATCTGCTAGCATTGTTTACCGTCCCCGTTGTAAAGAGAGATGGATTATTGCTCCCCGTGGCCTCTGAGTGGAGGGAGACTATGTAACGACATGGCACGTTATCCCAGATAAATCTGTTATCCAGGGTTTGAACAGGGATACTCTCTGCAAGGGTATTAGAGAGAGAGACAGAGAGAGAGAGAGTATAGCAATATGGGAGTAATCCCATCCAGTTTCCTGTTTCACCTTTTATAAAAACCTAGTGCCATGAGAAGAAGGACTTCTCTTCATGAAAGTATGTCCGGAAGGATGTGTTTGTAAAATTTACAAGCTCATCTTAAAGTTCATAGACGCTTCACCACAGCTAATGGATGTATCATTGATGTAAATCCTTTTTAGTTTTCTCATGCAACGGCTACAATAAAGACAAATTAATCCTAAGAACCACTCATGTGGATTTGTTGGAATAATTGTCTGTCTCCAGGCTTTTATTTGAATACAATCACAAAGGAATTTGTTATGGATATAAAGCGATTTAACATTTGTGGACTGTTTGGATTTTCTCAAAGTTGAACAATAAGTCTTTTGTTTGCACTCATTATCATTCACTTATTTGCTGCAAGTGACCCATTAGCTTTCCATCTGACAGTGTTTTTCTAACAAGAGCATGGACCGCAATGCAAATCATGCTGTATATTAGCCCATATTCAGGTGTCAGATCACAGAAATGGGGTGTGTTTAATCAAAATGTATCATGCGTGGCTGAACTAGGGATTAACTTTTCCCTCCTGCCTCTCCCACCACTAGATTAGCGTCCGCTTTGAGCCCTAATCTCAAACAGCAATGCGTCCCTAATGTATTTACCTACCATTCATCAAATTTGGGCACCAGGAGCCGTCCTACAAGTGTTGATGAGGAAAACATTTGGAGGGATTCTCCTAACCCCCTTGAAATCCACTCTTGTCAGGATATTGGATGATTCGTTTATTTTCCGAGCAAAGCAGGATATTTGATTGTTCCTCAAAATTTGGCTCAAATCCAGAAAACACGATTTACTCACTCACTGAACTAGTTCTCATCCCCCTTCTTAGATCGCCTTCTTAAGCTTATTGTTCTATAGCTGTAATTTTATTACAGCTTTTGGTGTTATTCAATACTCAACAGTGCCCATCCAATGTCATCCCCACAACCACATTTCAATCCAGATATTGTCTATATCACCCGAATCAAATCCCTCTGACTCCCTTTCCCCCCTGACTGTGGTCCTGACAGCAGCAAGTAGCCAGAGACGGATGACCATGTTCATTTGGCCGGTCCCTGGGGCCGTCATCTCTTTCTCTCTAAATAGGACTCACGTATGGAGACACAAAAGTACACACACTTGACACATTTGGACACTATGGAGGTGTCTCTCATTCAGTGGTTTGTATCTAATGTTTGCGCAATGTAAAGGACACCATGGCAGAGATTATTTCATTCAATAGAATTTTTTTTTGGATAAGGGGAAAAGTCTTTGCTGTCAGCTAACTGTCAGTTAACAAGCTTGTTAGCTTGGTTGCAAAGGTGAGAATAGTTTCACAGTTTATTTAAAAGACATAATTGTACCATTGACTTGTCTTTGCAAACCATTCCTCATTTAGAAAGCTTAAGTTCATAATTCGACAGAGGAGGGTTAAATAAATGTGGATGGTGCACCACAGCTGATGACCTGCGATAGCTTCTTCCATTTTGGACTCTCCGGCTCTGTTCCCTTAATGGTCAGCACTGTCAGGATGTCTTGCCATTGGTCAGAGGTACAAATTTATAGGTCAGTGTTCGGCAAAGTTTAACTCCCTATCAGCAAATCTATTAATCAATGAAAAGATTTCCCTCAAAATTTTGTTGTTTTAAATGTTGGTGTGAACGGGCCTTTTTACTTGTGTTTATTAGAATGGTGTGTGTCCTGTCTACAAAGTATATTTTGTACTGGTGCTAATGCTTTGTTTGTTGAGTTGTCACAAGACAACAAATGAATGTTCTTTCAACTATTTTTGTTGCTGCCAAATGGTCCCAGTTCCATAGGTTAATAATGAAGGACAGCTTTAGGCCTACACATCTTTTCGTTGTGGTGTGTGTGTGTGTGTGTCTGTGTGTGTGTTCCAACTTGAATGCCAGCTGTAGGGAGACAGAAGCCCATCTGACTGAGCTGTGACATATGCTGCTCTTACCTAATAGTCACACAGACAGAGACGCGGCTCGCATGCATCTACAGAATAACCAGACACGCAAACACAGACAGCCTAATGAGTCTTAGGGCTATTTGCACTTTCTTTTGTATTTATGTCTCAATTGTCTTTATGAAGAACCATTTACTGTCAGTGACAGAAGGTTATTCAGTTACTGTTTTTGTTAGCATGTTTACTACCTCTGCTGACTTCAGTGTGTGAAGCTGCACTGCAACATTGAAAAAGATTTGAGATCAAGACCATTTGGGACAGATGAACTAGCTGTAAACACAACACTGGCACATTATCACCTTATAAAGTTGAGTGTGTTTGCAACATTTACTTATTTACAAATCCACTAGAAGAACATTAGCATTCATTTAGAGTTTATGGCCAACTGAATGCAAGTCTAATATTCACTAGCTGCCTCTTCAGCAGCTAAATGATCCACTGTCACCTGTTTGGTGCTGAGAAGGTAGCTGAACAGTGGGTTTGTCGTAGCTTTTTCACCGAAAACAGCTGCCTGCTGCTGAAAATGAGGTTGGTGCCTCGTTTCACATTACAGGTGGTCATCAGACATTGTTAACAAAAATATTAGTAATTGCAGCTTTTAACACATCCAGGGTGTAACCCAGCCCCTCGTGACGCTCTAAGGACAAGCAGTTATAGACAAGCGGTTATAGACGATGGATGGATGGATGGATGGATGGATGGATGGATGGATGGATGGATGGATGGATGGATGGATGGATGGATGGATGGATGGATGGATGGATGGATGGATGGATGGATGGATGGATGGATGGATGGATGGATGGATGGATGGATGGAAAAACTGCTCTGGTAAACACCAGCAGCATAATGTTTGGTAGATTGTATGTGAACAATTCATGCTTTAAAATGTAAACATGTACATGGTTCGCCTGTTTGGTTAGAGACAATACACCTTTTTTTTACAACAAGATTTTGACTTGTCGTAGCAGGAACAGAAGCAGTTTAGTCATTAATGACACTTGTTCCACTGAGCCCTGTCAGTAAACCAGCAATCAAAATACAACTTTTTCGCAGCAGTCATTTTGACGCGTCATGGCTGAAAAAGCACTAATTTACTAATAACAATAAACATGACTGCATTCCATTCAGGTTTCAGGAGCATGGTATTATTCATGCTGTTTCACTGGCTCGGGCAACCTGAACTCAGTCATTGTAGTTACAAACTTTTCTTGTAATGACAAGTTAAAATGCCTGCTATGAAAAAGGTCTGCAGGTGGACTGGAACTATCACAACTGAGCCATGCAGACTGCTTGGTAGCACAAATTATGCACATTATTACAGTGGTGTGACCCATCAACCCTGAACATGTGGTTTCTTCCAGCATTGTACTGAAGCTGAACTGAAAGAAGATTTTATGGTGCACTCTTGTTTTTCAGGTTTAAAATAACCCCTTCTCCTCTGCCCTGCCTGCAACAAGGCTCCATCAGAGCATCACTGGTGAAGACTGATTGCATTCTGAGCACCTTTCAGTCACTTCCTTTGGATTTTGAGGAACACTATGAAAAACAAACACTATATGTAAACACACAACTCAGTTTAACCAAGAGTGTTCCTGTCTCCAGCTTTGCTCCTGAGAAATGTTTGTAGAGCTACAATCCCAATCTGCCAGTATTTGCCCTCATTCCAGAGTAAACGAGTCAATAACACCATTGGATTCCTGTCAAAGCATCGTCTTATACATAAATCTTAAATCTGATATAAAATACAGTACAACAAAACTAATTTGATTATTATATACTTCAAATATAGTTTTTTTTAAATACACAAAAATCTTTAAAGAAAATTCTATGTTTATTTGCTGTAAATATAATTTTCTACAAAAAACATGGTCTCCATGCTTTTAATTTCGCTGTTTAAGGCCCATCTAAGCTGCTCAAAGCCGGCCATGCCATTATCTGCATACTCTAATACTCCCACAGAGACCAGAGCGGTTTGCCATTATTTCAGCTGAGCATAGGAGATCCCAGCCAGCAGTCCTTCCATCGATCCCCGAGTCCCCTGAGTCCCCTGAGTCCAACACACCACGGTTCCTGTGGTGACCACTTTAGCCGGGCCGCCATCAGGACTGATAATAATCTCAAATTCATCAAATGGTAATAGGCTGATACAGTAGCATCAAGTACGCTGTCTTACAAAGCCAAAACATAGTACCTAAGTATATGGTCAAAACAGAGTTACGACCAGAATTTGACTTTGCTTGACTTTGAGGTCTGCACTGCAAAAACTCTATTTCTGAAGAAGTGAGAGAATCTTATATTTAGATTTTAAATCTAGTTGGACTTGTTTTGAGTGAGGATGGGATACTCTACTGCTGACTATGCAATGTGGTTTGACGTAATTCAAGGAAATGTCACTTGCCTTGCCTGAATAAGCGATGTTCTCTTATTTGGGGTTATGTTTAGAAACAAGGGACACATTAGCTACAAGGCCACTGCCAATCATTTCAAGCTCTGAAGTTTCAAGACAAAATTATCTTATTTCAAGTTTGAGTCTTTTGGCCCACAAACATTCTTGACTTTTCTCGATTAGCAAAATATCTAATTTCAAGGTTTAGATTTTTATTGGCATGAGTTCATTGCCTGTCACATTCCATTGATCACAATAGTGCCTCAGATGCTTTACATCCCATTCAGTAATACAATACAAAACTATAGTCTCAGAATAATCATTAGACCCAGCACACTTCTCTGATTATGAAAGTAATAAATAATTAAAACCAGGATAGCACATCTACAGCAGTCATTACACATGTGTACAGACAAAGTGATGTAAAAACATTAAAAAGCTACCTTAAAAGTAAATCTGTCATTGTTCATCAAATGTGTCATCAGAGGTGATAGTTTCTCAGTGTAATTTTGGATACAGTATTGGAGGCTGAGCTTCTTTCATTCCTATGAAAGTTGCTCATTGGCATGTGAACTTAAAAAAAGCCACTTGCGGCTGTAAAGAAATTACAGCTTGCCATAGGCAACACCTGGGCGAGCCGGCTAACTTCTGCTTTAGCCCTCGCTAACTTAAATGTGGATAAACTGGTTTAATAATGGGGCTCTTCCAGTCTTTCCACATGTTATCAGACCAAATTCTTAGAGTGAAACAAATCATTTCTCTGCAGCTGTGATGCTCAAAGAAACGCATACATGGCACAACCACCTCACATTTTGACTCATTTTAGTGAAATTCATACAATTTTGTGGTTTTGTTTTTGTATTTGTTTTTAAAGGTCCAGCGTGTAACATTTAGGAGGATCTATTGACAGCAATGCAATATAACATACATAGCTATATTTTCAGTGGTGCATAAGCTCACATAATGAACCGTTTTGTTTTTATTACCTTAGAACAAGCCGCGTTTCAGCACTACGTTGAAAACTGACAAAGAAGAAGAACTAGCAGTATTAGTACTCTGGTTTGTTAGAAGTAAGAAGAGACAGGAGATTTGGATAAATGGAGGACCACACGGATTATTTAACACAAGGTCTGACAGAGCGGGTCGGCCACTGTACTTTCACATATTTGAATATATTAAATTGTAAACATATCCTTTATATTGATTTGAATACAACATGATATATTTTTGCACACTACGTGAAAAAAAAGTTCTATAAAGCCCTTTATGGCTCCAGAGGGCGTCTCTTTGAAATCCGATAAATTGCCTCAGGTGACATCACTTGCTTAGCCACACCTGAATCTCCAATCAGATTGTCATTGGTTGAGTTGCATTGTGGGTAATGTCAGCGCCAGGTTTTGACAAGGAAGAGGAACAAATGGAATTTTTTTTAAAAAGATATAGGTAGGGCTACATTGCTTTTGATACTGTCCATGTTACTCCAGTGTTACAGGAGTGTAGTGCTAACTTTGTGGAGTACTATATGATAAAATATGCATGCATAAAATGAAGGCATTACAATCTTTATACCTGTTACATTGTTTTCTAGCCATCCTTAAAAAAATCCTACTTCTCTCAGCATTATTATATCACCAACTGATCAGTATTTCCCCACCCTAGTTTATACAATTCCTCAAAAGTGTGCAAAACATGTTGAAATGCCACTTTAACCTTTTTAAAACATCTTCTCATGCCACAAAGAAACCTGCTGGATAACAGCTTGGTGAATGAAAGCACATGCACACAGCAGAAGCCACGTTCTTTGGTCCATTATACAGCTGGGTGCCTGTAACTCGTCACAATGATTACCCAACAGCCCACATGGTCTCCATTCACAAATCCAAAATAACCCTTCCTGCCTGCAGCAGTATCATAACCCCGGCCAGCCAATCAAAGGGCAGAGTTCCACCGGCAGAAACACAACGGTTACCAGCCGCTCTTTTCATAACCAGTGATCCGAGACCTGTTAGTGGCCATGTAAAAGACACACACACACACACACTGGACCTTTTAGCGAGTGCATAAAGAAACATGCTGTCAGCCCTGTGCAAGAGAACAAAAGTCTTCTTAACAGACAATTAGAATTCCTGCCTCTGTCCTTGTCTACATCCACGCATGCCTTCCCTCTTTCTCCCATATTCTGCCCCTCTTCCATCCATGTCCCCCTCTGCACCCCCTGAACTTAAACTCCTTCAAGCCTGTTTGCGCTATTACTGTCAGATCCAGCAAGGACCTGTGGGGAAAAGTAAAGTGATGTGACTGACAGCACTGAGATCTGTGTGTTAAGCCGCTTACAGCATGTAAATTCTGTAATCAGGCAATCTGTCTGTAGAGGTTTTGATGAGGTGGACAGGTGACTTGTTTTATGGATGCAATTTTGCCTTAGTGTTGCCCCTGGTGACCCTGAATTTATGGGTTTCACTCCATAACACACAAGCCGGCGTATTGGTATTGACAGGCCCAACCAGTTGTGTGTATTTTGAGCTTGCAAACAGTCTCTTGGTTCTTGATTTTGATATACACTGAACTCAGTAGAACTGAAATTTCCACTGTTCTTGCTTTTTGTGGCAAAAAAATGCAATGGTACTAAAGTTAGTATGCATATTTTTGCAAACATAGCTGTGAAACAGATGTCACCCCTCAGCCACTGAGTGGGCGTTTTTCATGGCATTGTTTGAGTGACAGCTGACAGCCGAGCCGGTGTCGAGATGCGCAGTTAACTTCCATGGTCTTCTCTTCCCCTAAAACTTTTATTAAGCAACTCAAAACTACCAAAGCAAATTAGAGAACAAGAAAGAGAACACCAGTTAAAGTTAAGGAACCAGGCACGAGGTAACAGCGTTTCTGCCTTGTGTTAGCCGTCAGATTTGTGGGTCCAGAGTTTTGGGAAGACCATTGACCAGACTGTGCTCAAACTGATACAGCGGTGGTCTGAAAAGAGCCTGTATGGCTAATATGTGTTATATCATTTCTTCAGTTTCACTAGAATTGAAATGATATAACAAACTTTTGGTGCCCACCCACACAGATACTGCATCAAATGACATTTTCAGGCATAAACAAATGTTTGCTGTACATCTCTTGAGAGTCCAAATGTAGGGGTAAGCAGAAGCATAAACAAAACTGAAATTTCAGTTTGACTTTAGAGAAAGGTCACATTTATTTTACATTTATATATCAATAGACATATATTTGTGTGGGCTGCCAAGTGTTCACTGGAGATGAGACTAATGTTCAGAAGGATCAAAACCTGGTTGTTGAGCAGGTGAAAACAGTCACTCGAGGGGATCAAATCAGATCCATAATGTCTGACTGAACGCTACATATTTAAATTCTAGTGAGCATGTGTGTGCACAAGTGTGTTTTATCTTTTGAACACAGCTTATGTAAGGTTATTCCAAGACCTTCAGGGATCCTCCAGAAGGCGATGGCTGTGCAGAAGCACACGCTCAAGCTTCTTCGTCATTGTGAGGCAAGGTGTCGAGAGGTGCGCTTCCCCACGATGATGGGGGTTTTCCCTTTCACAGAAAAATCCAATCAAGTCCTTTGCTTGCTTGTGCATCTCCTTGAGCCTCGCTGGGTCAGAATATGGTGGCCTAAGGAGGCCAAGAAGGTTAGGAGCTGAGCTGGGGTCAAGGCATCCACCACAAACAGGATTTGAAAATCCCTACTTGCTCGGTGCCCCTTCTGTTTCATTAGTCACCCCCTCCTCCCATTATCACCCCCCTCTTATTTAGTTGAGGATCAGGGAGAGGGTGTGAGCGTATGTGTGATGGTGGGGGTTGGTATGGTTGAGTTGTGTGTGCGTGTGTGTGTGTGTGTGTACAAGTTTATTTGTTTGTGTGTGCGCTCTCCATCTCCCAGCCAGCAAGGATTCCAGTGATGTAACTCTTTGATTTGCTTTTCTTCCACTAAAACAGCAGCAGACCTAATGACCCCACTCTAATTGCACAGTGTCAATATTGTTGCATTTGGATTCCCCCTGCTCCCATTTAACATGCACAAAGAGGGATGGCTCATCAGAACTCAATATGCTTAGCAACTTAGCCGGGGTGCATAAACACTGATATCACGTTGCAGACTTTCAGCGTCTGTATTATTCTGCAATTGTGTTTAAATGTTATGACGTCAAATAAAATGTTTTTCTCGGGGCATCTCTGCTTTTGAAGTTGCTGCTGTGGTAGTTGTCCTTGTTCTTTCGTCATCACTGGAAGAGATTTAAAGATTTGTCAAAACTACAACAACTATTACTCTCTCTTGCACTACTTTGTGACTCTCCTCCCGTTTCTTTTCAAAAAAGACTGAATGGTTTGGCAGTGTGGCAGGGCTGGCCCTAGGCCAGATTCTGAAAAATCAGCAGCCAAACTCATAAACAACCAATTCAGTGATCATGGTCCATAATTAAGAAGTGTGATCAGCCTCCACATAGCCTTGTCAACCTCCACCTCATAGCCTAAACTGTTAGACCAAACCTAATCTGGTATCTGGAAATATGTCCCCACATAAATTGTGTCTCAACCCAGATACTATTTTCTTACATTGTAGTAAATTTATGGGATGCTTTTCCTAAAATGCAAGAGCATTGGTTTAGTTTAAACGGTGGAGGGGACAAATAAAGAGGAGGGACTGGGGGTCCTCCCCCAGGAAATTTTGAGCATTAAATACCTAATTTCTTGTATACTGGTGAATATTTCTGCACCATTTTATGGTTAATCTTCATCTCTATAAAGGGAAACACAATATTCAGGTGGTATGTGACAATGCAAAACATTAAAATTAATAGAATATAATGCAGTAAGGCTTTCAGGTATTCTGCAGCTTCTGCTTTTAAATATGTTTTCTCCTGTAGATCAGCTTTTCTAATTTAATAAAATCCCTGCTGAGCCCTCCCTCCTCTTTTGAGTCTCTGTTTGGGGAAACTAACCTCTTTTAATAGGACCTTTTTACCTCACTGATAAATTAATGATTCATTTTAATTCAGTAATAAATTCCTGGACTTTAATAGCTCCTGTGTTTCAGCAGGTTTTCTGCTCATGTTACGTTCTGCACGTTCAGAATCTCTACCATAGTGTTATCTGACATGTCAAGAAATAAATCGTAATGTTACGAGACTGACGTCATTTAATTAGAATTCATAATATTTTTAATTCCAGCCTTTACTCTGCTGTGCATTATGTTATTGATCCGCTGGAATATAGCCTATCCCCTTAGACCGTGTTATTAATACAGTTTGGGACTGCATGCTGCATGTGAAATTAAAAACACTTCTGATCAGGCAGAATTCTCAATTCAGCAGCTCCAATAAAGTGCAGCTCACACTCCAAAACAGCAAGGCTGTGCCTCAGTTTTAAGATGTTTATGTTGCAAAGTGCACATGATTTTAATCATGGATGTCACATCAGTTGGGCAATTTGGGCTCAGTAGAAAACTTTCTTTTGCAGTGCCCCCTGACATTTTGCACCCTAGGTGACCACCCATGTCGCCCATGGTCCGGACCTGCACTGCGGTATCAAACAGCAGGAAAAGGTGCATTTTGTTAGGGATTACTCTCAGTTACAGATGTGGTGCTCTAGTGAGTACTTCCAGTGGCAGGATGTTGTGTGTGTTATTGACTGTAAATAACCTGCGGTGTCCATGTTCACCAACATGAAGAAATATCACATACTGATCACACTGACAACAATTCCTCCACAGAGGAATAACATACTGTATATCAGACTTTCAACAAACAGTCTATACTTGTTAGTGTGATACATGCTTCTCATGGACTTTGTTGACATTAAGAGAAATATCCGTTACCCTCAACGTTTATGACACGGGTTTAAGGTTTCAAGCTAATTTGAATAACAGTCATCAAAACACGACTTACATCATCAATCCATCTTTACATGACTAAACATTTTGTGAGGCATTCTGGAGTAAAACACAAAAAAATACAGGAATAAAAAAAGAGTTGGTCTTTAAGAAGCGAGAGAAAAGATGGGAAAGGATAAGCCCAAAAGGTCACTTGATGACAACTGAGCCATCTCCATGACAAAATGGATGAAATGGGACGCCAAACAACACAAAATCAGAGGCTGGTGTGCCCGCATCTTTGCAGAGAATTTCTCCATCATCCTGTATCAAGCACGGGGGGGACCGTGTTCTGAGCTGACAGAGCGCAAGACTCTGGTAAGACAGATGATGCTTGGCACTCAAACACAGTCCAAGTGTGTAGACACTGCTTCCCAAATGTCAGACCTTTTATGTGAAGATGAAAACCATATTTTCAATATTGGCTGCTAAATGTAATTATCTGTCATGTTCTTTAAGTTTAGCATGAAGGGACTGCACACTTTCATTTCGCTGTACAAAACCTGTGTTGTTTAATGATAAATAAATTACCATGATGCTTGATGACAAAGGATGCGGAAAAAAAGCTTTTTAAAACTAGATTCAGACTAATCCACACATTACACAAAACTTTAGTAACAATCGTTCCACAGTAAAAACACACAGGGTTCTCAATGCTTCATGGTAACAGATCTAGATTACAGACCTCTGTAATGGATAGGTGAAAAAAACACAAACAAACACATAAAGTTCTTTGTGTGTGTGATCGAAAGTAAGACTTGGTTCTTTTCAAGGGCAGCAATAAAGCCAACACATCAGCTGAGCGTCTGACATTGAACAATGAGTTACCACCCAATACATTGACTTATAATAGGCAGACAATCAATAGAGAGACCGAACTTTATTAACACCTCCAGTTAGACCCAGTCGGATCAATACAGGCGGTGACACATTGGCATGCTGACATTCTAACGAAGAGCTGTTCCTAATGGTCAAAATCAAACTCCAAAGGGAAATAATGAGCTCTTCACTTATCACATTACTTCAGATCTATTTTCAGTACTTGAATTCGTGCTTTGGTTTGGCTTTTGTTGCATATGCACATAAAGGGTCACGCCTGGCCAACGGTAGGCCTAATGCTTATTTCAATCACTCTCCGACATCCGCTGGTAACATAATTATATCTGTGGTCCTTCCTGATTTGAGGGTCATGAGAAACATTATAATGCTTTTCTGTCCAAAAGCAAGAAAATTGAAGGATTATGGCAACCAACATTAAATGTCTCTAATCTGTAACTCACAGTTTCATTCTTGTGGAGGCTGTTGTGTGTCTGTGAGAAAGTGTTCTGAAGTGAAGGGATATGAGAAGCAGTGCGCGCTGGGATTTACAAGAGATTAAGGCAAACTTTCCCTTTAAGATTAAATATGTGTAATCTTTAGACCAAACAAGACTGAGGGATTAGGAAGACTTCTAAGATGATGTGTGATGCTGAGATTATACATTGAAAGAATGGCTCAGGCTGACAAGTT